>JAVJAQ010002014.1:131346-416896 GCA_032362365.1 Zygogramma bicolorata
GTTGTGTATTTTTATAACCTGTGTTATCACCTTAACGGACAATTGATGATTTATTGATTGGGCTGTCAATTAGACAGTTAGACTGAAAACTGAATTTATGTACAGTTTTGAAACAATAAAGACTTCAGTTCTACCCGTGTATAGCTAATACATAAATATATAATATTTGGCGACGAGTACGGGATAAAAGTCTGGTTTTGTGGTAAAGCAACGAAGATAATATATCTGTTGTTGGAAATCGTTCCAACCAGCCTTCAACCGATTCAGTTTTGGACGTGGGCCGTGATCGTATTTGGAAGTAGCGTAATGTCGATGATAGGAAACATAGAACCGTTCAGTGGTACCTCAGAAGAGTTTGAAACCTACCTGGAGAGAATCGAACACATTTTCAAAGTCAACAGAGTGGCAGATGAAATGAAAGTTTCCATGTTTATAACTTTAGCTGGGTCAACTGTGTATCAGACACTGAAGAATTTGGCGGCACCCAGAGCACCAAGTGCACTAGCATACGATGAAGTCAAAACAATATTGAAGAGACATTATTCACCACCAGTGTCAGAAATATTTGAAAGGTTTATCTTCAATAGGTGCAACCAAAAATCTGATCAGAATATTGCTGATTACATCGTAGAACTTCGCAAACTGGCAAGTACTTGCAATTTTCAGCAGTTTCTGGATGATGCTTTGAGGGATAGGTTCGTGTGTGGTCTACGCTCAGAAAGCATTAAAAAAAACTACTATCAGATGACACCCTTACGTTTCAAAGTGCATGCAAAGCAGCACAAGCTGCAGAAATAGCAGAGAAACAAGTCAAAAGTTTTAATGAGACCAGTGATGGAAGTGGAGTTAATTTGGTTCGAAATCAGTATTATAAGTCATACAAAACAAGATCGCCTGGTGATCGTCCGTCCAGTTGTTCGAGCAGTAGTTGCAAAAAATGCGGTAGGATCCATCCGAGAGACAAATGTCCAGCAAAACAATGGAAATGTTATATTTGTCAGAAGTTTGGGCATGTCAAGGATCTGTGTCCGTCATCGAAAGTAGGAGCGGTACAGGAGGATATGAAAGATGATGCTTCCATTAGTATGGTACAGTGTGAGGAGGTAAACAATGACCTATACAATCTCCATCAGGTATGTGCAAGCAATCATAGTAGTTGTCCACATCGTCTTGTGCTAAAGTTGAATGGCACACCTGTGCAGTTTGAAGTGGATACAGGTGCATGTAAAACTGTTATGTCACATAAACAATTCATCGAAATGTTCAATTTTCCTTTAACCAATGTGAATTTTAAGCTGAATACTGTTTCAGGGGAGAGAATCAAAGCTGTAGGTGAGTGCAAAGTAATTGTTTGTCAGAACAATGAAGCAATCGAATTACTTTTAACTGTCATTGAATCAAATAAATACTTTGTTCCACTACTAGGTAGAAATTGGTTGGATAACCTTTTTCCAGATTGGCAAAATTATTTCAGAATAGATTCTTTGGAAACATCTAAGCTACTAGATGAACTTTCTAAAAAATTCGAATATGTATTCGATAGGAATCTATGTAATCCTATTAAGAAGTTTGAAGTCAGATTCAATCTGAAAGAAGAGGTTACACCAATTTTCAAAAAAGCTTATAATATGCCATACGCATTGAAACCCAAAGTTGAAAAAAAAATTGAACAAATGGTACAAGTTGGTATTCTCAAACCCGTAAGCTATAGTGAATGGGCTTCACCTATTGTGGTGGTAAGAAAAAAAGACGGTGATGTTCGTATTTGCTCTGACTTCCGTGTGACTGTTAATAAGGCTGTCAATGTAGATCAATATCCTTTACCCAAACCTGAGGATATTTTCGCAAGTTTGGCAGGTGGGACAATATTCACAGTTTTGGATTTGTCGGGCGCGTATCAACAGCTACAAGTACACGAAGATTTCCAGAAATATTTAACCATAAACACGCATATAGGAATGTTTAGGTTCACCCGATTAACGTATGGAATTTCTTGTGCTCCAGCCTTATTTCAGTCAGTGATGGACCAAATTTTGTCAGGATTACCGAAAGTTAATTGTTACCTAGATGATATCTTGATTACAGGCGTTACTGAAAGTGAACATAAAAAAAATGTCAATTCTGTTTTGGAAAGGTTGAATAAATATAATGTCAAGGTCAATATTGAGAAATGTAAATTCTCCAATAAACAAGTGGAATACTTAGGGCACAGAATAGATAAGGAGGGAATTCATCCTACTGAAGATAAGGTTCGTGCGATAATGGAAGCTCCTGCACCTGAGAATATCACACAATTGAGAGCATATTTAGGTCTCATAAATTATTATAACAGATTCATACCAATGTTGTCATCTCAACTACATCCCTTGTATAATCTTCTAGGAAAAGATAATGATTATCATTTTGATGAATCGTGTCAAAAGTCATTCGCTCTGAGTAAAAGATTAATAAAAAATAATCAAATTTTGACACATTACGACCCCAATAAAACCATAGTAATATCTTGTGACGCAAGTGCTTATGGCGTAGGAGGGGTTTTAAGTCACAGAGATGAAAATGGTGTTGAGAAACCTATATGTTTTGCGTCAAGTTCACTATCGAAAGCTGAACAAAATTACTCTCAATTGGAGCGGGAAGCTTTAGCCATTATATTTTCTGTGAAGAGATTTCATAAATTCATTTATGGTAGGACTTTCATATTGGTGAGTGATCATCAACCACTGAAGATAATTTTCAATCCTAATAAAAGTATTTCAGTAATGTCTGCCTCGAGAATAATTCGCTGGAATATAATTCTTTCAGCATATAACTATGAAATAGAGTATAGAAAGGGTTCTCAGTTATTTGAAGCGGATATGCTATCCAGGATGCCTCTGAAAGATTCAACAGAAATAGATTGTTCAATAAATTCTTTCAGTATAACAGATGAATTGCCTATTTCATATCAAGATATCGCCAAAGTTTCTAGTAAAGACCCATTATTGAGGAAGGTTATCGATTTTGTTAAAACAGGCTGGCCATCAAAGGTTGATGTTGATTTAAAACCATATTTTTCAAAGCGAAATGAGTTGTCCATTGAACAAAATTGCTTGATGAAAGGTATTAAAGTTGTTGTACCTACCAGCTTGCGACAATATGTTTTAGAACTCATACATGAAAATCATATAGGAATGGTCAGATCAAAGATGCTTGCTAGATCTACAGTTTGGTGGCCGAATTTACAAAGTGAAATTGAAAAGCTAATACAAGCTTGTTCTGTTTGTCAGTTACATCAAAATAATCATGAAAAATATTTAATATCGTGGCCGAAAACTGAAAATGTATTTTCGAGGGTTCATGTGGATTTCTTCCACAAAGAAAATAAAACATTTCTATTGATCGTTGATAGTAAGTCTCGATGGATTGATATACATTCGATGCCGAAAGGTACAAATATCACTCAAACAATTGAGAAACTTAAGTGCACGTTCTCATTTATTGGTCTTCCAGATTCAATTGTGAGCGATAATGGCCCACCATTTAATTCACATGAATTTACAAAATTTTGTCATTCCAATGGAATAAATTGTATGAAAACACCACCTTATCACCCACAATCGAATGGAACTGCGGAAAGACATGTTGAGACTGTTAAAAAAGCTATTGATAAATATCTGTGTCAGGGCTCCACTCTGACCATAGAACAGCAAATTGTTAACTTCCTATTCAGCTATAGAAGTACTCCAACAAGCTCTGGTATTAGTCCAAATGAAATGATCTTCAAAATAAAGCCAAAGACAAGGTTAGATCTCTTGAAACCTAAAAAAGAGGGACAGATAATGTTTAAAAATACTGATGAGTTCATAAAACCACCTGTATTTTTGTCAGGGGAGAAAGTTTTAGTTGGAAAATTAGGGCCCTATTATGATGACAAGTGGAAACCGGGAGAAATTATCAAATGTATCAGTGCTGTAACCTACTTAGTGAAAATAGATGATAAAATTATTTACAAACATGTTAATAGTCTTAGAAAGTTTAATGTCTCTGGATTATCTCCTGTTAAAAATCCAGTTCCGTCTCTGAGTATGTCAAATACCACCTATACAGTTCCTTCGACGAGCTCAAATACGACACCTCCGTTGACCTCCACAAATGTTAATAATAATAATAATAATAGCGTCTTTATTGATTTGAAAATACAAGTAAATACAAAAACGTGTGGCGCTCGGCCAGCCGTTCTTCCATGTAATGATGCCATAACTGATGTACTACCAAATAATGAATCGCAAGATTCGACAAATGTCCATATTGGTGCTAAGCCCACACGGTCCAGTTCGATTGTGGAATCAGAGGTGCCCTATTTGAGACGTAGTGCTCGTATTCGAAAAGCACCTGACAGATTAGACATGTAAACGTTGTATAAGAATGTTGTTCTCATCTTAGAAGAGAGAAAATGTTGTGTATTTTTATAACCTGTGTTATCACCTTAACGGACAATTGATGATTTATTGATTGGGCTGTCAATTAGACAGTTAGACTGAAAACTGAATTTATGTACAGTTTTGAAACAATAAAGACTTCAGTTCTACCCGTGTATAGTTAATAGTTTTGAAACAATAAAGACTTCAGTTCTACCCGTGTATAGCTAATACATAAATATATAATAGTATAAAGACATCCATGCAAAACGAATCGAAAAATTGGTGGAATAAGCTCTCTGAAATGAGGCAATTGAAAGAGTTCATAAAGAAACCAGCACCCAGATTCACGTAAGACCTGCTAAACCACAACCGTAAGTGAAGGAATGTAGGCTTTCACAATCGCAAGGTTGTATGGGTAGTAGTGAGTCTACTAAGGAGGCATAACCGGCTCAGAAAACATATCAGTAACATTGGTCTGGAAGAAGAAACCCAATGCAAGTTCTGTCAAGAAGAGGAAGAAACCGCGCTGCATGTGCTCTGTGCACGCGAAGCGATAGCAAGATGCGGGGAGGAGAAACCAGAGGCTGCTAGCTTTATGAAGGGGGCAGTGTCAAGAGTCTCATCAAAGAGATCAAGCTAGACAACAAGCTCTAACAGCCAAGGAGTATCACAATAGATCTGAAAAGGTCGCAGAGAATCAGGCCATGTGCCAGCTCTCCGATAATCTAATCTAATTGTTGGCTTCAAAATTTCCGTTGCTGTATTTGTATCTGATATTTTGGCCTCTTGAGATAATATTACAAAATCAGCGTGTGGTTGAGTGGCATCCAATCAATCGATCTCAGAATCACCTATTGTGAAACATGAATTACATTCCTCAAATTCCACATTTTTGTCGTCATGTGATTCTAAATGAATGAACATATGTACGAATTATTTTACTTACACTATAATTCGTTAATTCAGTTCATCTGAAACAAAAAAATATGATTTGAATTCTTTCCACGAGTCTACTAATTGAAATTATCAACTAAGCAACTGAATATACATTTCTATAAAATACGTACAATCAGAAAAACAGAAACCACGTTTCATTGATGATATGTGTGAAAACAAAAAAAGGGTTTCATCAAGAACAGCTACCTTCTGCCTGTTGTAGGTCACGACGAATACTGTATCAAATAGATTTTTTCCCAACAAACTTGAATCGAATAAATAGCATCTATACGAAATGTCTACACAACGGAGCAAAAGTAGAAAGTAGTTTGTAAAAAATCTTACTCGTTACTTTCGCTCTTAGATGATAACCTCTTGAGCTTATCATTGGGCAAACAAATGAATTATGGAAGAGTTCCACCGTATAGCAGTTGAAAAAAATGTTTCCGTAGCGAATCTGCTATGAATCAATTGACATTCCCATGAAATTCATTCTCATTACTAACAAAACGAGCCATCGGTATACAGGGTGGTCATAATTGAAAATCTGATTCAACCAAAACTTTCCTTCACAACAAATAATAGGATTACAAGAATAAGTTATATTTGGATAACCCCTGATGCAAAGAACCCATCACAGTTCTGACTACCGTGTATAGATATGTAGAAACGTGATTTTGTTTGTTAATAGGATAGGATGAAGTTTGGTTTTCCTTTCCGATTAAAAGAGAAAATTCAAAACATCAGAATACATAATTTCCTAAATGAAATAGTAATCAATTCAGTCGCGGTGGCATTGAAACAAGGACTCAATCATAGTGAGGAAGATTCAAAATTTCTATGAGAAGGTCAAATTTAATGTTTGATATCAGTCAAAAACTTCATACACTCTTGAAGATTGAAAATGAAGGAACCTTTTTATTTTCCTGAAGAGTAAAGATAAAAACAAGTTTTTGAGCATTGCGTGAGCTTTCAAAAGTACTTGGAGTTGTGTGAGTATTGAAAAGTGATTGTCATTAAAATTTCTTATATTTCTTATATTATCTAATCCATTTGGTATACTGTTCTGCGCAGTAGGTACTTGGTGCTGTGTCATATTGTGACTTTCTTCAATCAAAGGAACGTGTCCTCATGAAATTCCCTGTGATTGATAAGCCTACTGTCGTCTAGTTGGGTTAAAATATCGCCGCACTATTTTCCAAGATGCTGGATAAGAAGAGACGGGCCAGCTCGATTACTCGAATTAATCCCTTCGATTTTTTTTGAGGATAAGCCATGAATTGAATTCACACCGGTGAGAAGATTAAAAACAAGGAATTATTAAATAAGCAAAAGTCAGGTGACTCTCAAGGAGAGAAAAAGCGAAATGCAATGATAAATGTTCACTTTTTCTGATTTTCAGCTTTTCGTATTTTCCATAAAAACTGAACAAAATCTTGTGCGAAACGAAATTTCGATACGTCTATTAGTTTCCGAGATATGGAGCCGTAAACATAGAAACACGAATCGAGTTTCTTGCGGTCGGCGCAACGCACGCTGCGAATGATGTCATAAGTCAACACTCGGGCAGTCATTCACTAGGAGATTAGGCGAATATTGTTTCAAATGTCTATTCCAAATACAAGAAAGTGATGTGTTGTGCCAAGAATGCTCTGGGAGAGTTGTCTATCATGTATATGAATATGCATTTAGTATACTTTTACAAAAGGTGTCAAAGGGTGTCCGTTATCCTTTGTTTATTTATCTATGAGTACAACTATAAGTTTATCTATTCTAGTCTGTGCCTGCTACTATCTGCTTTCGTGTAAATGTAACTCACAGTCTTTTTTCTTGTTCGGGATCGAGAATGATATCGATAACTATGTTAAATATAAACTCGTCGGGGCAGATTGGAGTCAAAAAGGGTAACCAATAGCGTCATCACCATAGTTGTCGTAATGCCTAGTGCGGAACAAGCATTGAGAATGATTTCAACTGTGAGTTCAGTGCGCAACCGGATGTGGAACTAATTTCCATGACAGTTTGGATTGCATGAGTTGTGAAAACATAAAAACATGTGAATAAACACTTCCGGTATTTTAATATTATGGCATATGGTAAAATGTACTATAATAGTAGAATTATATACTAAATGTTTTTTCTATACCCGTAGTATAATAGTAGAATTATATGCCCATGATAGGTTACATTATGATACTGATTTTTCAATCAATTGAAAATCCAATTCAGTGGCGGAAAGCAACATTGAATGTTCGAGTCAGAATAAAATCAGCGTTTCCAATAAAATATTGAACTTTATTGAGAGTAGCAATAATGAAATGAATTTTAATATTATTTAAATTTCCATGTCAGTGGGACCTGAAGTATAAATATAATTTTTTTAGTTCTCCATCATTTATCGGGCGTAGAAAAAATAGCGTGTACAACTCCCATATGATGGTTATTTATACACTCCCATAAACCACACAAAATTCACCTCATTCGGCTCGTTTCGTATTTCGGTTAATGTTCGTGTATTAATAACAATCATGATGTTATGTATTTTCTATTTATATTTTTATTAAAACTCGACAGACTGCTTAGTCAAACTTTTTATTTATTCGTCGCCAATACAATACTCATGATCTTGTTTCTTCCTTATGCTACTTCATCTGTCAACCAGTCAACCTAGTGACATCCTTCGAAAACAGTATTGCCAATAATTGCATATCATATATAACATTCTCCTCCTACTTGAAAGCTGATTCATAAATCCAGTTTCACTGGTTTTTTAACAATACGGCCAGAACGAGAACGATAGGGTGAATTAGAAACAAAAGTACTTGGTTCATCAACGTTTGTTGGAACTTGAATATGTACATCTTCAACAGGTTTTACTTCTGATGTTTCTTTTAGAATAGTGGAACTAACAGGTTTATCATTTCTGGAATAATTTTCTGAATGATTAGTAGTAGGAAATGGTAAATTTTTCGGAACATTACTACTATCACTGTAGGGAATTTCAGGTACATGTACATTGTCTACAAGGTTCGGGCGAATATCGTTACAATGTATAAGCTTAATAACATTGTTATGATTTTGAACAAGATATGTTGAATGACTTAAAATCTTCACTATTTTCATTTTTTGCCAAAGTTTTGTTATAAAGTTTTTTATGTAAACTTGTTGATTCGGTGAATACAGTTTTTTATTTCTCACAAATTCAGAATTATTCGAAGGTTTTAGGTTACTCTCAGATAAAGGTTTCAATAAATCAAACCTAGTACGTGGGCGTGTTTTAAATAAATTCTGTGAAGGAGTTAATCCTCTTGACGCGGATGGAGTGTTTCTATATGTAAACAAGAAATTCAATATTCTTGAATTGATATCATTTTTAGTGATAATCTCTCCCCTTTCAAAAAAGAGAGCCTTGTTTAATCCTTTTTTGACAGTTTGAACTGCTCTTTCCGCTGCTCCATTGCTAGATGGATGATAAGGTGGAGATTTCAAAGGTTTAATACCATTTGATTGCAAAAATACTAAAAATTCGTTTGAATTAAATGGAGGACCATCATCCGAAATCAATTCAACTGGGAGTCCAAATACGGAAAAAATTTCCTTCAACTTTAAAATCGTATCTTGAGCCGTAGTGCCATTCATCATTTTCACTTCGATCCATTTCGATTTACTGTCTACTAAAACTAAAAATGTGTGATTGAATTTATGAAAAAAATCTATGTTAACTCTTGTGAAATTGTGAGAAGCAGTTGGCCAACTGGAAAAAGGAGTCCTTTCACCAGGGAAATTTTGTGTCTGTTGACATATGGCACAGTGAGTGATGAACTTTTCTATATCATTTGATTGATTAACCCACCAACAATAAGATCTTATTAACATTTTTGATCTAACAACACCTATATGCTGTTCGTGAAAAAGTGAGAGTACTTCTTCTTGTAGAACCTTTGGTATTATAACTATTTTGTTTTCTTTCATTAAACAATTATTTTCTACAGAAAAATCGTACCTTTCATTGAAAAATGGTTTCAGATTATTATCTGTGATTATCTGTGGCCATCCAGAAAGTGTAAAGTCAATAACATTTTGCAAAATTAAATCTTTACTTGTGGCTTTAGCTATGTCTTGAGAATTTAAAGGCACGCCTTCTACTAAACTGAAAGAATTGGTAAATGCCACTACTTCAGTAGTTTTGTTTATGGGTAGACGTGACAATCCATTTGCTATTGCCTTCCCACTTTTATATTCAATATTGTAATTATAGGCTGCTAGAGTGAGAGCCCATCGAGTTATACGGGATGCTGCAGTAATTGGAATACCCTTACCCTTAAATTTCCAAACTCACAGTATTTAGCTAGGTGTTTTAGTTTTTCAACATAATCTTTGACTGACTCGTTTGCTTCCTGTTGTGACAAGTAAAAATTGTACCTTTCGGCTATAACCAGACATTTAGGACTGTAATGATCAACAAGTACCTTTTTGAGCTGAGCATAAGTTTTACTACTCGGTAGACTTGGGAACACTAGATTTTTCAGGACTTCATATGCCTCTTCTCCTATCATGGTGATCAACAATGGTACCTTTTTTTGTTCTTCTACTCCATTACAGCTGAATAACTGTTCCAACCGCTCTACATAACTCGAAATATCGGTATTTTTCGATGAAAATGTTTCAATACTCCCAATTAAAGCCATTCTTCGCAACTTCACAAAATGGCGTCCGGACCTTGACTTGACCAAAGACTTGACTAACTTGACTTGTGGATTCTCTCGACTCGTCGCCAATAATTGTTATGTATTTTCTATTTATATTTTTATTAAAACTCGACAGACTGCTTAGTCAAACTTTTTATTTATTCGTTGCCAATACAATACTCATGATCTTGTTTCTTCCTTATGCTACTTCATCTGTCAACCAGTCAACCTAGTGACATCCTTCAAAAACAGTATTGCCAATAATTGAATATCATATATAACACATTATACTATTATCATAATCATTATAATCATTATATACTATTGAAAGATCTGTTCAACTCACTGTATTCGCATGAGTAACATCATAATATTCATTAAGATGAGTGAATAGGTATTAAAAAACATCACTATTTATCTATTGAACAGAACCTCAAAGGATTGGTAAGCTTGTACTGCGGCTGCGACGTTGATGTACGGAGGTAATTATTTTGTATAAAAAATAATGAGTTCAACTACGTTCGATTTCCTAGATATAGTTGTTAAGCGGGAAACAGGTAGCTCATCAACTCCTTCTTTTTCGTTTTTACACTTAGCATTTCGGCGGCAACAAAATCACTATTTCTCGTAAAATAGTGAGCAAGCATAATTCCATCTATTTTGGGTAGATTATATGACTGCCCCTTTTGAAAACATTCATGCATGGCGTTGGAAATTGTTAGCCGTGATTCTGGTTTACTATATCACAAATCGATTTTTCCTGTGAAAAAAAATGATTTTGGAAGTTTGTCATAATATTTGATATTTTTATCAGTTATATTTTGTATACAAACTCGCAATATAGTACTTTTTCATCCAGTCTTCTTTACTGACGATTAATCAACACTGGTTAGGTGTGATATTCGCAACATTTGGCGACAGTGACGGGACTGGAGAATTCAGGTGTAGAGAAACTGGTTAAGAACCCCGATATCCACAGAACATCTTTCACGATAATATATAGCGCTACATTGGATGCATTACATTCATCAGTGCCCGCAATGTATTCAATACAAGGTACTCTGAAGATGCTGGAGCTGAAAATTCCAGCTTTACTTGAAATGAATGAAAAATTTCTCGATTCAATGCTGGATTCCGATTCTATCAACATAGATATTGACGCTGAAGCGGAAGGAGCTGACTAATATGTGGTGGCGCCAACAACATCCGTGTAACCAAATCCAAATGGGTCAGCCAATTATAAAATTGTTAGTTATCAGTTATCGACTTACAGAAAGGACCACGCACGTTTCTTATGGAAGATGGCTTTCCGTGAATTTGTCTGAAATTTTGGTATGGTGTAGATCTTGATGCACTGATCAAAAGTGTTCATGGGCACAGACTCCTCCAAAAATGGACAGTTTTCGAGGTATGGCTCTATAAATATCAATTTTTTACATTTTTGTGGATTTTGGCACATAATCAGGTCCCTCTTACACTCAGGAAAAACGGAATTTATTGGATTTCGGTGCAGAAAATGATTGAAACGCAGTTCTTTTTTCGTTTTAGAAACACCCATTTGAAGAAATTGTCATACACTGCTCGTCACTGACGATGTAACTGGACTATTTTTTTCGAATTTTATATTCCGAAAAAAACCTTCTGAATAGCTCTAGGTACCACAGAAATACATATATTCGACACATTCCGATTGGGACATTAGAAAAAATAATATTCGGTGAACACTTTATGAAGTGAATATTAAATATATATTTTTTTAAATATTTTTCTGGTCGCAAGAGAAATAGTGGAGAATGCAAGATGAGCATATAAAAAATCGTATTCATAATGTTTGCTGACTAGATAAATACTCGTATCGAATGGAGTTTTTTATACCGAGTGTTATACATCAATAGTAACAAGGGAATACATACCCAATAATCATTTCTAATCGTTAATTGAACCGTTAAGGCAAACGGATCTGCGAAAATGTCTAAACATTCGATACGATGTAGATCTCGACGCACTGTTCGAGTGTCTATTAATAATAATAATAATATATTCATTGCCATGGGTTTCCTATGAAACATCAGCAGCGTCAAATACAAAATTACAATTTACAAACACACATATAAGTATAAAAGTAAATACTTGAAATTGTCTCAAAATACAAGTAGAATGTAAAAAAATATATATATCATCACTTGAGTCCGTTAATTTGTGGCTGTTAAGAAAATAAAAAAGTATGCATACACAACTCAAACGTTACACCTTACAGACATTGTAATATTCGTCAAGTGAGTATAGGGGATTTTCGATCAGCCCCCAGATTCTATTTCACGAATTCGATTGTCGAGTAGCTCAGACTGTGACTGTAAAATGCGCTGTACCGAAAATATACGCATATTCTAAACAATTCGATAATCGAATTCGTGAAATAGAATCTGGGCTCTGGTATTCCTTCAAAGTTTGTTTGAAGATACTCATGGTATTGATTTCTTTGAAATGTGGAGGCAGTGCATTATATATTTTTATACAGTTATAGTACGGACCTTTCTCGAAAAGACTTGTTCTATGTAGTGGAACGCGTAGATCTTCACTTCCTCTTGTTACCATATTGCAAATGTATTGATTATTTGCAGGGAATTTGTGCAGGTATTTTTTGGCGAATATTGCAATATTATATATGTAGGAACAATGAACAGTCATAATTCCCAATTTGAAAAATAAATGTCTGCAAAAGGTATCATCTTTCAGGTTAAGCATATTTCTTATGATTTTTTTCTGATAGATGAATATATCCTTAGATGTTGGTGCATGATACCAAATTACTGCAGACTACAAAATATGGCACTATAAATATTCGATTTCCTTCATTTTTTAGATTGTGGCCCATAGTCGCTCAACTGTTATACTCAACAATAACGAAATTCTATTCATTTTTGTGCAGGAATTGACTAAAACCAATTGTTTATCCGTTTCAGATTGACCCTTTTGAAAAAATGTATTTACACTGCTCGTCATTGACGATGTAGCTGGGCTAACATTCTCAACTTTTGTATTTCCGTATTCGTAGAAACAAAACTTTCTAATTTCTCTAGTTATCACAAATATACTTATATTCAACACAATTCGAATGGTGCATTTGGGAAAATAATATTTGACAAGCTCTTAATCTGATTTGATTTTTTTTAAATACTCTCCTGATCTTCAAGAAAATAGTGAAAAACGCAAAATGAGTATCTAGCAAATGATAGCCCAGCTACATCGTCAGTGACGAGCAGTGTAAATACATTTTTTCAAAAGGGTCAATCTGAAACGAATAAACAATTGTTTTAAGTCAATTCCTGCACAAAAATGAATAGAATTTCGTTATTGTTGAGTATAACAGTTGAGCGACTATGGGCCACAATCTAAAAAATGAAGGAAATCGAATATTGATAGTGTCATATCTTGAAAACTGTCCATTTTTGTAGTCTGCAGTAATAGACATTCGAACAGTGCATCGAGATCTATATCGTATCGAATATTTAGACATTTTCACTGATCCGTTTGCCTTAACGGTACAATTAACCATTAAAAATTATTATTGGGTATGTATTCCCTTGTTACTATTGATGTATAACACTCGGTATAAAAAAAAACTCCATTCGATACGAGTATTTATCTAGTCAGCAAACATTATAAATACGATTTTTTATATGCTCATCTTGCATTCTCCACTATTTCTCTTGCGAGTAGAAAAATATCAAAAAATATATATATCTAATATTCAGTTCATTAAGTGTTCACCGAATATCATTTTTCCTCATGTCCCAATCGGAATATGTCGAATATATGTATTTCTGTGGTACCTAGAGCTATTCAGAAGTTTTTTTTTCGGAATATAAAATTCGAAAAAAATAGTCCACTTACATTGTCAGTGACGAGCAGTGTATGACAATTTCTTCAAATGGGTGTTTCTGAAACGAAAAAAGAACTGTGTTTCAATCATTTTCTGCACCGAAATCCAATAAATTCCGTTTTTCCTAAGTGTAAGAGGGACCTGATTATGTGCCAAAATCCACAAAAATGAAAAAAATTGATATCGATAGAGCAATATCTCGGAAACTGTCCATTTTTGGTGTCTGTGCCCATGGACACTTTTGATCAGTGCATCGAGATCTACATCGTACCAAAATTTCAGACGAATTCACAGAAAGCCATTTTCCACAAGAAACGTGCATGGTCCTTTGGAGGTGATATACGGAATTGGTTACCATTTTGGGGACAATTCAAACGAGTTCATGATGATAAAAAGTTGGAAAATGAGGATGAATTCCCGTACCTGTTACAAGCAACCATACAAAGGTCTCGAGCAAGGCAAGGTATCGAAAGTTATTCGCATACGAGTGAAATTATGTCGAAGCTATTGAGCCCCGGTATTACGATTTGGACGAGACGATTTGCTTGTGGAAGTTTACGTTCATGACCTACTGAAACTAGTGCTACATAATTTAAAATGGAAAGTTCAAGCTGAACTAAGTACCTTTATGATGAAATAGAGTCTCTAAAGACTCTTGGAATCACGCTTGAAAAATATTCCGCCTTGTTATACCCACAAATTGAATCATATCTCCTGAAAGAAATCCTGCGTGTGTGGCAGAGAGATTCAAATTTTTGTGTGGAGAACACATACTGGAGAGGAGGTTAACATAGTTCAGCTTATGCAATTCTCGAGAAAAGAAGTTGAAAACGAAGAAAGAATTGCTCTCTCATCTTCAGGTTTTGACTTCGAAATAGGTAGAAAGAAAAAATTCCTGACAACGGTGTTTCAATTCCTACCGCATATGGACTAGTCAACACAAAATCAGTGAGAAGTGTTTTCTGCAAAAAAGAGCATTGAAGTGTAGACTGTCATGAAGCCTCCAGACACACATATTCTGAACGCAAAAAAATTCGTTCATAAGAAGGGTGTTGTCACATTTGGCGATATAGCCTATAAGTGAAGATCTCTAAAATATTGAAAGCTAAGACTGCAACTCCAAGCAAGTAACTTTGATGTGTCCAAAATTTCAAACGAACGAAACTTTTACTGTTCCAACCGAAAATTTTCCTACAACACCTATTATGATCGTGCTCACAGCGCCGTTACCCCTACCACCTATTTCGCACGGCCCCATAGGAGTCTTTTTCAGTGCGTGCGCGACAAATTTCCGTTGGGCGCAGCCGAACACAGGAAGTCGTGCAAGGACGGAAAAAAAATTCGGATGAGGTCCTTAAAGGATGGTAACATTTTTTGTTGTTAATTCATCTACTCATCTCGGGGACCCTTTCATTTTGTCATAATCCATGAAAGATAATTTCAGTGGTCGCTTCCAACACATAAACTCTTAGGGATGGAATGAAAATGATGTTGATTAATAAACTCAAGCCTGTTAGGACAAACATAATATTCATTGAGAAATTACAAAGGAATACTTATAAGTAAAGTATTCTCTGAGTAGTTATGAATTCGAAATCATTTAGAGAATCATTCATGAGACGTTACTTTATGATATCTCTGAGCCTGGATATGTGCTTCTGTATTCCATCATAAGTACTGTTTTTGATCTTCATCTTCTGTATGTAGTTTGTTGTACTCTTCCATTAGTGCAACTTCACAAACAGCAATTCATTCAGCACTTCAAGTGTTACTTTTCCATTCAATCATATCTATTTGCAAGAATAGAATAGGTGAATCTAGGATTTCAAAGCATCGTTATGTTGCTCGTGAAAGAATCTCGCAGTTCTCTACTGAATATTGAAGCTTGATCAATGAGGGCACGTCTCGTTTGTTCTTCATTTTCTTCATTCTTCAAAGATCTCATAATTTTTCTCTCGTTTTCTTCAGTTACAGGACAAAATTTGTAGCCCTCTATATAACCCTCTGCTACTGTACTGGACTTTCATCCACCGTGTCTTTGAATTGTAGTAAGACTAGCACCAGAGTCCGCCAACAAACTTGCTGAGGAACGTCGGAAACAATGTCCAGTATAAAGATGGGAATCAGGCAAATTCAGAAATTCAGCAATTTTGGCAGGCATCTTACCAAATGTGTTGATTCCACTGGAGTCCTGGCACATTTATTTTTGATATATTTTATAAAAACTTCCGAATGATTAATATCCACTGGACGAAGGGCTATCTATTTTTTATAGTAGTTCATATACAATGTACCACTTACAAAAAAGGTGTGTGGCACATTAGTTTTTGTGTCTGGTATAGGCACAACTAGTGAAGTTCCGGAATACTCGATATTATTTAATGTCAAATCGCACAGTTCCTCTCGACGACAGGCTCCAAAAACACCAAAAATCGCAGCAACTTTCTGCGTTAGATATATTTCATCCAGGGCTTCTGCGAGAAATTTGTCGATTTGTTTCCTTGTCATTACTTTTCACTTTTTCGGTCGATATCCTTCACCCTTCCGCTTCAAAGAAGCCACAAGCTTGTAATATCTGCTTATGTCATGGTTATTTATGTTCATCATCGACTTCAACATAGAGTAATTCGACCAAAGCGTTGACGATTTCCATATTTTGGACTTTTCTTCAAAGTATGCAAGAAGCACTTTTTCACTGGCCTCCTTGCCACTGACATTTTTCTGATCACACCATTTTAAGAAAAAATCGTATGAAAACTCGTACTGTAGCTTTGACTTACAAGGAAATAATTCAAAAGCAGCTTTATTGGCAGCTTCTTTAATTTCCGGCGGTAGAAATTCATTTCCTGGACCACTTTCCATCGAGGAACGAAGAAACGAGAAATAATAATTCGTGATTTATTGACGCTAGTTGTCACCAAAGACAAATCAACAAATTCTGTTTTCGATAACCTTGGCAACTTGTTTCATGAATAGATTAGATGAAATTGTATTCAAAACTGATAATCTCGAGGCTATTATTTTATCAATTGATTAATGTAAAATAGGTATGCGTTGATTCGGACTTTTAATGGTGTTTGTAGAAGAAATAGTGTATGATATACCTGCTAAAAGTGATTTTATTTTTTTTTGAAGGCATGGAACACTCCGCCTTCGAAGTCGTGTCCCAAACTTCCCTTCTCACGAAATAAAATTTCACTTTTAGCACTTATATCATAAATAACTATTATATGTTGCAGCGTATTTTCGCAAATTGAAAAGCTTTTAGGTCTATATCTATCAATAAATTGATAAATGATAAATGACTTCCTTGAATATTTTTTTTATGAAAGAGCTTGTGCGAGAGCAAGGGATACCGGGGACCTATAGTTCATGAAGTGGAAACTGAACAACTTTGGATCCGTTTCTGGACAGAATATACCAAAATTTGAATAATTCTGGAATTCCACGGTATCTGTTTTGGTTTACTATGAACATTCAGAGAAGTAACCAAACAGTTAAATGAGTAAGATGTTTTTTTTTTATCTTTCCTGATTCCCTTACAAAAATATCTCAATAGACCGTGCTGGGAAATCGAACGTTAAAAGGTAAAGGCCTCCTCGATCCATTGCTCGCACAAGTTTCAACTTCTGAGGGTGACGTTCGTCAGCTGGTTAACGGAAACCAACAATTTCGACAGAAGTAGGCAACTAGAGAGTGATTGGATACATTGACACTAACAAATTTGCCATATGTTATCCAGTATTCTGACATGTACAAAATATCATAAGTGAGATCATTCGAAAGCATACGATTCTGTTATTTAGGCACTGGATATTTATGTGCAATAATCCCAAATTAATATTTTTCGAGGTAGCAGGGTTTCATATGTTTATAGGGCTCACCAACCGCCCCTGTGTTTGTACTGCTACCCTTTTCGCTAAAAACCGCGACACCAGTGATCCATTGGGCCAAAGTTCTAGTCTCCAGGCTTTTTTGAATTTTTTTATTGATTGTGATTTTCATTGAAGGGTAGATTTCAGGAAATTTGGATGAATGAATCTCACATACAACCAAATCAGGAAAATGTTTTGCAAAGGATCTTTTCAAAGCGTCATTTGTAGTAATCGACTAACAAGAAAAGATGCGACTTTGGGCACTTTACTGATATCAGATACTCCGTTATCACCTATCATGAATCTCCTATTCTATTCTATTTTTTTGTGGGTAACTCTCCCATTTTTCATCTGACTACTTGGTCCTGTACATCACTGATAATATGAGTTGCTTCAGCTGCATTAACTTCCTCCCTTGTTATCAATTTTATAGTATTTTCTAGCATATTTTTGTTTCTGAAGAGTGAACTGAAGGGGAATTGTTTTCCTGCTGGTGACTCAGAGCTATGGATGAATGACGATGCCTTTACTGGAGCTGATACCATCTTTTATGTGATGGTATTGACTTTTTCTTCGGAAGCGTTTTTAGTAATCTGTCTGATTTTTGAGATACTCAATTTTTCTACTAGTATATTGGGAAAATGAATAATTCCAAATGAAAAAGTTGAATGAAGGTTGATAATGTAATAACGAGGTTGAGTTTGGTACTATGCCATAATAAAACAAATGAACATAGAATATCATTTTTTTTTTATTGACCTGATGTTATCTTCAAATTGTTTTTGCCTTATGATCATACTCGCACAAACATTTGCACTAACTTTTCACATGCGAATATACGCCGATAAGAATGTGAATATAATATATGTTGAATCGCAGTCCGTTGGTCAGAACTGGTGTGGTCACAGTTCTGGCTCTTGCTGTGGTGGACGATGTGTTGGGTGTGGGTGCGGGTGTGGTTCTGGATGTGGGTGTGGTTCTGGATGTGGATGCGGATGTGGGTGTGGTTCATCTACTACTGGACGATGTGTTGGGTGTGGATGAGGATGCGGGTGTGGTTCTGGATGCGGGTGCGGTTCTGGATGTGGGTGCGGGTGTGGGTGTGGTTCATCTCCTAGTGGACGATGTGTTGGGTGTGGATGTGGGTGCGGGTGTGGTTCTGGATGTGGGTGCGGGTGTGGGTGTGGTTCATCTTCTAGTGGACGATGTGTTGGGTGTGGATGTGGGTGCGGGTGTGGTTCTGGATGTGGGTGCGGATGCGGGTGTGGTTCAGCTACTAGTGACCGATGTGTTGGGTGTGGATGTGGATGCGGGTGTGGTTCTGGGTGTGGATGCGGGTGTGGGTGTGGTTCAGCCCCTAGTGGACGATGTGTTGGGTGTGGATGAGGGTGCGGGTGTGGTTCTGGATGTGGGTGTGGTTCTGGATGTGGATGTGGATGTGGTTCATCTCCTAGTGGACGATGTGTTGGGTGTGGATGTGGATGCGGGTGTGGTTCTGGATGTGGGTGTGGTTCTGGATGTGGATGCGGGTGTGGGTGTGGTTCATCTCCTAGTGGACGATGTGTTGGATGTGGGTGTGGGTGTGGTTCTGGATGTGGGTGTGGTTCTGGATGTGGATGCGGATGTGGGTGCGGTTCAGCTTCTAGTGGACGATGTGTTGGGTGTGGATGTGGGTGCGGGTGTGGTTCTGGATGTGGGTGCGGATGTGGGTGTGGCTCAGCTCCTGGTGGACGATGTGTTGGGTGTGGTGGTCCTGGATGTGGACGTTCTGTTGGGTGTGGTGGTCCTGGAGGGTGTGGTGGTCCTGGTGGGCGCGGTTCCGGGTGTGGCCCTGGGGCTCCATCCTCAGATGTACTTATTCTGTGAGCGCATGTTGCCTGAAAGAATCATCAATGTGATATATCAAGGAATTCTAACATATTTCATTAGAGATTATTTTAATGAGTCCGACAATGTGTAATTCTGGTCACTGAAAAATGGAATCCCTACAAGTGTCACACGCTGTGTGCAAATCTTGTTCGAGATTTCGATGATTCGTTTCACAATCAGATAGCGCCAAGCATATTAAATATTAACATAAACTTGATAAATTCCATTAACTTTTCTTATATGCTAAACAAATAGTCTTTAGGAATCAGTCCAATGGATGGTTTCATTCATTCGGTGAAGGTGAAGGCGAGCTTGCCGAAATTTGCAGAATATGCAAAAACCACTGCCGATCTGGAATTGAAAGGGGGTTTCTCTCCGAATTGCGCGACAAGTGCGTACGAGCTTTTGGGGCTCAAACTCTCTCGGCTCGTCGAGTCTTTTGGTGAGGGTAATAATTAATTACAAAAAAAAAATCGAAAAAAATAAGAATATAAGTAATTCGTGTGCATAAGTGTTGTTTGAAATTGGATTCACTAGTATATGGAAACCAAGAAAATATGGAATGGGATTGGCCCAGTGAGTCGTCATGCGAGGTAGACAGAGGACCAACTTGATATGTCGATTTTGATGTTTGTTTATGTAAATAACCATTTTATTCATTGTTGGGAAGAGAAACAATTATTTTTCATTTCTTTTGTATATAGGAATATTGATCACATATTGAGGAACCTTTCTGACTCTTTGTAGTACATCTAGAAGTTATTGAGATGGGCCTCAGGGCGGCCGATAATATATGTTTAGTCGGAAGGGGCAACGTAATCAGAGGTGGAGATGAATTGAACTCTTTTTAGTTTAAACTGGACTCTCGTGGTCTGAAGCACATAGCTTATCCCCACATAGCAAAATTATATACCAAGTATGTGCTAAACATATTCCTAAACGAATAAGAATATTGAGATCATATCCCTAGCATATACACAGAATATGGTTACTATATGCTGAGAATATGCTAGGTATATTTTTTTGGCCACAAGTAGTATATGCTACGTATATGATTGAAATATATACCCTGAATATATTCAAATATCCTCAGAATATACCTATATCACCAACATAGCATATGCTATGTAGGTATATGCTCAATATGTGCAAACTGGATATGTCCAAGATGAATATATATTTTGGTGAGGGACTTTAGGAGATGCAACATCATTATCCTTAAAGGTTCTAGTAGTTGGTTTCTTGGCATTTCCTGAAGCATGAATGCCATCCTTGATTATCTTCAAACAAAAGACATCGAATACTTTTGAAACATTTATGAAAAACTAAGAAATTCTTATTAACATGTTGTTTTTTATCCTATTTCAGTGTCCTGGGAACGCTGCTGATTTTGGGACCTAAAAATATAATAATTTAGAACAATATACCGGGTGTCCCGGTATACATGTTACAATGGAATTTTTCATTTATTTGAAATAATAAAAATTTAAAATTCTGAATAATCAATATAGATAATTATACATATTGCTTTGAGCAATGTAAATATCGGAAATCACTTCTGGTTTATGAGATATTCCATTGGAACATGTAGGTATACTGGGACAGTGGTAGGGTCCAAAATTCAAAACTCACCTCATCTCAGTTTTCTTCAATTCATTTTTAACCCGTTCTTTAGCTTTAGCTAACCATCTCTTTATTACTTGAATAATTTCATCTTCACAGGCATTTTGTGTTCTCTCATTACATTGAACATCATCTAAAATAGATATACAAGATATTATTCTATGAATAAAAAGATCCGTGAAGAAAGCTTACCCTAACCTAACTTTTTTGATAATTTCCCCACACTCCACTATCGGTAGCGAATATGCACAATCTACAATAGAGAACACTGAACACACACTGATAAAATGTCTTCTTTGAAAATAAACAATTAAACTGGTTAACTGATTGTAGATAACATTCAATTTCAACAAGAACAAAGAACAAGAAGCTTGGAAAATGGAAGCTTAGCTTGCGACTTGCCACGCACGCACGCATGCAGTGCTGCCAGGAAGTTTTCAACGAAGTACCAACAGTTGGGATTTCAACCTAGCCAGTTTGTACTAAAAGTCAAGTTGAAAATGTATAAGAATGTAATATAGATTCTAAAAAGTAAGGTTACGGGGTTGATTTGAGTGGTTAGTTCACAAAAATGTAAATGTTGAATTGTTATGTACGTATTTTTTAAAACAAATTTTCTTTGAAGTATTTACGGGAATGTGTCCCAACATCCCTAGAATATGCTACAATTTTCCTAGACAGATTTGATGAAAAGAACATTCATAGCAGTAAAGAACTTATGCTGGGAATATACTAGGGATATTATTTGGGGAATATGAGTTGAAACATATCCTCAGCATGTGCTCGAGTTATGAATATGCTTTCGATTGCTATGTGGGCTATGTTTTATATGATTCAGATTTGATGAGAAGACCTTGATGGTCTCAGTTAATTTTTCTTGTGCTTACACTTCTTTCGTAATTCATTAACTCGATCGAATCAGTGGTTGATTTTACTTTTTTGTTATAATTCGAAAGGCCCTGTGGCATTTTGAGGATTTGTTTTTATCGGGAAGTAGAAGTAATAAGTAAGATTAAATGTTGTTGGGATTCTGAAAGTAGTGATTGGGACTTCCATTGATTTTCTGTTTTTAGTAAATTCTTGGGAGAGGTAATCAGTGGTATAAAAGTTAATTTGTTTGGTGAATGGAGTAGACTTTTTTTTGTTAGTTATTTTCGAAGTTTTTCATTAAGTTGGAGTAAATATAATTACAGCGTGAAGTAACGATTTTTTTCCTCTTAGTGCTCACGAAGTTGATTTGGAGTTTTAATTCAGTTTGGAAATAAAAATAACTACAGAGTGAAGTGAAAATATTTTTTTTCTTATTGATCATGAAGTTGATTTCAAGTAGATTCTTGTTAGAAAAGATGAAGAGCAATCGAAGTTATTCGAGACATTGCTAGAGTAAAAGTGGTATAGTTAATGGGTTACATCGATGTTGTCTGAAGTTGAAAATTTTGAAATAATTTTTGATAATGGAGTTTTACGAAAGTAAATAAATAGAAATAATACAGCGTCATACCGCATTTCAGGTATAGAAAAAGAAGCTGATAGAGGTGAGTGGATATGTTATTCTTTATGTGAGATTTTATTGTTGAAATTGGCAATCTCTTCCCGAAATACTAACGCAAATACGACACGGAGATCCAGCGTAGCAGAAAACAACAAGCATATTTTCGTATTCCTCAAGGCACTAACGTAGCTTTCGCTTTGTTATGGAAAGCGAGTTCCGTACCTGAAGTAATGACCTTCCAGAAGTTTGGGTTTATTTGAAATAATAAATAATAAAAAGTAAAGAGAAAAATTTGAACTTTCCTATGACATATACAAAATGATTGGGAATATTTTGTGCGGGAGAAGAACAGCTGGTGATTATTTTGTCGAGAGTTATTCCGCATACTGAAAGTTTCAAAAACATTTCATACAAGGTGGATTTTTTTAAAGTAACAAGAAAAGAGTGGATATTTTTTTTAATGATAGTATTCAGTATCGAATAAGGAGCGATTTTGAGAAAAACTGTAATGAGACGTGATCGTAGAGGGGCAAGGAAATGGGTAGGAAATTTTCTCTCAGGTATTACGAGTAGATGGAAGCTCCTGCGAGAGCTTGCTAGAGCGATGAGGCCTAGCTTGTACATTTGTTTTTCATGAAAGCGGCGAGAAGAAAATGCCGCTAGCTGCCGGTTAGCTGATATAGATGGCGTCTAGAGGAGTCGGACTCTAATATGAGAAGCGAATCATGTTAAGCGATGAAATTGATAATCGCTCATCCTCCGAGTGTTACGCTAGGACAGCCTAGGTGGCAGAAGTCGGGTTGTGGTCATAACACAGGATGTTGGTAGGGAGCAGTTTAGTAAGTGGTTGAAAAGTATCCACCATTATGCGCTGCACTTACCGCTGAAGCTAAACCGACTGGTGAGGACTGAAGAGGCCAGTGAGAGCCAGTAACATGAAATCAGACATTATTGTTTACAGGCCCCAGGAAAATGAGATGAGTACGGCCGTTATGAGAAAATTCAGCTGAGAGAATAAGAGGTTTTTTTTTTCAGAGCGCAGATGACAATCGCTGGGAGAAAACGATATGTTTATGAGTCTTGTAGGGGACGAGCTGGAAGAGCCGCGGGAATCAGTCCAAGTGGGATATGATGAGGTAGTTCGAAAGGTGAGATTTTTTTTAGAAGGTTCGGTGCCTGAAAAGATGCCAATTTTGAAGCTCCCGAGGAGACACAGTTTCGAGAGTTCATAAAGAGATTTTTATAGACAGGTTCAGTTTGGGAGCCACTGGAAGGCGCACTTTCGGAAGGCTATAGAGATATTTTCCATAGAAGATTTGGTGCGAGAGGGTAGGTACGTTCTAGGGTTGCCGAGGATGCGGATTTCTGGAAAGTTATAGAGAGAGGCATTGACATTCGAATTCTTCTTAGCGAGTTTTCTGTAGGAGAAATTTTGTGCGAGTAGTGAGTTATTATGATCGATTTATTGTTGGACGGGCTCTACAAAGTTTTGTTTTATTCTATAGGGGGGAGCACAGTATTCCCTTATCAAGATCAACTGGTGAGTCTCACGATGAAAACCAAGTTTGTGTGGGTAAAGTACCGAACACAACGGTAAAATGTATGGATGTATGAAGGCATTTCTAGAGAAATGTATATTTTGCATCAGAGTTGAATTGAATGATTAGGTTACCACACTGATAACAGAGCGGTGGGATTGAAAATTGTGAAGTTGTTTATTCTGGAAACATAAACTGATACAGATATGTTAAAATAGAGGTACAAAGTTGGAAAGAAAATATGTCCCTAGCAGAGAGAGCAAAAATTCAAAACACAACGATTAAAATACCCTACTCTGGAGCTTAAATATTGAAGGAATATTGTGAGAATCATTGAGAAAAAGACATCACATCAGAAAAAATATTGATGAGGAAACTGCTCGTGGAGTCACCGAAACCAAAATGTATGACTAGGGTTGGGCGATCAGAAGAGTATAGGGGTGATCATAAGCATTGAACTGGAAGTTCTCCCAAATCACTCGCTTCAATAAAGTTTGAGTGAGGTTGGCTTTCGAAACAGAATAGTAACATGTCGTGGTATTATATTATATACCGAGTCAGCATTTTTTTTACTGAAATTTCCCAAGTTCCATACCTAGTTATCTCCAAAGTTGTATTTGGGAAATTTCAAAGATATTTCTCACGTATGAGGACGTGGGATGCATTCTACCCATCGACTTGAAACTATGTATGCTGGGTTATATCTTCTAGAATTAGGATATATGTAATTAGTCCAGTCTATGACCATTTTTCCGTGTATTCATCCAATACAGCACCGATTCGCATGAAAATTTGTATTCAGGATCTACATACACTCTTTTTCAAAATCTACCCTGTGCCGAGGGTTGCTTTCTCCCTGGGGGTGGATGCCACCCCTTCTTGGGGGGTGAACATTTTTTTATTGGAAATAAGTACGGAAATCAATAGATTGACTGATTCTAAGCACTTTTTGTTCAATGAAGTTTTTTCTGAAAAGCAATACTCTTCGACTCATTCGCGAGTGAAATTGTCGGTTTTCAGTAAAAAAAAACACATTTTCAGATCCTTTTTCGCGAATAACTGGAAAATAATGCATCTAATCGAAAAACCTGCGGAGAGCAAAATTATAGCTTTCGAACAAACAAAGGCGATGGTTTATTTGTGATGTATGCAAACCCACTACAAACTGAATAACCAAAAACCAATGCATTTTTCGGGAAGAACTAATTGGACCTTTTCTGAAGTCCTTCAAAACTCCTTTATTTTCGTCATTTATGAAAGTTTTTAGCATCAAAACTGACCGAGGTATGAAGGAAATAATGTTGAATCCTATTTTTCCCTCGAAAAAAAAAATTGTGAATAACTCATCCTTGCTTTCCCCTCCCTTTGGAAAAAATCGTTGCCTAGTGAAACTATATGTATATATACATATATAATGTATATATACATATTGTTCCACTATGCCTAAAATATAGTTACTATGTGTATTCTTCAATATACTAATGTACATACTCCAATCTCTACAAAAATTGTTTTTGTTTTTTTCTCATAACTTGCTTAGTCTTCAAGCAATCAAATCCACCAAAAAAGTATTATGTAGTTTTTTCCAAGAGCTATAAGCTCATTTACATTATTTTTTGTTTCAGATTATATATTTGAAAAGGTTCATGCTGAAAGGGCTCAAAAAAGGTATTTTGCGCGAACCCTCACAATATTTAACTGGCCATATCTTACTTTATTTTCATCCTGCAGAAAAAAATGAAACAGCGAAATTTTCAGAGAAGAAAAGCCTTCAATTTTGTTCTCTAGAATATTTTGCATGTGATCAATACTTTTCGAGTTATTTCGAAGAAATTGTAATTTTTCGCTGAATTACGTATATGATTTTTTCTCTTCAATCTCAATTTTTTCCAAAACTACGTACTTTCAATTGATGAAAAACTCAGAACTCATTATAAGAACATGAATGAAGTGAATTATGCAATAACAACTATTTTTTTAAAGGAGGGGGGAAGAGAGGATGAGTTATTTACAATTTTTTTCAAGGAAAAAATAGGATTCAACATTATTTCCTTCATACCTCGGTCAGTTTTGATGCTGGAAAATTTTATAAATAACAAAAATGAAGGATTTTCAAAGGACTTCAGAAAAAGTCCAATTAGTTTTTTCCGAAAAATGCATTGGTTTTTGGTTATTGTATGTAGAAACTTGCCATTTTGGCGTTTGAAAATACCAATCAACTTTCAACAAGCAATTATTCAGTTTGTAGTGGGTTTGCATTCATCACAGATAAACAATCGCCTTTGTTTTTTCAAAAGCTATAATTTTGCTCTCCGCAGGTTTTTCGATTAGATGCCTTATTTTCCAGTTATTTGCGAAAAAGGATCTGAAAATGTGTTTTTTTTTGACTGAAAACCGACAATTTCACTCGCAAATAAGTCGAAAAGTATTGCTTTTCAGAAAAAACTACAATGAACAAAAAGTGCTAAGAATAAGTCAATCTATTGATTTCCGCACTTATTTCCAATAAAAAATGTTTCACCCCCAAGAAGGGGTGGCATCCACCCCCAGGGAGAAAGCAACCCTCGGCACGGGGTAGATTTTGGAAAAGAGGGTGAGTATAACCTATATCCAAATTTTCATACGAATCGGTGCTGTATGGGATAAATACACAGTTTACACTTTTTTCACCGTCATAGACTGGAGTAAAAGTTCACTTTCAAGATACAAAGCTTCAAGCTTCATCAAACTATTATTCATTCATTCTAGAACATTCAGAATGAAAAATCAGTATTGAATTTAAAAAAAACAATCAAATATTCAGGTGGATGCTTCACATTTTTTAAGAGAATAACGTATCTGTCAAATGGCCAGGTCACATATGTTAAAATCTGTAAAAATTCATATTCAACTATGTGATATAATCTGTGAAACCCTGAATCATTTTGTCAAAATGAAACCTCAGTTTTAAAATGTATCTAGCATTATGCGCTGTACTTAACACTGAAGCTGGACCGGATTGTGAGGACCATTGGATCAGTTTTTGACGAGGAATACATGATTTTTTTCAAGTTTTCACTCATTTCATTTTTCAAAATATTGTTACAAGTCATGATCACGTTAGAAAGAATACAACGATAGGCGCGCATATATCTCAATATATGGAACCCTAAAAACAACTAATGAACGCCTTCATTATAATTTTTCCCAAACACCTGTCGTTGAAATGTCTTCAGAAAAGTAAGTCGCCTACTTTTTTACAGTGTTTCAAGAAAAGTAGTTGAGAATGGTTGGCTCACTTTCGTGTATTGGTTCCCTCTGATTATTGTTGACGAATATTTTCAGAGGGTATACAACCAATAATATGGGTAGCAGTGTACTTGATGGTTAGGTTAGGTCCGACCCTCCACTACAAGCCGTCAGAGCTAATCGTGGCTCATAACAATTCAAATTTCACCAAATGAATTCCAGCTTCTCGACGAAGCAGATCAAATTTTTTTGTTTATGATCATACAGGTCAGATGGAAAAAGTGCAAACATTGGAAACCTGCTAAGGCCTGCGGCGAAACAGGCACAAAGTATATACTCTGCTTTGTCAACAGAGAATATATAAATGATCAGGGAATATACAAATACATGTTAAAAAATGAGCTTCAATGAAAATTGAAAATAATGTTGGAATCAGTCACATACCTGGAGGCCGATTAGGGCCAATACGAATACCAAAAAGGTAGTTAAACGCATTGTGATTAACTGTTGACTTCAAAATTTTCGTTGCTGTATTTATATCCGATATTTTGCCCTCTTGAGATAATATTACCCATTTATC
This sequence comes from Zygogramma bicolorata, assembly GCA_032362365.1. NCBI lineage: Eukaryota > Metazoa > Arthropoda > Insecta > Coleoptera > Chrysomelidae > Zygogramma > Zygogramma bicolorata. The sequence continues at coordinate 159,459 of JAVJAQ010002014.1, forward strand.
TACGTGTGGTCGAGTGGCATTCAATCAATCAATCAGAAAATCACCTATTGTGAAACCTGGGTAACATTCCCCAAATTCCACTTTCGTTATCGTCATGTTATTCTCAATGAATGAACTCATGTACGAATTATTCCAATAACATTATTTTTCCTCAATTGAGTTCATTTGAAACCAAAAAATATGATATGAATCATTCTCACGACTCTAATTGAAAATACCAACTGTACAACTGAAATATACATTTCTATGAATTACGTTCAATCAGAAAAACAGCGACCATGTTCCATGAGTGAAAACAAAAAAAAAGAGTTTTATCAAGCACAGCTAGGGCACGACGGATACTGTATCACATAGATTTTTTTTCTATGCACACTGAATTCGAATCGAATAGATAGCATTTATAGGAAATGTCTACACAATTAGGCAACAGTAGTAGGTAGTTTGTAAAAAAATCTCACTCAATACTTTCGCTTTCAGAAAATAACCTCTTTAGTTCCTCAGTGGGCAAACAGATAGATTATGGAACATTTTCACCATATACCAGTTTAAAAACAAGTTTCTGTATTGATTCTGCTATGAATCAATTGACATTCTGGTGAAATTCATTCTCAAATAATCTGATTCGACCAAAACTTTCTGACACTAGAAAACATCGGATAACATGAATGAGTTATATTAGGATACCCTTCGATACAAAGAAGCCATTTTTATTTTTTGACGTCATGGTTTGTACTACTGTGTATAGATATATAAAAACATGATGATTTTTGTTGAGAGAATGGAGTTTGGCTTTTTCTCACCAACTAAAAAAAAAACAAAATGCAAAACTCCAGAACACAAAATTTTCTAAATGAAATACTATTCAATTTAGTCGAAGCAACATTGGAACGAGAACAGATGATGAAGATTCGAATTCCTAGGAGAAGGTCAAATTTGATGTTTGATATCAATCAAAAAGAGTCATACATTCTTGAAGATTGAAAAAGAAGGAGACTTTCCATTTTCCTGAAGTGTGCGGAGCTTTCAAACGTACTTGAGTTGTGTGAGAAGTATACAAAACACAAATACAAAACTCTAGAACACTCAATACTCTAAATGAAATAGTATTCAATTCAGTGGCGGCGCCATTGAAACTATAGTAAAACCAATAATGATTGAGAGTAAAGCGCGTTGTCATATCTAAATTTCACGTCACCAGTTTATAGCAGAATCAAAATATAGTAGAGCAGTAGTAGAAGATTAAAAAACACCTATTATATGTGTTCACTGTGTTGAAATTCATTTCTAGGAGGTGTTTTTTCTTTCGTCATGTTCTACACTACCAGTGTGCAACCTGAAAAGTATCTGAATTTGTGCCAAGATGGATTGGATGAGCTGTACTTATAAAATCGGACAAGAGGTGAAAAAAACTTTAGGTGTCAAAGGGTGTCCGTTATGCTCTGTTATCGGGCGTAAAAAATAGCATGTGCAACTCTCATGTAATGGTTATTTATACACTCGCATAAACCATACAAAACTCACCTCATTCGGATCGTTTCGTATTTCGGTTGATGTTCAAGTATTAGTAAGAATCATGATCGTTGCATTATGTACTATTAGTTAGTACCCTTGTCGAAATCACTGTATTCGCATTGAGCAACATTATGTATTGATGTTGATCGATATGAGTGAATAGGTAATAAAAAGATATCTATTCATTTATTGAACAGAACTTGTGAGGTTTGGTAAGCTTGCACTGTGGCTGCGACGTTGAGGTACAGAGGTCATTGTATATTTTGTATAAAATATAATGAGTTCAATAACATTCGATTCTCTAAATATAGTTGTTAGGCAGGAAACAGGTAGCTACGTTTTCGTTTTTACTCTTAGCATTTTGGCAGCAACAAAATCAGTATTTCTTGCAAAACAATGTTCAAGCGTAAGTCCAACTATTTTGGGTAGATTATCTGATTCCCTTCTTGAAATAATTCATGCATTTTGTTGGAAATTTTTTGCCGTGATGCTGGTTTACCATATCACTATTCAATTTTTCTTCTTCAAGAAAAAAGAAGTTTTTGGAAGGTTGTCATCATATTTGATATTTTTATCAGTTATATTTGATATCAAAACTCGCAAAATACAACTATTTTATCCAGTCTGCTTTAGTGACGACTAATTTAATTCAATTCTTTTAATTCTGGCGAACTACCATATATTTTGTTGCCTGAATGAAATCTTGAAATACTGATAGATTTTGGTTGCACTGAATCTTTCATTGATCCAGATTAGGCTCACAATTTTTTTTCAAATAGTATCAGGAACGACCCCTTCATAGTTTCAACTGTCTTTCAGAAATCCGCTCATGAACACAGTGCACTTATACCTGCCCCTAAAATATCAAACCTACCAAAGCATCCGAATTTGAAATTTTCCTTTTCAAGTTCCACAATGTTTTCGATGGGTTAATAGGACTTGATGAATCAAAACTCCTCAGGCAAATTCGAATTTTAGAGAAGGAGTTCTCGTTACCCCCTTTCCACAAATAAAACTGAGGTACCACAAAACAAAAAGTGACTTGAACTTAATTACGATTCCACTCCAAACAGAACAAGTCGTGAAAATCAAAACTTCAGTAACCAAGGGCGAAATAATCATTCCACTTCGGAAATTTCACAACTGCAAAATCCCAGAATGTATAACAATTGAAAAAGACGGCAGGGCTTTGACTACGATTGTTAACAATACAACAGACCCCATCACTTCAAACCAATCTCTGTCTAAAAATTCAACCTTAAATTAATTGAAGAAATCGATTTCAACAATTTGGATGGAATCAATAAAATAGACCTTGACTTAGCTAACATTCGCACAGAACACCTGAATGGCGAAGAGAAATATCACATTCTTAACTTATGTTAAGAATATTCCACCAAAATCAAACGAAACATGAAGACACACGAATAAATTCCGGTTCAGTCAAAATCCTTACGATACCCATTCATACACAAGCAGGAGGTAGGAAGTCAAATAAAGAATATGCTGGATCAAGATATAATAAGACCAAGTAACTCACCGTGGTCTCCTCCCATCTGGGTTGTACCCCAAAAGGCAGATACATCCGGAAAGCAAAAGTGGATGGTTGTAGTTGACTATGAAAAGACAATTGACGAAAGTACTCGCTTCCTAATATACCCGACGTCTTAAATAAAGTATGAAAATGCCTATATTTTACAATTCTAGATCTTGCTAGTGGGTTTTACCAGATCGAAATGGATGAACGCGATATTGAAAAAACAGCTTTCAATATCGAAAATGGATATTATGAATATCTGCAGATGCCTCTTGGTTTGAAAAACTTTCCAGCCAGTTTTCAACGCGTTATCCTTCGAGGTAACCAGAACGAAAAATGTTTGGAGTACCTCGACGATATTACGGTTTTCCCTCCAGGGACATACCCAGGGACAATCGAATTTCAAAATTCAGCTGGATAATCGAAATTTTTGGGAAAAGAAGTCGCCTAATTGGATCATATCGTCACGCCCGATAGAGTAAAACCAAAATCCGACAAGATAGACGCGATTTAAGATTATCTCCTTCCGAAAACAACCAAGCAAATAAAATGATTCCTTGGTGGAATTTTTGAAGAAAGGCGCAAAAATTGAACATGATCAAGAATTTCTCTCTTGTTTCGACACGTGCAAAAATCTTATAATAAATGAACTTATTTTAAAATATCTGGACTTCAATAAAACCTTTCAACTTAACGACCGATGCAAGTAAACGTGGCTCTAGGTGCTATTTTATCCCAAGGACTTAAGACAGCGATTTATCTGTAGACTACGCCTCACAAATACTTAATGATTCAGAACAGAATTATTCGGTGATCGAAAAAAACTATAGTATGTGCCACCTAATACTTCCGTCCATATCTCTTTGGCCATGAATAACCTAGAATTTCTGAAGGAACAGAGGTCATTGACAACCTGATAGAATTATTTTCGCATCGTGGAGTTCCCAAAGAAATTATAGTAGATAACGGTAGTGAATTCAAGAACTATGTTGGTCTTGAACTTTTGAAGTTTCAAAAATGCACGCTCGCAATTTCAGCATATAAAGATTCAATCCACTCAACTACTAGAATGAAACCTATTGATGTAAACAATGGACACATCGAATATAAAAACCCATTCAATATCGAAATTGACCAGATTTTGCTCAACGATTATATAAATGATCATCTGTATCTGTTGAGTAGAGAGGGTGAGTGTAGGCCCACAACACTTAGGCCCCATGTGACCCATGTACATCCTTCCGTGGAGTTGTCCTCCTAGGTCATCGTCCATCCTGTCCTTTCCAGGAAGTTGGACAGGTCCCTAGGAGACATCTTCTTTATATCGGCTGGTGTAGGCCAAGACTCACCGAACACACACTCTCTGATTGATGATAACTCCGGACACTTGCATTAGACATGCCTGACGGTTTCATCTCCCTGTTCACACCTCCTGCATAGAGGTGTGTCAACTAGCCCCATAATATAGAGGTGTTTCCTTAGTTGACAGTGACCTGTCAGAAATTCTACTGTTAAACGTGGGTTTCTCCTGGTCATCGCCCAATACTTCATCAGATCCAGCTTCCTAGGGTCGCCGAGGGTGATCCTGGCAAGACTGCATCCTTTGAATTCATCCCATCTTTTTAGGGATTGAGCATGGGTGTAACTTTTGGCTGTTTCCGCAAATGTCGAACTCATCAGGCCGTGGGTGTCGCTAGGACCTAAAATTTTTAGTCCAGCGGCTTCTCTGGCTAAAGAATCGGCAATGCGATTGCCTTCACTTCGGGAGTGCCCTTCAACCCACCTCAGGATAATATTGTTATCTGCCGAGGCGTTAGCTAATTCTTGGTGGCACTCTTGTACTAGCCCTGAAATAACACATTGTCTGTTCAAGGCTAATAAGGCTTGTCTACTATCAGTGCAGTTTATTATGTTTTTGCCTTAAATTCTTTTCTGGCGATCGAGATACCAGCCAGTTCTGTTCGAACCACGCTGCTATTTTTTCCCATTCCCCATTTGATCCTAAGGTTTAGTGGTCTGGAGTGAACTCCACATCCCGGGCCCTCTTTGGTTTCTGAGCCGACTGTGTATATGCCTAATGCATTTGCAGAATCTGGCTCTGCGTTCTGTTTTATTTGTATTTTGTAGAGTTTGTTAAACCAGGGTTCAGTTGCATCGCTGGCTGCCTGTAGCAGAGATAGCGCAGTAAGCGCTTCTCTCCTCATGCTTAGCCTTAGTGTGCTCAATTGGCCTACTCCTACCTCAGGGTTCACACCAGCCGTGCGCAATCGTACAGTGGCCATTAGCGCAACCCCCTTAACGTGCAGGTCCAGAGGGGTCAGACCAGTAACTAGGTCCATTGCCGCGGTTGGTGTTGTTTTCATGTCTCCTGTGATATTTAAACAAGCCATTCGCTGTATTTGATATAAATTTTGGATGGCCGTATCTTGTAGAACATTCGGTCCCCATATAATGGCTCCGTATGTTAACATAGGTCTTTTTATCGCAGTGTAGATCCAGGTGACCACACGGGGCAAAAGACCCCATGTGTCCTCCGACACTGCTCATAAGCCACATATGCTCTTTTTGCTCTGCTCTGTAGGTGAGAGTTCCATGTTAACTTCCTATCGAGGGTAATACTTCGGAGAAGTCTAGTTTGCTTTTGAAGATTTCGAGAGCTTTTAAGCCCGATATGCTTCTTTTTCTGGTGAAAAGAACCATCTCCGTCTTTTTGGGATAAATCGACCATGAGTGTTACACCATGTTTCTATTAGTTTGAGCGCTCTATCGCACAAAGTGTTCACAAATTAACCGGCCTGTCTGCAAGTTAACTATGTCATCTGCCTATGCAATTGTGTAAAATCCATTATTGTTGAAGTGATTATTCAGGGTATCCAGGACTATATTCCAAAGGAGTGATGAGACCCCTCCTTGTGGACATCCCCTCATGACCAGTCCTCTCACTGTGATGTCTTACATTACATTAATGCTTATTGCTCTACTAGACTGCCGTCTTATGGTTTGCCCCCTCAGTTGTGTGCTTTGTTGAAGAGTTTCTTGTCTTTTTGGACTCTGTATGTGATTGTTGATGGAGTATCATCTGATATTCGTCCAATGAATGCAGGTGTTCCACAGGGTTCAGTTCTGGTGCCCGCTTTGTTTCTTGTTCAATACATAGTTTTGCGGATGACAGTACCCTTCCTACCGTTTTCTCTTCCAGAGTCCCTTCACCAGCTCAAGAAACAAAAATTCAAAGAAACATTCACGTCAATAAAATTAACGACGACTTGGTGAAAATAATATAATGAGGTAACATGAACTTGGTGGAATTTAATGCCCCAGGCATGTCTCTCCTCAAGAAAAGCCGATCTATCTTCGTCTGATATTCAGATGTCAGGAATAACTATTCCTGGAATATCAATATGGCTTCCTCAAGTGATGTTGCTGTATTCTCAACAGAGCTGAATAAATTGAAGAATGAACTTATTGATATAATTTTGACTCTGAAACTACCTGAGACTGAGACCAATGTTCAGTTGAATAGTTATATTACAAAAATCAGTAAAAAGTTCAATCTCAGTGGGGATTCTGATAAGTTTCATGATTCACGTGTGGACCTAACCTGCTTTCGATGCGAACAATTAGCAAAAAATAACGAAACAACCAAAAATGAATTATATACCGTAAGTAGACTCACGTATCATCTGGAAAAACGAACAGAAGAACAGGAGTGTCCTATATCACTTTTGAAAAAAATTAATGACAATCCCAATATGAATTCGATACCAGTAGCGACATCTTCCAACGGACACGCAGATTCGGGTACAAGCTACGAAAATAAAGAAACTACCGCACCAAAAAATTTTAGTTCTGTTCTCAAATAAAATGTAGATATGACAAGGCAAAAAATTGAAACAGGAAGAGCAAACAAAACAAAGCCCTCTACATAAAAATAACAAACAGTTCAAACCAATATACGGCAGTAATGAGATCTCCTGATTCACAACAGTTACTAGGACAGGACATGTTCATGTTTCTCGAATTGAGCCTGATATGAAATCAGACAACCTTTTATCAGTTTTGAAGGAAACAGCTCCCCATGCTCCATTTACATGCGATGAATGGAACAGGACCGAGACTACTTCTACATACAAAGTGTCTTATTCGTTGGAATTTCTCCGTGATGTGTACAACCCAGGAATATGGCCAAAAGGTGCAGTAATCAGACGTTTCAAGTTCGGGGAAAATTTTCAAAAAACGACTCCAGCAACGGAAAATTCTTAGATTCGACCGTCGCAGAAAAATCTGTTGGACGCGTAGATGATTTAATAAATCTTGTTCGTTGTGAAAGTTCTTTAAGTGTTTGTCATATCCACCCGCAATGCATCCGAAATATGATCATACGATTGATATAGTTTGTATATCGGAACACTGGCAGAGGGAACAAAGTCTCAAAAGTCTTAAAATAGAAGGCTATACACTAGTTTCTTCTGTAGGAAAGAAATGCAAAATGGGGTAACTGCTATATTAACAAGAGATTCCATTAAATACAGAATTCTAGACTTGCAGAGATTCAATAAAGAACTAGACTGTGAATTTTGTGGGATTGAAATTATGCATAAAAAATCATTATTATATCTGTATATCGCTCCGGTGGAGGAAACTTTGATAATTTCCTGTTCAACTTCGAGAATGTATTGAAATATATGATGAAACCTAGTATCAGAGTTATAATCACGGGAGATTTCAATGTTGACTTCATACAAAACTCAACCACACACAAAGATTTGAACATTCTACTGTCATCATTTGGTCTTACATTCACCATTCATGAATTTAGCCGAGTCTCAGCAACAACAACTAGTTGCATAGACAACATTTTCACACATATAAAAAAAAAGGTGTATCATACGGGTGTCTTTGAACCATGCATATCTGACCATCCTGCGCAGACTTTCTTGAGGATAATATGAACAAATGCAAGGAGAAATCATACATACGATTCATGAATGGGAGTGGAATGCGTGAACTGAGACAGGCTCTTCGGCAGGTTGACTGGAATTCTTTGAAAACTTGCAGTAATGTTGAATTTCTATCCACCTTTATTGTCAATACATATGCGGGGTGGATGAAGGAAATATTTCCTATCAAGTGCGTTGATACTCAAAAAAAAGAATCGCCAGTAATATGGTTCAATGACTCCTTTATAGGCAGTGTCTATTTTGTTTTGGATAGATACCGTGTACCTTTCCAGTTCTTCATTATTGACAGGAGTAAGGACCTAGAAATGATCATGAAGAGGAATTGTGGTCTCGGTAGTGTAGTGGTTAGCATATCTGCCTATCAAGCGGAAGGCCGGGGTTCGAATCCTCGCCGGGCCACCGTGCTGGGTAATCGCACGTTAAAAGGTAAGGCCTCGTTGATCCATTGCTCGCACAAGTTTCGACTTCTGAGGGTTGACGTTCGTCAGCTGGTTAACGGAAACGAACTATTTTAGAACAAAGAACAATCTTAAATATTCTACTCAATAATCAATAATGATTTGATCCAAAATAAAGAAAAATCGAACTAGTGAACAAAACCGCAACGATCAGAAGATTTTCCATCCCGATCAAACTGCGTTTGTCAAAAAGTACAAACGTCAGGAAAAAGCAAATGAATTCGCGAAATCCACTACACTGAAAACTGTTAACAATGAATCTAAAACTGTCTCAACAAACCCCCAAGAAAAAATCCACATGGACACGGTGACCATTGAATTGATGAATAAACTCAACTATACTATTAAACATATGAGTCATAATGAGAAGTTGTTGGAATCAAAGATTTCACAGATTGGAATCAATAAAAACAAAATTACCCACAGAGAGAACCCAATTTCATCAAAGACATTTTGAATCAATTGATAGATATGTATGAGTTAATCAATTCTATCGTACAAGACATCGAAGATTCAATTTTTTTCCAAACTGAAAATCATGCATCCCAGTATAATACAAACAGCTGCAGTTTTATGTGTTTATAGGGCTCACCAACTGCTCCTTTTTTTGCTGGAAAACGCGACACCAGTGATCCATTGGGCCTAAGTTCTGGTCTCCAGGCTTTTTTGAATTCTTTGATTGATAGTGATTTTCATTGAGAAGTAGATTCAAGGAAATTTGGATGGGTGATTCGCACGCACCACCATATCAGGAAAATGTTCTGCAAAGGATTTCTTTAGAGTGTCAGGTGTAGTAATCGATTTACAAGAAAATAGGCAACTTTGGGCACTTCACTGATATCAGATACCAGATACTCCTAATCATCTATCATGAATCTTCTATTCCTCCATCATTCTTTTTTGTGGATAACTCTGTCCCATTTTGTACATCACTCATAATATTAGTCGCTTCAGCAGGCATTATCGCTGCATTAACTTCCTCTCTTGTTATCAATTGTGGTTAAGCATTTTCTAGCATATTTCCGTTTCTGAAGAGTAAACTAAAGGAGGATTGCTTTCCTGCTGGTGACTCAGAGCTATGGATGAATGACGATGGTTTTTCTGGAGCTACTATCTTTTATGTGATGGTATTGACTTTTTCTTCGGAAGCGTTTTAACTGGTCTGCCTGTTTTTTAAGATACTCAGTTTTTCTACTAGTATATTGGGAAAATTAATAATTCCAAATGGAAAAGTTGAGTGATAGTGTGATAACGAGGTTGAGTTTGGTAGTATGCCATAATAAAACAATAAAACATGAAATATATTTTCATTTTATTGACCTAATGCTATCTTCAAATTGTTTTTGTCCTATGATCATACTCGCACAAACATTTGCACTAACTCTCAAAATGCGAATATATGCGAATAAGAATGCGAATATAATATATGTTGAATCGCAGGCCGTCGATCAGAACTGGTGTGGTCACAGTTCGGGCTCTTACTGTGGTGGACGATGTGTTGGGTGTGGATGTGGGTGTGGTTCTGGATGTGGGTGCGGTTCTGGATGTGGATGAGGATGTGGGTGTGGGTGTGGTTCATCTCCTAGTGGACGATGTGTTGGGTGTGGGTGTGGGTGTGGTTCTGGATGTGGGTGCGGTTCTGGATGTGGATGAGGATGTGGGTGTGGGTGTGGTTCATCTCCTAGTGGACGATGTGTTGGATGTGGATGTGGATGTGGGTGTGGTTCTGGATGTGGGTGCGGTTCTGGATGTGGATGCGGATGTGGGTGTGGGTGTGGTTCATCTCCTAGTGGACGATGTGTTGGGTGTGGATGTGGGTGTGGTTCTGGATGTGGGTGCGGTTCTGGATGCGGATGTGGGTGTGGGTGTGGTTCATCTAGTGGACGATGTGTTGGGTGTGGGTGTGGGTGTGGTTCTGGATGTGGGTGCGGTTCTGGATGTGGATGCGGATGTGGGTGTGGGTGTGGTTCATCTCCTAGTGGACGATGTGTTGGGTGTGGATGTGGGTGTGGTTCTGGATGTGGGTGCGGTTCTGGATGAGGATGCGGATGTGGGTGTGGGTGTGGTTCATCTAGTGGACGATGTGTTGGGTGTGGATGTGGGTGCGGGTGTGGTTCTGGATGTGGGTGCGGTTCTGGATGTGGATGCGGATGTGGGTGTGGGTGTGGTTCATCTCCTAGTGGACGATGTGTTGGGTGTGGATGTGGGTGCGGGTGTGGTTCTGGATGTGGGTGCGGTTCTGGATGCGGATGTGGGTGTGGGTGTGGTTCATCTTCTATTGGACGATGTGTTGGGTGCGGATGTGGGTGTGGTGGTCCTGGTGGGCGTGGTTCCGGATGTGGTCCAGGAGCTCCCTCATCGGATTTACTTATTTTGTAAGCGCATGTTGCCTGAAAAAAAAATTCATGTAATATTCTTCCTATATGCAGATTCACACGAAAGGGAAGCCCTGTAATGTTCAAAGAACACAAAATTTCTGAAGTTTGTAAGCCTCAGGAAAAACCTCTCTTGGCAAGGAGTTCCAAACCTCAGCTGTTCTATTGAAAGAAGATTCCTGAGCAAGAGAGGTTCGACAGGTTTCCAAGTTCACAACGTAAAAAATTCCTTGGCAAAAGAGGTTCGACAGGTTTACAACAACGGATTAGAAATTCTGTACTCTTCGAGTCATCCGTGTAGATAATGCCAAGCCGCAATATCGATCGTGAAAGTATCTATAGAAGAGAGACAAGTCTCCGACCCTTCTACGATGTTCCAATGAAGTGAGCGAGTCTGTGAGCGAAGAATCACCAACAAGACGAATTGCCTTTATCTGAATGGAATCGAGAAGCCTCAATGAATGTTTTGGTGCCGACCTACACACATGAGAACTGTATTCCATGACAAGAATTGCAACACATTCCATTATCGATTATTTTAATGTTTTTGACAATGTGTTATGCTGGTCACTGAATAATGGAATCCATACCAGTGTCACACCCTGTGTGCAAATCTTATTCGTGAAACGAGATTTCGATGATTTATTTCATAGTCAGATAGCGCTAACCATATTCAATATAAACTCTGTCTTTTCAGTCCAGACGAGACATGGTATATTCCAATGTTAACATTTCTCATAGACTGTGGAAGAGTCTTTTGAAATCAGTCCGATGGATGGTTCCATTTCTTTTGTATATAGGAATATTGATCTCATATCGAGGGACCTTTCCCAATCTCTCCACTACATCTATATATTTGAGATGGGTCTTAGGGTCTTAGAGCAATGTTGATGCATCATAGGTAGAGATTATTTGAACTCTTGTGTTCAGAATATATATTTTCATATGTCATTTTCATACGTTCACTGAGGAGACCCTGCTGGTCTTACTCTATTTTTTTGTGTATATTATTTTCAGCTATAAACTGAACTCTCGTTTTCTGAAGCAGATAGTTTCATTTCATTTCAGTTCATTTTTTTGCTTACATTTCTTTCGTAGTTCATTACAACCTGTGGCATTTAAACAATTGTTTTGGTTGTGAAGTAGAAGTAGCATTGAATATTTTTGGGATTCTAAAAGTAGTGATTGGGAACTTCATCAAATTTCTGTTTCTGGTAAATTCTTGTGAGAGATAATCAGTGGAAAAAAACTTTTCATTTGGTAAATGAAGTAGACCATTTTCCATTAGTTATTTTCGAAGTTTTCAATTAAGTTGAAGTAATTATAATTACAGCGAGAAGTAACGATTTTTTTTCTTTTAGTGCTCATGAAGTTGATTCGAAGTTTCTATTCAATTTGGAAGTAAATATAACTACCGAGTGAAGTAAAGATAGTTTTTCTCAGTGCTTATGAGTTGATTCGAAGTAGATTCTTGTTCGAAAGAATATAAAACGATCAAAGTTATTCGAGACATTACTATAGTGAAATTGGTATAGGTAAAGGGTTATATCAATGTTGTCCAGAGTTGAAATAATTCTACGACAAGAAGATCCAGGGATGCGGAAGACATCAGAGCATATTCTCGAATGCCTCTCTCTGAGAAGAAGGCAGAAAGCAGAAAGCGAGTTCCGTACCTGAAGTAAAAGGCCTTCCAGAAATTCGGGTACATTTGAAATAATAAATGAAAGTAAGGAGAAAAATTTTAAGAAATTTTGTCACACGAAGGTGGTTGGGATAAAGGGGATGAATTAAATTGCATCATTTGAGGGTATTTTTTGTAACTTATGGACAATTCGAATTTTCCTATAAATATACAAGGTGATCGGAAATATTTTGTGCGGGAGCAAAAAAAGCTGCAAATTTTTTTATCGAGAGTTATTCCGGATACTGAAAATTTCAAATTTCATATAAGGTGGATTTTTTATCAAAAGTAATAAGAAAAGAGTGGATAATTTTTTTAATGATAGTATAGAGGGGATTTTGTTTTAAATGAGTGATTTTCAAAGAACTCAGATACATTGGGAGATTTTGAGAAGTACCATAATGAGACGTGACCATAGAGGGAAAATGAAATGAGTAGGATTTTTTATTTTCAGATTTTAAGTAGAAGGAAGCTCCTGAGTACTTGCTCGAGCGATAAGGCGTAGCATATATATTTGTTATTCAGAAAAGGGGCGAGAAGAGAGTCAGACTCCAATTTGAGAAGCGAATCATGCTAAGTGATAAAATGGATAATCGCTCGTCCTCCGAGTGTCACCCTAGGACACTGTAAGGCAGCATAGGTGGTTGTGCTCACAACACAGGGTGTTGGTAGGGAGCAGTTTAGCAAGTGATCAAAGAATATCTAGCATTATGCGCTGTACTTAACGCTGAAGCTAGACCGAAGGGTGAGGACCATTGAATCAGTTTTTGACGAGGAGTACATGATCTTACTCAAGATTTTACACATTTCATTTTCAAAAATATTGTTTCAAGTCTTGATCACATTAGAAAGAAAACAACGACAATGGCGCATTTATCTCAGTATATGGAACGCTAGAAACAGCTAATGAACGCCTTCATTATAATTATTCCCAAACACCTGTCGTTAAAATATCAATAGAAAAATAAGTTGCCTACTTTTTCACAGTGTTTCAGGAAAATTCGTTGAGAGTTTTTGGCCCACTTTTGTGTTTTGGTTCCCTCTGAGTATTATTGACGAATATTTTCAGAAGGTATACAACTAATAAATTTGGTAGCAGTGTAACTGATGGTTACGTTAGGTCTAACCCTCCATTATTACCCACCAGAGTTAATTGTGTCTCATACCAATTGAAATTTCACTGAAAAAATCCAACTTCTCGACGAAGCAGATCAGTTTTTTTTTGGTTTATGATTATACTGGTCATATAGAATCATATAGAAAAAGTGCAAACATTGGAAACCTGCTATGGACCGTGTCGGGACAGGCACAAAGTATATGTTTTGTTTTGTCAATAGAGGATATATAAACCAACAGAGAATATACAAATACATGTTTCAAAAATGAGCTTCAGAGAAAATGGGAATAATATTGAAATCAGTCACATACCTGGAGGCCGATTAAGGCCAATACGACTACCAAAGAGGTTGTAGTTAAACGCATTGTGATTAACTATTAACTTCAAAATTTTCGTTGCTGTATTTATATCCAATATTTTGCCCTCTTGAGATAATATTGCCAATATTATCAGCGTGTGGTCGAGTGGCATTCAGTCAATCAAACTGAAAATCAGCTATTGTGATAAATGAAGTACACTTCTCAAATTCCACTTTTTAATCGTCATGTGATTCTTAATGAATGAACATATGTACGGATTATTCTACTAACATTATTATTCCGTAATTCCGTTCATCTGAAACAAATTAATATGATTCGAATTTCTTCTACTACTCTCATTAAATATATGAACTGTACAACTTGAATATACATTTCTATAAAATACGTTAATTCAGAAAATCAGCGACCACATTTCATTGATATGCGTTGAAAAAAGGGTTTGATCAAGAACAGCTTCCTTCTGCCTGTAGGGCACCACCGATACTGTAACTCATAGATTTTTTTTTCCAGTTTCTATACACACCAAATTCGAATCGAATAGATACCATTTATAGAAAATGTCTAGACAATGCAGCAACAGTAGTAAGTAGTTTCTGAAAAATCTTCCTCATTACTTTCGCTCTTAGAAAATAACCTCTTTAGCCTCTCAGTAGGCAAGCAGATCAATTATGGAACAGTTTCACCATATACCAGTTGGAAAAAAATCTGATTCGACCAAAACCTTTCTACACTACAAAAAATAGAATTACATGAATGACTTATATTTGGATACCCTTTGATGCAAACCCATTTTTATTTTTTGACGTCATGGTTTGGATTACCGTATATAGATATATAAAAACTTAACTATTTTTTTTGAGAGAATGAAGTTTGGTTTTTTTTCTCGATTGAAAAAAAAAAGCGAAAATACAAAATTCTAGAACACACAATTATCTAAATAAAATAGTATTTATTCACTTCAGTCGGGGTGGCATTGAAACTAAAACTTAATCATGATGAAGAAATTGATGATGGTGAAGATTCAAGGGATTCAAGATTTCTAGGGAAGGTCAAGTTTATATTTGATGTCAATCAAAAAATGGCATTCCTTTTTGAAGATTGAAAAAGGAGAAAATTTTCTTTTTTCCTGAAGTGTGAAGAGATGAAAAAGTTTTTGAGCATTGCGTGAGCTTTCAAAAGTACTTGAGTTGGGTGAGTTTTGAAAAGTGATTGTCATTGAAATTTCCTATATTATTAGTTAGACCATTTCGGCAGAGAATTGAGGATATAAATAATAATTCACTGATCCTTTCCAGTCTTTTATGTATACTGTTCTGCTTAGTAAGTAATTGGTACTGTGTCGTATTGTAATTCTTTCAATCGAAGAAATTTTTTCTTATGAAATATCGTGTGATCAATGAGCCCATCGTCGTCTTGTTGTGTTAAAATATCGCAGCACTATTTGCTAGGAAGCTGGATAGGCAGAGACGGCCAACTTGATCACCAGAATTGATCCCGTCGATTTTTTGAGGATAAGCCAAGGCATCGATTTACACAGGTAGGAAGATTAAAAACAAGGGATTATTTAATAAGCAAAATTTAGGTGACTGTCGAAAAGAAGAAACGGGATGCAATGAAAAATGATTTTCAGTTTTTTTTATTCTCTATAGCAAATAAGAATATCGATAGCAAAAATTATTTCGCTACCTCTATCAGTATCCGAGATATGGAACTGTGAACATAGGAGGCTGCGAGTTCCCTGCGAAGGGCGCTCGCTGCAAATGACGTCATAGGTCAACACTCGGGCAGTCGTTTACTAGGAAATTAGGCGAATATTGTCTCAAATGTCCAATCAAAATACAAGTAATGTGTTGTCCAATTGATGTCAGAATGCTGAAGAAATGGATAAAAACTATGAAGAGGTTGGATTCATTTCGAGCTGAAAATAAAGCATTCTGTTGTGAGGATCATTGTGACGTAAGTGAAATGACAGTCTATCATGTACATAAATAGTTTGCATTCATTTGGTATACCTAAACATGTAGGTAGAAAATCGGACCAGAGGTAAAAAAAACATCAGGTGTCAAAGGGTGTCCGTTATCAGCATTTCCAATACAATGTTGGAATAAATGTCAATATTCCCTCTACTTTCAGCTCAGTGGGACCCAAAATATAAATATAATATGTTCAGTTCTTCATCATTTAACAGGCGTATTTAAACACTCGCATAAACCATGCAAAACTCAACTTTTTCAGCTCCTTACGTATTTCGATTAATGCTTAATAGATAATCGCTGTTATATACTATTAGTTAGTACATCTGTCCAACTCACTGTATTCGCAATGAGTAACATTATGTTTGAATGTTTATCAAGGAGAGTGAATAGGTATTAAAAACATTACTATTTATCTATCAAACAGAACTTGAAAGGTGTGGTAGGCTTGCACTGCGGCTGAGACGTTTCAAGGTAGGGAAATCACTATTCAAATTTTCTTGTAGAAAAAAAAGTTTCTGAAGAGTTGTCATAATATTTGATATTATCAGTTATAATAATATCAATTATATATAATATCAAAACTCTTTTTCATCCAGTCCCCTTTACTGACGATTAATCAACACTAGTTAAGCGTTATATTCGGAACACATGGTAATGAATAAGCATTATAAAAGTAGCAGTAGTATAATGCAAATAAGAAACGATTCATAATAAAATCCACAAAATAATTCACTAGCTGCAAGTACGATATTACATACATACATATCCGCCTATCAAGCGGAAGGCCGGGGTTCGAATCCTCGCCGGGCCACCGTGCTGGGTAATCACACGTTAAAAGGTAAGGCCTCGTTGATCCATTGCTCGCACAAGTTTCGACTTCTGAGGGTTGACGTTCGTCATCTGGTTAACGGAACGAACAATTTTAGAACGAACGAACAATTTCAGACGAATAGGGTACCTAACCTAGCAAGCGGGCGGAGAAAGTGTTGACGTAACACAGGGGCTGGTTCCGCGCGGGTTTTTAAATGTTTTCCAGAGTTTCAGATTTATATGAAATTCAAGCTACGTTGTCTCTGTGGATGAAACAAAGATGAGTGTATTTGTATTCTAAGGCTATTTTGCATACCCATTAATATTCTTCCTTGAAAATAATACCTGCAGGAGTGCATGTATAAGAAATCGTACACTTTGAGCACGAAAATCAACTTTGCTTCTAGAGAAAATACAGAACAAACATTGATCCCCACAATCCAGTTGTTCCGTAGTTCTCTAAGTTTCTAACCTACCACAATCTGAAGAAATAAGAATTAATATTGGAATCCATACAAGTGTAGAAGGGAAGATTCATAAAACAGTAACCATGGCCATATATTGTTTTCGTTTGAGCTTTTTTCTTTCATTTTCAACAAAGAGAAACACCTAAGAACATGGATTCGTAACCATCTGTTTATAATATTTCCTCCAAATAACGATGAATACGACAAACAGAACGATTGGAAATTTTAGTGAAATATCGACTCATCTCTGTATTGAGTATTTGTACGAATTTTTCATCGATTAGAACTTTTTTATCTCTAAAAGTACATT
Source organism: Zygogramma bicolorata (assembly GCA_032362365.1). Classification (NCBI taxonomy): domain Eukaryota; kingdom Metazoa; phylum Arthropoda; class Insecta; order Coleoptera; family Chrysomelidae; genus Zygogramma; species Zygogramma bicolorata. The sequence goes on from JAVJAQ010002014.1 coordinate 176,983, forward strand.
GTTTTTGTTCTCATGTTCTGCATCACTTTTGCTTCGTCATGATAATCTCCACTTATCGTATCATGATCTACCCATGTGTTGAGAATTATTCGATCAATTCGACAACTCATTGAAATTCATCTTGTTGAAATAATAATGAAGGTCTCTTTCATTTCAATCGATAAAAAATAAATTGAAGGTCAAATACATGTTATCGAAAGTAAGGGACGAAGTACAAATCGGTTTCTAAATATTCAGCTACTGAACTACGTTAGCACCAAATATTTGATTAACTCTTATATCGAAGATGTCATTTGCACCACATTCCTGTGGAGCCCAAAAAATTAAATTCATATATCTGCTGGAGTATTTCTAAGTTGATTTGTGTTTCTTTCAAAATGCTAAACAAATTTCTCATTAAAAAACGCAGAGCCAAGGAGTATGGTGGTAGTGATCTTCTTCCTGCGCAAACAATAGAATACTATTTCCCTCCAATTTGAATGAATTATAGGCTGAACGAATAAGCACAATTCAGTGGATAAAGCACAACTCATAAATGTTAAATACATTCCATTGAATGTTCTGGTTTACTCGTTTCGTAGTGCATAACTTTTTTATGTATAATAAGATGCGCACCCTTGAAAATCTGTAACTGTTCTGGTATGAAATCATCTTTCGAACAATCTGTTCGGGCCAGTCTCAAATTACCTACACAGTAGGTTTCGGCTGGCACCTGTCAGAAAACAACTACTCCCCTGGCTAATACCACGAAGGGCATTGAATTATATCCGACTGGTGCCAGTGCAGGTTTCTTCACAGAAGTAAATCCTGCATTTGCTTTCGTCGACACAAATGAAAGAATTGATTTTCACTTATAGGGACGGACACACTTGCAGACCGGTTTCGGGCTATTTAGCCACTCGTCAGTGCAAGGCAGTGCCATCATCAACATAATGTCGATGATTTCCCATAATTAAAATTCAAACCCCTTCACGAGTATCAAGCCCCGGCCAAAGCTGATGCGAACAACGAAGTTATTACGCCATCTACCAATGGACGAGGTATTCCAAAAGCAAACCGAATTCGCCCATTCCTCCTGCGAGGAAAATGTGAAAACACTTGACATAGTCAGTGGGCATACTTACTAATAGCCCGAAACCGGTCTGCAAGTGTGTCCGTCCCTATAATTGAAAATCAATTCCTTCATTTGTATCGACGAAAGCAAATGCAGGATTTACTTCTGTGAAGAAACCTGCAGTGGCACCGGTCGGATATAATTCAATGCCCTTCGTGGTACTAGCCAGGGAAGTAGTTGTTTTCTGACAGGTGCCAACCGAAACCTACTGTGTAGGTAATTTGAGACTGGCCTGAACAGATTGTTCGAAAGATGATTTGATTTAACGCCAGTCTTCAAGTATGCCCACTGACTATGTCAAGTGTTTTTACATTTTCCTCGCAGGAGGAATGGGCGAATTCGGTTTGCTTTTGGAATACCTCGTCCATTGGTAGATGGCGTCATAACTTCGTTGTTCGCATCAGCTTTGGCCGGGGCTTGATACTCGTCAAGGGGTTTGATTTTTAATTATGGGAAATCATCGACTTTATGTTGATGATGACACTGCCTTGCACTGACGAGTGGCCAAATAGCCCGAAACCGGTCTGCAATTGTGTCCATCCCTATAATTGAAAATCAATTCCTTCATTTGTATCGACGAAAGCAAATGCAGGATTTACTTCTGTGAAGAAACCTGCACTGGCACCGGTCGGATATAATTCAATGCCCTTCGTGGTATTAGCCAGGGGAGTAGTTGTTTTCTGACAGGTGCCAGCCGAAACCTACTGTCTAGGTAATTTGAGACTGGCCTGAACAGATTGTTCGAAAGATGATTCGATTTAACGCCAGTCTTCAAGTATGCCCACTGACTATGTCAAGTGTTTTTTTTGTTCTGGTATGCATTTGTCACATGTAAAGACAGCAAAACAAATAATGACCATTTGTTCCATAGTTTTCTGGGTTTGTAACCCACCACAATCTGAAAAAAAAAGAATTAATATCGGAATCTATACAAGTGTAAAAGGACAGATTTACCCCGAAATGTTGCTGCGTCTATTGAAAAACAGTATGTTTTGAATGCGAAATGCTAAACAAAGGATAGATAGATGATTCGAACTATGGCCTTCATCAGCTGTGAATTGGAAAAACTCTCCTTTTAGAAGAGGAATTGTTGAAGAATACCATAGAAATCGATGAGAATCATAGTCCAATCAAATAAACTTTTTTAGTAAAATTCTCGCCTACCCGATAATATGCTGTGGATTCCGGCAGACACAGGTGTCCTCATTATTCCCTAAAGTTTGCGCCAGATTCTGTCCGTGCGTTTAGCAACAATTAGCGGATGAGTGCCGGAAATCATTTTTTTTTTTTTGTTTTTTGCTCATATAATGAAAAAAAGTTGAATTGGAAGTAATTAAAAAATCTATCGATTAGCGTTGGCCTGATTTGTTGCTCAACTATTGCGCTCGGAAATTAAAAAAAGGCGTTTTTTTCATTATGCTATTAACAAATGTTGAGATGCATTTGGGGGTTGCAACTGTGAATTTGGGATGCTTTCAACTAGTAGAAACCACAGTTTCAATTTGGTTGAAAAACAATTGATAGGTTAGCAACAATTTGTTACTGGAAAAAGTGCCCCACCAGATTATTATTTCTTGCCCTACGGATAATCGCAGAGCAATGAACGAAACGGTTTTGGATAGTCAAAGAGTTGAACTACAAACTATCATTTTTGGAAAATCGATTTTTGAAATGTGATATCTTCAAAAATGGCGTCAAGAAAACAACGTTATTCAAAGTGAAAACAATGAGGAAAGAATGGTCGTATCGAAATGCGACAAGATGCATTGGAAAGCTACGATTTTTCTACGAATTTTGCCAACCTGACTTTTGTTCCAATAATTACAAGCCGAGATAACACTTTTTTTTATTCAATTCAATTTATCGTATTTATTGATGGGAGCATTGGAGGTTCTTCCGGAACCGTTCGACGCGCCGCGTGGAGCGGGAAGCAGGAGGGAAAGATACAGCGGCCGTCGATTCGATCGCGTGAAATAAACTATTCAAGAACCCAAATTGACGATTTTTGCAGACCCGAAAAATAGCTGTGGATTCCGGCAGAGAGGTGTCCACATTATTCCCTAAAGTTTGCGCCAGATTCTGTCCGTGCGTTTAGCAACAATTAGCGGATGAGTGCCAGAAATCATATTTTTTTTTTTGTTTTCTGCTTATATAATGACAACTATTGGTCGGATCAAAAAAAAGTTGAATCGAAAGTTGTAGATAATTAAAAAATCTATCGATTAGCGTTGGCCTGATTTGTTGCTCAACTATTGCGCTCGGAAATTAAAAAAAGGCGTTTTTTTCATTATGCTATTAAAAAATGTTGAAATGCATTTGGGGGTTGCAACTGTGAATTTGGGAAGTTTTCAACAGGTAGAAACCATAGTTTCAATTTGGTTGAGAAACAATGGATAGGTTAGCAACAACCTAATTTGTTACTAAAAAAAGTGTACCACTAGATTGTTATTTTTTGCCCTACGGATAATCGTAGAGCAATGAACGAAATGGTTTTGGATTGTCAAAGAGTTGAATACAAACTATCATTTCTGAAATTCAATTTTTGCAATGTGCAGCAGATGGCGTTGCCTTTTGGAGGTTTTCACCATCTGCATCAGTTTTCAGAGACTTACTTCGTAAGGAGTAGATAGTTCGAAATGTTTGTGTTCACAATCCAGCCAAGTGTCACTGATGAGACCTGGAAACAGCTGTCTGGCATTGGATTGTGAATGCAATCATTTCAAACATACAAATTCTGATTAATGTGATACCTTCAAAAATGGCGTCAAAAAAGCAACGTTATTCAAACTAAAAAACAATGGGGAAAAATGGTCGTATCAAAATGCGACGAAGTGCATTGGAAAGCTGCGACTTTTCTACGAATTTTGCCAACCTGACTTTTTTTCCAAGATAATCACAAGCCGAGATACCACTCTTTTCATTTAATTCCCCCTCCCTTTGTTTATTTATATGAAGCAACGAGGCCTTGACGACTGCACGAAGCAAGAGTCATATCATCCATAGAAACCAGCAGAATTTGTTTCCCACAATTATTTATCATATTTATTGATGGTAGCAGTGGAGGTTCTTCTGGGACCGTTCGACGTGCCGATGCCGTGTGAAATAAAGTGATCAGAGCCCAAAATGACCTCGCGCTCTGTAATCTCGGGAACTACTGGACGGATTTTATTTAATTCTTTTTAATTTGTACTAGTGCATTGCGATATGATCGAATATCACTGTGGCTTGCCAGGATTGTTTTCGGAAATTCCTCAAATCACAAATAATTCAATTCCAACGCTGCAAATTTAGTGTTAGGAAATAAATATATTTTTGTAAGGTTGATAACATAGCGACATAGGAAGTGACTGTTGACTTGAAATAGGATTGTTTCGTAGAAGGATTGAATAAGTATAAATGAATATTGATTCTAATAAGAGAATTTATTTTACATTCGTAACTATTCACATGTCCGTACTATACATACATTGAAAGCATTTGTGTACTCTCTTCACAATTTTGGTCGCTTATTTGCGATAGTATATTCAATTTCGCTCGCATCGCTCTCATCCTCGTCATTTTCACTGTCGAGCACACATTCGCCATAATCAATCAAACTGTTGCTTTGTACCGGAACATTTAATTCATCTATAAAGTATTATGCTCGTCCGAAAATTTTTGATAAATATCTGAGATTTCAACAATTTTTTTTTCAACGTTACTGCATGTTTCACCACGGCAACTATAACAAAGACTCCATGTTTTCTACAACCACACGTAGCTCTCTTGCACCCGTTTGTGCATGGACAAATAATTTGTCTCAACATATCCTCAGGTAAAAGCTTTTCGGTTGAGTAAACAAACTGCAAACCATTTACAAATGTAAAATACATTTTTCCATTAAAATCAATATACATTTATACTTATTCAGTTCTTTTACAAAACAATCCTATTTCAAGTCAACATTCACTTCGTATGTCACGACATTATTAACCTTCCAAAAAATATATTTATTCACTAAATTTGCAGCGTAAGAATTGAATTATTTGTGATTTGAGGGATTTCCGAAAAAAATCCAGTCAGGCCATAGTGATATTCGATCATACCTCGATGCACTAGTGAAAATTGAAAAAAAATTCAACTCAGTCCAGTAGTTCCCGAGATTACGACAGCGAGGTCATTTTGGTTTCTGATCAGTTTATTTCACGCGATGGAAACGACGGCCGCCTAGAGCTGGATCGCTCTCTCCGGCTTCCCCCTCCACACGGCACGTCGAACGGTCCCAGAAGAACCTCCACTGCTCCCATCAATAAATATGATAAATAATTGTGGAAAAGAAATTCTGCTGGTTTCTATGGATAATATGAGTCTTGCTTTGTGCAGTTGTCAAGGTCCCGTTGCTTCATATAAATAAACAAAGGGAGAGGGAATTAAATAAAAATAAGTGTTATCTCGGCTCCTAATTATCGTGGAACAAACGTCAGGATGGCAACATTTGTAGAAAAATCGCAGCTTCCCAATGCATTCTGTCACGTTTTAATACGACCATTTTTTCCTCATTGTTTTTAGTTTGAAAAACTTTGTTTTTTGACGCCATTTTTGAAGGTATCACATTGCAAAAATTGATTTTCCAAAAATTATAGTTTGTAGTTCAACTCTTTGACTATCCAAAACCGTCTCGTTTATTGCTCTACGATTATCCGTAGGGCAAGAAATAACAATCTAATTAAACACTTTTTTTAGTTACAAATTAGATTGTTGCTAACCTATCAATTGTTTTCCATCCGAATTGAAACTGTAGTTTATACTTGTTGAAACCTTCCCAAATTGACAGTTGCAACACCCGAATGCATTTCAACATTATTTAATAAAATAATGAAAAAAAACGCCTTTTTTTAATTTCCGAACGCAATAGTTTAGCAACAAATTAGAATATCGACATCGGGCCAACGCTAATCGATAGTTTTTTCAATTATCTACACTTTTAAATTAACTTTTTTTCGATCCGAAAAATTATGGTTTCCGGCACTCAATCGCTAATTGTTGCTAAACGCACGGACATAATCTGGCGCAAACTTCAGGGGATAATAAGGACACATGTGTCTGCCGGAATCCACAGCTACTTATCGTGTAGACGAAAATCGTCATTTTGGGCTCTTGAACAGTTTATTTGATTCGATTATCAAGCCTGTGAGGCAAGACATTGTTCCTTCTAATCTGATTGCCAGTGCTGCCTGTCATGGTTCTATCTTTCTTTTTGAATCATTCAACCCTATTGAAACCAGTTAAAAACTAAATGGGTGGAAGTGATCGTACTACTGACAGGTACTTCGATTGATTTCGTTGGTATTTCAATTCATTTTTTGTCGTTTTTAGATTTTTCTGATAAATTCTCCTTTATCTATAATACTATTATAAAGAGGTTTATTGGTGGCTTTGTTTGTAGGGGGTAATCATCGGAAATACTGATTCGATTATAAAAATTCTTTTACTATCAGAAAGCTACTCTCAGGAGTGATATGGGCTATATCTCTCATTGATTGAACAGAGAATTCAGTGAGAAATGATAGTGTATTATGTAAAGCAAGTCGGAAGAAAACGAGCGAGAGGTGACGCTTTAACGGTGTGCGCTGACTAAATGGTTCGGTATAGACGAACATAATGTTCACCAAAAATGTTGGTCTCTATTAGTTCAAAAAACAAGTCAATAGTATTATACAGCTAGCTTCCATATTTGAATCACTAAAAGCTTTTTTGTTAATCTATACATACAGGAGGCTTCGTAATGAATAACTTACTGACGGATCAACCAACTGTCTGAACCGCTGATCGTAGAGACCTGAAACATGGAGGGTGTGTTCTTTGCATGACGCAGACATTGGATTATAAATATATTATTTTCTGAAATCCCACCCTTAAGGGGTTGAATAACGGGGGCAAACTTAGTATGGGACAACGCGATTCCTAGGTCCGATCTACTTCAAATTTTGCATACACATTATTTAACAGAATAGATCGAAGATGTGTTCGTACTTCAATGGTGTCAGAAAGGGGTCTATAACATTTTCGACTTCTATCAAGCACTCTTCCGAATGCTCCAAGAAGGCATAGCCATGTGAGGAACCTGATAAAACTTAGTAATAAGAAATACACTATATATCTTGCATGGGTCAGCGAGTCTCTTATATTGCTATAGTGAATTTTCATTAAATCTGGGAGTCAAAATTCATAACATATTTCGAAAGCTTGCTGCTTTTTAGAGCGACGAGCTTGAGAAGCTTGTTTTGAAGCGTTGATCAATGTTCGAGGGTTATTCGGAGAGAAAACTTTAATCATTAAAGGAAATACTGATCAAAACCAATTTATCCTGTTACGGCATTGACCGTAGCTTATTTAAACTCTGTACCATCTTTTGTTCTCACTTTCACAGCCCCATCCTTAAAAATCAACACCAATTATTCCACTACCCGATTTCTATTTCAATGATACAATCTATCATTGCAAGAGTCCAGAAATGCTCTCCATACAAATTTTTCACTGTGAAAGGTCATTTTTGGTATAATCGATTCCATAATTTTATTAATATTCTAGATAGAATTAAAACCAAATGGTGTGACATTCTGAAATACTAAATATTTGAAACGAAGCAATTTGTATGTATCCATAGCACCATAATGAAGTGAGCCCATGGTATCTTTTCGGTTATAATTGCACGAGTGCATAAAAATTACCGATAATTTTGCAAGAAAGCGTGATATCTAAAAATTGCAAGTTTATTTTCATAATTTGGCGAAAGTGCCCGAGTACGAAGGACGAGGGCTCTTTTACAAAATATGAAAATAACCGAATGCAATTTGTATAAGATATCACGCTTGAATGCGAAATTATCTGGTCATTTTTATGCACGAATGTAATTTGGAATATTTCACGAATTAAGAAATTCTCAAGGAAATGTTATTTTTTGTTCATTTATACTTTCCTCTATAGATTGTATGGAGTACTCAACTAAACGCGAAATGTTTTTCTATTTTTGAAGTCTATCTGACATTTATTTGTGTTGTTTACTGACGTCTAGCGATACGGTTTCAAATGTGTTGTTATGGTGACTTGATACATGCAATTATCGCTGTAAGTTTTCGATACAATGCAATTACCGCTGTAAGTTTTCGATAATTGCATTGCTCTCATGGGACAGTTTATATATGAGGGAAATATTCAGCATAATGTTGTTTCGATTGGTTGTATTCGGTAATATGATTTCGAAGGAACTGAAGTCAATGGTTTTCTACTTGAACAAAAAATTTTCAATATTATCTTCTCAGCTCTATGATATTTTCTTTTTTACTTCCAGTTCTCTTATTTTCGTTATTTGAGAAACTTTCATTTTGTTATTTTCAATTGTTTACCAAACCATATGGTGTTGTATCGTGAAACAAGTGGAACGGTTGGGTGAACTTTCTAGTAAAAATCTCGCAATGAAGTGAATTTTAAGAACGTTTGGTATCATTCTTTTTCCGCACATTCAGTTTTTGATGTGCTGAAATGAAGTTATATAATAGAGAAAATGGAAGCTCGTTCAACTACAAACACATTTTTCGAGAATAAATTCTAATTTGGAATGAATGCATGATTGTCATTCAAATTTTAATATCTTTTTGAAAATATGCTTATAAGGAATATCTAGAGTAGGGTTTCTCTGGTGGGTCGCGAGCGAATTTCTATTAGGCCCTATATACCGAACATATCAAACCCACTTAAATTGAAAGTATCAGTATAAGAGCTAGCGACATTTTCAATTTAATATTTTTTTATGTGATGTCAACAACTTGGTAGCAACCTTAGAGCAGGCTGATGCAAATGATCATGTTGAGAACACGGCATTACTAGAGCAGCACGCTTAGAAACTTCCCAGTGGACTAAAATTGCAGTGAGAACGGGCTTTATTTGCGGAGAAAAATAAAGCTAATTTGTGATTTTTCGGACTATGGGCTCATGAAATTTCTTCCGCTGCAAATGCTGCAAGTTTCTTTACCATTCATCGTCCTGACATGGATAAAAATCCATATCCAATCGGTCTAATTCTATGGAATTCATTGCTCATCATTGTCCAGGTAATTTGGTAACGCTCACTAGTAAAAATTCTTATGAATATTTTTATTGTGAAGTAAGTAAGAATACGATTTTCAATTGCCCCACAGTGAAAGAAGACACTGTAGATGACTTTTGGTAGAAAAAATTGAAAATGAAAGAGTGTTTCAGATGTTCAAAAACTGGCCATTCGAAAAGATTTTGCTCTGATCATTGTGAAAGACCTCATCACCACTCGCTACATGAAATTATTCCAAAACCTGAAATTGTTGGAAATAATCACAATAACACTACTGAAACAAGAATTCAAAGAGTCTGCCTTGACGTCAATAATGATACTAATATTGCATTGAGAATTGTTTGAGTCAAAGTTTTTGGCCCTAATATGATAAGAATTTGAATACTTATTCTTCATTCGATCAGGATATAACTATTACAATGATTGAAACTAACATAACGGAACAATTGCGATTATCCGAAAAAAAAATCCTTCTATATGCAAATAACATAGTTCTTCAGGATAACCCGAGTTGAAGTTGATATCAAAACTGTTATGGCGAAACATAGGAAACAATTTCATCATTCTCATTGAAATAACTTTTTGAAGTAGTTATTTAATTAGGTATTGAATGAAGTTTGTTTTTTATTTCGATGATCTCTTCATTCGTTTTGGTAACGGTTTGGAAACTTGTTTTAGATGGGTCGTAGTCCAGACAACTTTGGGAGCCACTGTTCTAGAGGTTTCATATAAATTTCGCTCACACTTCCTAGCCAGAACTTGGCCTCACTCTTCAGACTCTTGTGGTATTTCGATCTAGTGATGTGATCTGATGTCTTGTTACTTTCAAGTATACACTACCATATGTCCCTGATTGAGAACCAACGAAAATATGAACAATCGAAAATATTCCAAAATAACGAACATAATAATACGTCTGAATATTTGAGTAAGAAGATAATAAAAACAAATTTATCTGAAGTATTAGGAGCACTCGAAATGCCTTCAGTATATATGCGTAAATTTTATAGATAAATCTCTTCATCTGATCAAATGAAACAATGGACACAGAGAAAAATCCCCTTTTCTTTATTTCATCATATCAGATACGTGATTGAATTGTTGGATGATATCTTAGATTACTCGATTATTATTTATTATTTATCATCTACTCGCACACAAGAGATATAGTATCTGGTAAGAAATCAAGGACAAAAATCAAATTTTTCAAATGAAAAACAGGAAATTTGGGAATTGAATGATTTGGGCTTTCAGATGTGAAGTTCCGAGTTGTAACTTGAAAATTCATTCTGAGGTTTTGTTCCTAGAGCTTCGTGATAAAGAAACTTTTCCCAGTCCTTGTAAGTTTCAAGAAGACAAGGTACCAGAAGGACGGTAAAATCTTTTTCCGCCTCCTTCTATTCAAAGTATACAATTCCTGGAAGGGAGCAAAGTCGTACTACATGAAAAATCACGCTCATCGGTTCATTCAGAATTTTGACTTCTGATAGATAAATTTCAGTTACCTTGGGTAAAGACATTTTTATTTGAAGACCTAGACTGTCCATACAAAAACGCCATATTTATGCAAAAATCTCAGACAAAACCTACACCAATAATACAAATCCGACACTATCGTTATCGCCGCGTTAACTTTAGTTTGAGTTATTTTTTTGTCATATTATTCAGAAGGCATTCGCGTTAAATAGGTATGAAAGCTCTTCATTTATTTTTCTGTGTAATGCGGCCACACGAATCTCGTGATGGATACCACATTAAAATATTTCGTCTCGTGTGTGCGCTTTCGCTGCGCTGTTTTAACAGTTTATGTTTTTCTCTCATGAAAAATAACGCTACTGTGTCATCCCCCAACCAACACAACAAACTACAGTCGATTTCCCCGGGGAAGTGAGGATCGCTCAGAATTGGAAGGACCTGTGGAATAGCGGAATCGGAATACAGGTGGGTGCAAGTTTTCTCTGCTTTTATCGTAAATAGCCGGAACCTATTTTTGCTGATTTTTTGCACTCTCTATTATGAACTAACGTTCGCTACTCGAATATTCATTCAGAACCAAAACAGAATATTTTTTTCTTCAATATTCGCAAATTGACGAGCAATTTGAATGATATTTCCATCGGTTACATACATTTCATAAAAATGGCAGCTACACCTGAGCAACTCAAACAATGTCGGGCATTCATAACTATGGCAGCTGAGAGATTTCTGGAAGTTCTTCGAGTCGGTCACACTGCAGTGGACGGTGCATCATTTCAAGCCATTTCCATAGCACCCTACAATCCGTTAGAAAAGACATATGAGAAGTTCAATCTTCAAAATAACGAAATCATTCAACTTCTAGAGGATGATGCCGACTTGGAGCCAGAAACGACTGTTCGTCGTGAAGTTGACGAAGAGTATTTTCGTATTAAATATATTTGATAATTTCTTTAGAAAAAGTTCAATTCCGAGACAATTCAATGTTACATTGCCAAAACTGAATGTTTCCGAATTCGATGGGAATCAAAAAACTTGGCCCGCTTTCATTGGTCTCTTTGGTACTTCAATAGATGATAATGATTCAATTTTCGATATTGAAAATTTCCAATACTTGCTCATTACGCTTGAAGTTGATTGCCTCGATACGATAAAAAATCTGCATATAAATAATTTATTTTACAAATATTTTATGCTTCAAGATATAATTAACAATGAAACGAAAGTAATACAAATTATGAAACAACAAAAAAAATTGATCGGCGCTCCGGGGCGACTTGTTTGATTCCAGTGGTGCACTTGCCTTTTCAAGTGCAGGAAATCCCAAAAAACCTGCAGCACCGCATCATCTGGAGATCTTGATCTGCTAATGTCCTCTCCTTCATAGAATAAAATGTAGAGTGTCTCCTGAGGCATCAATAAGTTCAAGATATCGCCAGAACATCTAGCGACACAACTATCGTCAAACGTCTATGACCAATGAGTAATAATGACCAGATTCAACGCCAGAACCACAGTGAACAATGGCTGCATGAAGATTATAATAGTGGTATGCTACATTGAAGTGTTCATCTATTTCGAATCATCGTTTGAGTTTGGTGCTTCTGCCGGAGGTTGAGTTATGTGAAGAGCATCAGTGTTATTATTAAATTGACTGGCGCCTCAGCTATACTTGTTGTCTCATAATAATCGGTTAGTTTTCAGCATAAATATTTGCCAATACTGTTGATCATCATCCGTTAAAAGTTCTATTTTCAGATGATTTTTGGTTATCAGTCATATCGGAAAACGATAGTTGAAGTTCCAGACGTAAACAAGTGAGGATGTTTTCAGCAAAAAATCTGCAAACACAAGACGAGATAGACTCTACGGAATTATTCAATCCAGAGCGGTCAGGATTATTGATTCTGCTATTTTCCTGCTCACGAAGAATATTCAACAGAAACCCCAAGAATTCGGAACGATCCTCTTATTGTCCTAACGGGTATCTAGTGGACTTCAAAGATTCCAGAAGATCGATTAGTGGGAAAGATGATACATTATTACGAAACTCTAAGTGCATGAACAGGTCCTTGAGTTTGGAGAATAAGTAGGAAACATTCCCGTTCTCGTTCCTTGTTGAAACCCCGTTCTTGAAATTCTTCGTCCTGACCAACACTTGTAAAATGCTATTTTTGTAGAAAGTGTTTCCTAAATTATCTAATTCCATTTTCCTCGCAAGATTTTCAGGACAACTGTCTACTGATTCGTAAGGACGAATATGTTCCGCAGAATCTGCATCAGAACCATTTTGCAAGCCTCAATTGATCCTTCCAAGTGATGAACGGTTTCGATTCGGCTCTTGCTCCATGAAGCTCTTCCACTGAGAGGGAACCAGAACCACGAGGACTTCAACTCATATTTGGGGGAATAAAGACCTCTGCCCATTGACCGTACTAAAAAAAAATTTAAGGTGGATAATTATTTGATTGCCTATACAAATTTGACACCTCGTTAGCAGAAAAAAAGTTTGGCAGATCATTACTGGAATGAGGTGATTACAGCCCCAAACAGTCATCTCGTAATCTCAGAAGACTTCTGGACACTTTTCCGATAATTTGAGAGCTTTAAAAAATCTTCTCGCCTCAAAAATTGATGCGGGTTTTTTAACGCAGTTTGAGGTTGAAATGCTTCTTGGGATATTCCAAAATATAATGATCTGTATGATTTTTTGGACAATCAGTGTATGGCTCTCTGTTGCATTGGAAGGTCATAAAGTAACTGAAGTACAAAATTGGAAAAAACCAAGTCCCTCCCATTCTGCTGCAACTCTATTGACCAATATCAAACAGAATGTACCGAATGACCCTATTTCTTTGTAAGTCATATCATAGCATTTATGTATGCCCCTCTTTTTCTGCTAATTCTCCTCAGGAAAGATGTGAATTCATGAAACAAAATCGGTGGTGTACTAGATGTTTAGGTACAAAACACACATCCCGAGATTGCAAGTCATTGTGTAAAGTTTGCAATAGGGTTCAATCAATACCCCTGTGCAAATCTCAAAGGAATTACCCATAGCTCATGTCAACTCTATGACAACTTTTTTGGCCACATACTCATCTGTACTTCTCTCTACAAATCGATGTTTCAGATACCAGAAATAATTTTCAGAATGTTCGAATTTAAATCGAATCCGGAAGTCAGGCCAGTTTTATAACGGAAAAATGTGCAAACAGACTAGGTCCCGTTTCACTTGCGACATTCTCTAAATGGTTTATGTAATATGTCCTCCACCGCTCCTTGTTGTATAACTTGTACTTTATGATGTAGAACTCCCTACCTCTACAGTGAAAGTTGATAGATAAATAGATTGTTAGTTTATTGACTATGTGACACATACAGAATATGGTTTATAGTACGTCAGTGGATGATGCCTTCATCAATCCAAAATGATTATCAAGGGTCCGAATGTGGTTGACAATGTTCTTTACTGAGTTCGAAACAATCTGAATTGACCATATGAAACAATTTTGGGGTGCACGTGTATTTAGTGTTGAATAGTTGGCATCACCGATTTTTTCGGAACATGTGATTTTTAACATAATCACTAGATGTTGCCACCTCGTTTTTTGTATTGGAGTTCAAAAATTCCGAAACTGTTCCAATTATTATTTAGTTCATTTCTGTTCTAAAATTAAAAACACGTTTTCAACTTTCCATTTGTTGATTTTTGTTGAACTGTAGACAACATCATGAAAGGATTGAAACCTATGTAACTTCGTAACTGAGTAAGCGAAGTATTCTTTCATTGAATGGTTACTTCATCTTTTCTGTGAAATTCATAGACTTTCATAAAGTGTGAGTCAAAAAAATCATAGATTGAGAAATTTGACATCATATAACTAACGCTCTGTATGAGATATTGGACTGAAGTTATTCAAAATATTCCCAAATCGAATGGGCTATCCACTTTTCCGAGCAAGAAATGCCTAATAGTCCTTCTCAAAATTTCGATCCATTTAACAGGTCATAGTAGGCCTTGAAAATAGAATAATTCATATCCACCAACATCTTTGAATAGAGCTCGTTGGGTACCATAATTTGAAATATTCATAATTCTAAAACGGTTCATTGTTTTTAAAATAACAGGGTGTTGCGGTTTGAAATCGCACACACTGTATAATTTCAGGTAAATCTGATGTTGCTTGGATTAATACACTGTTTGTCCCGATACCAAACTTAGAGTACAGACTCAACATTGAAACATCTTTTTAGTGTATCAGTTTCCAATTGCATTCGATTCTTATTCGCCGCTGTTATTATTTTTAGGATTATTCACAATCGCTATCGGAATCATAACTGAACAACTTCAGGGTTTTTATCAGTCCCTTTATTTTCAATGGCATTAATTACGCCACATTTCAAACTGACAAAGTAACAAAAATTGCGAAATGATTATAACTAGGTACCTGTGAAATAAAACAGAATCAATCTAAAATGTCAACATCCAAAACGCGATCAGTTTCTGCACTATGAATCGATGAGCGACAGCGATACCCTTTCATTTCGACAGTCCACGTGGACTAGTTCTCAGTCCATCCATTTTAACAACTTTTATTACCATTGAGGGTGCCGACAACTTTAATCGTTCACAATATCGTTTGCTTCGACTATACTTCCCGCGTGCTCTAGCCACTGTTCTGTATATCCCAAAGTGTCCTCCCGAACGGCTGTCGTGTAGCTCTTCAAGTACGTGTGATAAGAATGCTCTGGGAAGAATCGTTTTATGATGGACCAGTTTTCCATCAAGGCTTCTCTATTTCCAAGTGATTAAGGCATCTCGAAGACTCAGCGAGTCCCATTGAAGCCAGTAGCCTTTAAGTGGTTGTCCATGATTTGCTATCTCCTACCACTGCGGTCTTTTGTGGATCTACTCTCGAATTACCTCCAGCTCTGGGGTTTTTTTTGTTTATCCCTCATCGTATACTTTTCCATGCCATTTTAGTTGTTGTTCGTAGCCGTCGTGACTTGTTGTAACCTTTCTGTTAGCGGAATCATCTTGGCGCTTATTATGACGTTGGACGAACGTTCATCATCGTGCGTGGGACTTTCTGCGTTTCCATGACTCCTCCCTTTGCGATGGCGTATCTCCAAGTCGTATGTGTGTAGTTTTTCTAGCCATCGTGGAAGCTGTCTCTCAGGGGTCTTGAAGTTGATGAGCCACTGCAACGTCTAGTGGTCGGTTCTAACCAGGAATTTCCGGCTATAAAGGAACGAATGGTAGTATTCTACGGCTTTCACAACTGCTAGGAGTTCCTTCCTGATCATGCTCTTTCCATTGCTGATACCTATCTGCAATGTTTCATTCTGGCAAACTGAAACAAAACAGTATTTTCAGTATTTTTTATCTGAAACGGATCGATTCCGATCATGAATTTTCACCTCACCCCTCATCAATATTTAACTCTTGGTTTGTACTGTTTCACTATATTCAAGGTATGGAAGTCTTTCAATCCCAAAATGAATGATAGAAACCAAGTAGTAGTTCGTACAACAAGAGAGGATATGGCCTATATCCATTCGAGTTGTACAGTGGATTTTTTCTTTGACCGGGTAAATATTTCAAAACTCTCTTTCAAGTATCATATAGATAAATAAATTTCAGATAATATACTGTATTTTTCCAATATTTATGACAAACTCAAAGGAAAGATACTTTATTAAATTCAATATCGAACGATACAAATTAAATTAGTAATGTCAATTCAAATTTGGTTTTGGTGGGACTCGAACCCACAACTATAAAGTGGACGTTTCGGAGGCTAATACTTCAACCAACTGACCACTTGAACAGTAAAACTTGAGTTGATTATTGGTGTGAAGAGTAGATGTAAGTCTTTCATTTCCACAAAAATAAAATCAATTGTGACTATTCGAACATGACTCAATATATTAGAATATTTCAGATAAAAGTAAATTCATTCATGCTTGAATGAAACAAGTTGGATTTCGAGTTTGTAGTTAAACAGATCAGAACTGTGACGTTTCTACAAGGTGGGCCCTGGTAACTTATTTATGGGTGAGAATGAAAAATTTTTTTTTTTCAAAATTACAAAATAAATCGAAAAGTACTCTAACGTGAAGCCAGATGGTAATGAGTATAATGATACGTTTCAAAATACTTTGAGTACCTCCGATTAGATAATACTGTCATTGATGCTAACCTTGAATATTTATCAACACTTCAGATTCATTCTTTCAATTAGTCAAATTCTCCAAGGAGAGATATAGTATTCTAATAATCTTCAAAATAAACGATTCATATTTTGTGCTTCGTATTGAGCAAAGAATGGACGTCATGTAAACAGGGGAGTAGCTATTTCGGATAAAATTTTTCTGGTTTTTCATGGATGGTTCTAATGTCGATAAACGATATGCACGTATCTATCAACAGAGAGGTCTGGTTAGTTTTCTTTTTATGTTACTTCTATAAAGAAAGTTTTGATTTTTTTTTCGGAGAAGTAGAAGTAAGTCAATACAGTTGTAATGAAGTATTCGTTTTGAGGATTGATTTCCGTAAATAAAGTTTATTCTACAAGAAGAGTTTCATTGATATGTTTCTGGCATATGTCGTGTAATTTGATTTATATCGATAATGTTTCAACGCTGATTAGTATGTTATTATTAGTAAGTTTATTGCTGATTTCTTGAAATGGTCGTATTTTTTTATTGATCTGAAATAAGTACGTATGGCAGTGATGAATGCATAGAACAGTTCTGGAATTTTGTTCTCATGATTTTGTATTGCATTGTCTAGGAGAATCTACCTAGTGAGATTGGTAACCGTAACCTCTGGGATTTTGAGTTTGAAAACAGCATCTAGATAAGGGGGAAGCATATGAAGTAAAGTATAACAAAAACAATGAATATAGTTTCGACATTAAAAAAAGAAGTAAGAATAAATCAGTTAAAAAAAATAACTTTCACAATTTCGAGAACAGAACCATTCCGGAACAGCTCACTAATGTCAATGATCTCAATACATTCTTTCTTTCTTTCATATCTCATATCTCGACTCCATACATTGTTATCATATCATTTCGTTCCAACAACTATTCCGTCGATAATCATAGTTTTCCTTTCCATGAGGTGTATAGAACACTTCTCTCAATGGAATCCAATGCGGTTGGTTATGGAAAAAATCTGAAATCTCCAGAATATCACTTAAGCCATTGAAATGTTACATGCAATTTTATTTTTTCAGCTCAAATTCAAGTTTGTGGGGTTGAAACCCTTGTCTCGCGGCCGCCATCTTCAAAAAATGGAGCAAATTGTTTTTGCGCTTTGTCTGCCAATCTATCTATCCTACAGAAGATTCATAGAGACTTTTTTCCAACAGTTTCCATCGGAAAATGAAAAATAACAAAGTTATGAACGAAAATAGTTTGAAACTTGAAACAAATTCTCTTTTTGGTAAAATAATTTTCTCTCTAGTCATTTTACAATAAAAAGGCATCAGAACATTTGTATAGAAGGGGTTTCAACGAATAATTTTTACTATGAAATTCTGTAATTTCGTTCATTCATTAGAGTTTGACAGCGCTCTGAATTTGACGGATGCTCAAAAACTTCTTATGAAACATACGTGTGCAAATATTTTTCTTGCTTTATCTACCTATCTATCCTACAGAAAATTCATAGAAATAGTTTTTGTTGCAAACGGAATTCTCTACATCCTCAATTCCCTTGCTCTCCATCGTCGCAGCGAAGATAGCAAAGTTATTATCGAAAATATAAAAAAAAAATCAACAAACTTTCTTTTCAACGGAATAATTTTTTCCTCTAGTCATTCTACAATAAAATGACATCAGAACCATTTCTCAGAGGGGGTTTTAGCGAATAATTTCAACTATAAAATTTTATAATTTCGTTCATTCATTACAGTTTTACCGCGCTACGAAACTCAGATACTCCTTGGGATAAATATAAAAGTGAATAATTATAGGCTAACATTACTATATTATTAATAATTAGTTATCTACCTTTTTCCCCACCCTGAACCTTCGGCCTCATTTTATCACTTTTTAAAACAATTTCTAATTCGACTGTACATTTACGAGAATCTCATGCTGGTAATAAAGGCCCAGGTAACCATTTGGGAACAAAAAATATCTGCCTTCTATTACTATCATTATTATTATTATTATTGGCCCCAGGAGGTACAGCTGTTTTTTTCCTCTCTCTACTTATTTTTCCAGTTGTGCTACGTCCGCCAGGTGCAGAGCTACTTTATTGTGAAAAGTATTTTGAGTTTTGCAGGTACGATATTGAGTTCTGAAGCAACATTTTCAATTTTGTGATAAGCATTTCGACTTTTTTAAGCATGAACATTGTAATATTCAACCATGAGTGATTGATTTATTTGTGTGAAACTTATAGGGAAAACTAAAATACGAAGTGTAAAGATGAAAGCAGTTTAAACTTTGCTCGATCGAGCAATCGCAAAATACGATGTGGGCAATGAACAATTATTACAAACCGTTTAGGAGGTTAGTGTACATATTGCATGTTACCATTATTATAATAGTGATAGTGGAAGGAACAATGCCGTTTTCATCCCTAAACGGTTACATGGGCATATATAGGATTCTCGTAAATGTCCAATCGGATTTGAAATTATTCAAAAAACAATAAAATAAAGCAAAAGTTTTATGGTCAGGAAAAGGGTCGATAACGAATCAATAATAAAATGAGTGTTGAAAAAATGAAATTTCCATGGAAAATAAAAAGGTAATAGAAAACTAAGCCTATAATCCTAAAAAGTATAACAGGATAGATCAACTGATAAATGAACGAAATCACAAAAATTCAAAGTGGAAATCATTTTCCAACACCTCCTCTATAAACTGATCTATTATTTGTTTTTGCTGTAAAATGACCAGAGAAAAAATTTTTGCGGTGATAAGAGGATTGTTCAATTATTTTCAACTATTTTCGTTCATAACTTCTTCATTTCCGATTTTACAATAAAAATTATTGGAACTAAAGTTGTAGGGAATTTGATCTTAAATAAAATATTTTCATGAATTTCCTGTAAGATGGATAGTTTGGCAGATGAAGCATGAAAACTATTTGCACCGTTTTTTCGAGATGGCGGCCGCGGAACAAGGGGTGCAACCCCATAAACTTGGATATAGGCTAACCTTTACCTCCTTCATACATTAAGAAAATTAAATTGCGTCCTCAGAGAAACGCAACCCCCAATGTAACTTTTCAATGGACTATAAAGGACCTTCGCTCAATTAGCATCCTCTATGCAATCTCGAAAACGCTGGAAAAAATCATAAACCTTCAAACGCGCGATTATCATAATAAATTTAACAATCCTCTACTCAGTCAGGTTTTCGGGCTGAACATAGTTGTACCACTGCACTGTTGAAAGTTATGAACGATATTCACACTTCGGTTGATAGTAATAATTTTTGTTTACTTGTATTGTTGGCTTGATTATTCAAAATTCTTCTTAGCTACTGATACCCTCACCAGCACACGGAGGCTCATGTTCGAGGGCGATCTATGAATGCAACCTTCTCTTTCGTCAGGTTTTGATTTGTTCGTAAACAAAGAAACCCTTCGTATGGACGTGTGCTGGTGAGTGTATATATATATATATATTGTCATGATATGTAGTAAATAGAAATATTTATCAAGAAATTTCAATAAATTATCAAATAAGTTCATCAGAAAACCGAAACCAATACTTTATCTTTACTAAACTGTACCAAATATCATCATAAATAAAGCTGCTCTACTTCAGATTTCAAAAGTATACTCAGTTTTCAAGGTGTATCAATAATACCAAATATCAAAATTTTCCCAGAATTACTCTATTTCAACAAAAATAAATATATTTGACCAACTAAAATGAATTTATAAGCTTTAAGAAACATTAACAATTCGAAAAAAGTCAGAAAAAAGTCAAAAAGAGAAATTTTTACAAAAATCACCAGTGAGAAATAAATTAATTTGAAAACACCTAGTGCATTGAAATAATCTAAGAGTCCATGACAAGTATCATCCATCAAAAATAACAAATTGAAATAGCTGTCAAAAACTCAGAGTCAATTGACAAATTTTAGCAAAAAGAAATAAATTACAGAAAAATGTGAATATTCTATGATAAGAAAGCACAGGAAAAATCATGACATTAGATATAAGGGTTTTGTACATAGTTTTAATTAGTTATACGTTATAAATATAAAAAGTGCGGTAAATTGAAGTGAAGTATCAGAGGTATTTGTGCAAATTGTGAACATTTCCTTGGAGACCGAGGAAAAACAAGAGGAGTCGAGATAACAACGCCAAAAAAAGAAAGTTAAGAAAATTTAGGAGAGGAAAAAAAAGTGATTTTTAATCAAAAATACAAGAAAAACGGAGTTTCCAGAGTACTAAACCTGATAAACATTGTTTATGAAGAAGTGAGAGTAAAAAGCAGGCTCACCTTTTCTGTTTTTTTTACAAGCTGAGAGTGTTCCTGACAAGAAGGCAAACACAAAGCCTTCAAGCCTTCAGAGTCCAGCAGAAAGACAAGGTATTTGTTAGTTTTCTGTGTATCCTGGTAAAATCCAACTAGCTACTCACAAAAGCACAACACCAAGCATCTTCAAAGCCAGTTATTAAAAAACATTTTTCTACTTCCACCTGAACTTTTCATACCGTCCTTATCATTTTTAACCTCAACAAAACTACACCTAGACGGTGGACACAGTTAGAATTAATAAAGTCATATGAAATGACATCATCCAAGACAGTGGCTAATATTCCACTAACTTCACAACACTGAACAGATGTAGGTTTTGAGATAAAACGGTATTAAATGCTACTTTAGAGTCTTAGTTATTTTTCGCAGGAATAGGAAAGATTTAAGAGTAAGGTTTTACATGAAACATCCTGATAAAGCTGTGTGTTTATTTTCAATTGATGAATTTATAATAAATGTACAATTTGATTGAATTTCACACTTATTTCTGAAACAATTTATTTCACATTCTATACAAAAATATATATTTTTAACACCCTTTCTTGGAATCCAACCTGAAGATTGAGAGAATCTCATGTATTGGCGCACCGACTGAGTAGCTGTGGAACCTGAAAGAGATAAAAGGTAAAATAAGGTGAAATAAAGAGATAAAGAATAAGTATATGGCTTTGGCAATCTAAAAATTAATATCTATAGAGCTATACTTTACGGGCAACTACTTATTACTATTTACTACATACATCTTACATACTACATCTTACATCAAATAAAATTTAAAACTACTCTATCTAAAACAACAATATCTACAAAGAAAAATTGTAAAAATATATTTTAAATCATATATATATATATATATATATATATATATATATATATATATATATATATACGAATGATTCGCGAAGCAATAGAGAATGAAAAACGCCCTCAATGCCTCAACAATGCCTGTATATGGTCCGACAGTTTCAACAACGTTGGATTCTCATCCATCTATAAATAAAATACCATCCCTCTAATCTACAACCACAATCTTAACTTCTTCACTTGGACAAGATGAGAGCTGGGGGCTAAAAAGACTCGTTAAGAACACTCGTGTGTTGTTGTCACTTTTGTTAACAACAAGCCCAGCGGATGCTTTCAGAATTTCCATCTGAAAGCCTCCGTGCAGAAGGTTCCATTTGGAACCACAAATCTGCAATCCAATGCATGTCGCCAAAGGCTGATAATTACCAGCAAACGTCATGGTATGATCTATCTGTGGACTGCAGTTTCGCCCTTTGGGACTCATCAGCACAGCGATGACCGCATTCGAGCAACGACTGATGCTCGAATGCACCATGACGAGTACTGGGAACGCCACTCGGCTCATCCCTCCACGATCTTACATGGATGGTTCGATATTCGAAGGTTAATATTCAAAGAAATACATCAGTTGGTCAACGAAAAATCCCTTTAGAAAAAATCCAATTTTCAAGAATTTTTTCTAACAATGAGATAAGTTAAAACTGTGACACCACGAATTGAAATAAATATTATCAAAACCTTGAAACTTTTCCTAAAACAGATATTTTTGCCATCGAACAATTAATTTCAATTATCATTGACGTCACGTTTTGTCAAGGAGTTAGTAATCTGATACATTCAAAATACATACAATAGTCGATGTTACATTTTTTGTTTTCATTTCAGAATTCCATAGAGGCTGATGAATTGTAAACAGATAAATTGATAGGACTTTTTTTACTCTCTGAATATAGGTTGAGGATTCGCTCTTTCACTTGTAACCTTTCAAAGCTCAGGAATAAAGTGCTTTCTAGTCCTCACTGGTAATTTTAGCAGTAACTAGCTTGCTCTAGAAGCCTTTTTTTTAAATCTCGGAGTAAAATCACTTGGAAACATAGAAGACAAAATGTATATATTTCATTTAGTCAGGAAACAACATTTTACTAAACACAATCGCCTTTACTGCGAACATCTGAGCTGCTGTTCGTAATAGTATATCACATAAAGAGGCAGAATATGCATCGTTTTTCTCGTGAGAAAAATATTGATCACCAAATTTTTCTACTCTTTTATTTACAATCATTCACGGAAAAAGAATTTCATAAGAAGTTTTAAATATCATACAATTAACAAGAGAAGTATATTGGCAAGGTTGTTATGAATTCATTTGTATTCCAAGTGGCCATTGCAAATAAATGAACTTTACATCAAGCGCTCAACAAATATAATTATTGTCATATTTCTTCGCCTATGTAGAGGTTGAAGAATGTTTTCATTAAGCTTCGTTTTGGTGAATGTGTTTGCAGTGCCTATCATTTCTCATGAATTTCAGCTATTTTTCACCTCGGGTAAAACTTCGGTCACATTGAGTATCCAAATCATTGATTCTCAAAGTGGTCCAGGTGGACCCCAGGGGTCCACGGGAGACTTGACAGGGGTCCACGTTTGCGTGGCTGGGGGTCCACCGAAAATAGAAAAATTTTGGAAGGGGTCTATGATAAAAAAAAATTGGAAACCTCTGATCCAAATCAAAAAGAATTGTAGGAGTTACGTCCGCTTCAAAATATCCAAATAGAATTTTCGGCGGCCAGGTCTATTTTCGAAGATAGAGATGCATTTTGTTGTAAAACATTTTTCACATCAAATTTCTGTCAATGAAAATACAGGACTTTTATCCTTCTCTTCATAAAATCAGCAGACACGTCCTCACTCCTTTGTTTTCGGCATTATCAAGCAGAAAAAAACATTGATGTTTCAAAAAATTTACCCTTCCTCAAATCGTCAGCAGTTCGTTGGGATGTCATACTGATTTATTTGCAATGTTGTTACTGTTTACAACTGATGCTGACTTCCCAAGACGGCTGAATTTTTTGAAATAATGTTTTTTTTCTTAGAAATGTTTCAAAGAAGTACATTAGGGCGTGTATGGTGTTACGATTAAAAGGAGGACAAATTTTTGTGTTTCAGAAACAACAGAAATTTTATTGGTGAAGTTTTACAACAAAATGGATTTATATCTCCGTAAACGACGTGACCACCAAAAATTTCATTTCAATTTTTTGTAGAGGAAACTGAATAACATGATTTTTCCGGAAATAACCGAAGGAATAGATAATGTAAGGATTACTTACCAGAATATTAGCGGCATTTCCGAAAATAAGCGATAGAAAGAGATCGGCAAGACGATAGGTTGAGAATACAACCATTAAACAGTTAACGTTTCATTTCTAAAAGCTGGTGAGAGGTCGTAGTTATTAGAGAAATTCGTTTGTTCTATATAACCAAGCTGGTGTGTGCACGTTAGCGAAGTTCCAAACAATTCCTTTCCGCCTTCTTCCTTTGCCCAAAGGTAATAAGTTAAAAACCAGTACATTGTTTTGGGTCGATCCCTCAAACACAATATTTTGCTTCACATTTTCCAATAATTTGAAAGCTATGTGAAAAGTGAGAAGTTTGATGCAGAAATTCAATAGGATTTCAGGAAATCGTTAGAGGAATTGAAAATATACAGAATATTCGAGAACTATAGGCCCTTGTCGATTCCTGTGATCGGCAATGGTAAACATTGGGTAAAATTTTCGTGAAAACTCATAGAAAATTAAAGTTATCGAATTTCGTGTCAAGAACATATTTTAAAATGGATACAGCATCAGTATCCAAACTGAACGTGAGTGCTCTTTTTATATAAATCAATTATTTTTTTATTTTTTCGGGAAGCAGATTCTAATGCTTTGCTGACTGGTTTTCTGTTATCGCATTCAGATAAAACATGTTTCTTTAACCCAGTAACTTTTAGGGGGTAAACCAGAAGTCAGCCGTTCTACACCTGTAACATTTCCAATGATCTTCTTATTTTTTCAGATTGAAGTTGATTTGAAACCTGAAAAATTGAGATGGAAACAAATACCCAAACCCAACATATCTAACTCAAAATCTCTTCCACGATTGGCCGGTTGGTGGTCGATCGGGCCGTGGCGCCCGCTTGCATTTGTAATCTCGTTGATTTGCCAAAAGCCTTCCAGGTATCCAGTGTTAGTTTGGCAAAGTTCAGAGCAATGCCAATAACAGGGTCTAGTCCGATGTCCATAGATGATGATAATAAGTACATGAACTTCTATTCGTATTATTCCACGTGCAGAAAACAAATTGAAATAGTAGGTGGTGGAGCAGGAATCGGATGAAAAAATTCAAACTGGTATTCACTTCATTCACATTTTTATTCATTCAACTCGATTCTTATTGAACAATTTAACAAAAACTGTCACATATAAAAGAAATATCATCTATAGCCTAGAAACAAGAGAATATTAAATACTCGAACATTGAATCACAAACATTCATCAGAGAAAGTATATATTAAGGAGTACAACTAGCGCTACAGCCCCCAAATAGCCCGATGATGAAAGTATTCCAGCACCATCTGGAGTATCAGGAGTAGTTGGGCTGACTGTGGGTGGACTGACAGTAGATTTGTCATCAGCATTGTCGAAATATTCTTCCAAGTCACTTCTAATTTTGGATACCCACTCAATATTGCTTCTTGCTGAGGTCAACGCAGACGTGCCAGCAGCTTTTAGTGATGAGTGGAAAGTTTCATCAGCGACTAAGCTTTCAAGCTGAAAAACAGGTTTGGTAAAGTACCCTTTTTTACAGTTTATCATTTGAACTGGATGCCTTCATGCTTTTTATGATTTTGGTGATGTTTTTATGTGTAACAATTGCACGACAGCCTGCAATAAGTCATCCCTCAAAATTATTTTTGAATTTGACAAACGCCAATTTGGGTTTGGGTATGTGATTGTAGCCCTGAAAAGGGGAACTTCTCACGCATGCATCATCTATGCTTTCAGTAGTTGAAAAGAAAGTACAATTTTTTCAGTTCGACCTGTACAATATCATTTGAGTTTGAAGTGACGCTGGGACCCAATTTTTGACAACTTTCGTTATTCAGCGAATACGCTATCACTGTGGCACATACAATGCAACTGATTGGTTATACTCAGCAATAGCGTATACATTATCATAACGAATACCGTCAAAAATTGAGCCCCTGGTACGAAACAAATGTACCATGAAAATCAAGCAAGTTTCACAAGAAGTTATTTTCCAAATGCAGATTAGCTATTTGTATTGAAAACTCAACAACCTAAATTTCGAACCATCAGAAACCGTATGATCTAATTAATGAAGTTGGTTATACTGGAAGAAATTGATCTTATTCATCACCTCCTTTTGATTAAACGTCCGCTTTTTGAACACCCTACCAAAGGAAAAACAAATGATGCGACAGAAGTTTTCCATATTTTATAGTATCATCATTCTGGAAAAAAGTTTGTGAAATTGGCATAGTCATTAAACATACACTAAAGGATTAAAAAAATTTGCATATTCCTTGATATTTACCAGTATCCCATGGAAGCTATTTTTATTATTGAAATCTCGATTTTTTGGAGTAAAAATTGAGGAAAAGTGTAGACAAGAGAATTGTTGCTTTGAAAATTCACGATGCTGTTCCTCTCTTCTAGTAATCAGGGGATGAGAAAGTCGAAGAAAGTTCCCCGAAACACAGAAATGATGATATATTTTTTTTTTTACCTTTTTCACTTGTTCCTCAGATGTGAATCTAGCTGCGATACCAGAAATCAATGAAGATGCCTCAGGATAGCTGAAAGTTTAGTAATTATGAAGGTTTCAATTAATGAGAAAATATTATTCGAATGTCATGGTAAAGAATATTGAGGGTATCACTTTTGAAAATGATTATATTTTCAATTACGTGACATAAAGTATAACAGTATTAATAATAATAATAAATTATAGCTTCGATATTGAGCAAGATTCAGTATTGAAATTGGTATCCATAGAAGATACAAACAGCCATCAATCCTTATAAAATCTCAACCAGATTCTTGCTCACTGTTAAAAAAGCAATACTCACTACTGATGGATTTTCTGATGATTTTCCTGTAGATATTGCAAAGCTACATTGACACCTCCTTGGTTATTAGAGTACACCGATGACCATACAGTGGGCAAGTCTTGGACTCTGATGCCAGATGATTCATCTATCGACAGATCTAGAAACCTGAACAATAAATGGAAAAAGTGAGTGACTTGTGACAAGATACAAAATTTGAAATTCAGAACCGAGTTTAATACTGTTCCGGATTCTTGAATGTAGTTCAATAAGAAGAAAAATTGAAATTGAAAGAAATGTATTTTATTTCAGTAAACGTCTTGGATAACCTATAAACCAATGACACATCGAAGGTAACATTAGTTCGTCGCTTAAAAAGTGTTACCCAAATCAAAACTACACCAAATCAAGATTATTCCTCATAATTCCCGCGCGTCATGAAAAATATTGCTGTAACTGCAAAGCCACTGCGCTAAATCCGTTTCCTGTTGTCTGATTGTCTTTAGTCTGAGGAACAACCCTCGTAAATAGTCATGTGTCTAACACCAACTTTCGATGAACTATCAACAGAAGCGGTTATTTCCAAGATATGTACCCCAACACTAAGTTTTCAATCACTTTTTCAGATGCCTTGGTTCTATCCTCTACCTACTCTTGAACATTTGCTTGAATGTGGTTGACAATTTTCCTTGTTGAGTGTTATTGGTTCGGACTTCCGCATTGTCTATATTATTAAACGCTACTGAAAAATGTTGTTAAGGAAAAGAAGAGGAAAAAATCTTATAAAATACGAGTAGAATAAGGTGATCAAATCGAGTTAAAAAAAAGTAGCAATAGATTTTTTGTCAAAAAATATCAATTGAAGTTTTTCATTGATCAAAGAAAAGATAAAAAAATATTGAGATATCGAAAATAAAATATAGAGTCAAAAATGAAAATATCGCTGGTATCCGCAAACGACTTTGGGTGATGACTGACTCTTAGCAACAGGTTTCAATAGAGTTAATAGAAGCATTGGAAGTCCCAACTAATACTACTCTACTCTTGAACAGTTAAAAATCAGACGATTTCATAACAAGGCAGAAAACATACTAGCATCTTCGAATGTATTGCGTTACTTCATATCATTCAAAAATATATGAGAGTACTACCAAAATCGACATCATGAAATGTAAGTACCGATTGGACATTGTTCATTCAAAGGACACCTGACTAAGATAGGGCTGTACAACGGCAACCTTAGCTGCAGACAACGTAACAAAGGGAAAGAGACAGCACGTACTCTGTACAAATTTGGATCCAGAAGAATATGAGAAACACCCAGCAATGAGCCTGCCCAAACTTGTACAGGGAACAAGGTTGTTGGAATTGGTGTCATGAAGTATAGAGAAGCAAAACTCAATAAGCCCTGGGGGCTGAAATGCTTTCCGGAGCCAGGCGGCAGTGAAGGACAGGTCAGGCGGCTTCCACGAAAAAAAAAAGTACCGATTAACAAATTGTTTATTTTTTAGTCGATATCTATTGGTAGATCTGGCCTTTGAAGTGGATAACAACAAATTATATGACCGCGTTTGCTAACAAGTACTCCTTTAATTTCACTTGTATGGCCAGAATGGCTTATATTACTTTCTTCAACAAATCACCCTGGCAAAACTGTCCACCCGATGTGGAGGATGTTAAAGTGTTTCAGGTTTGAATATGAATCTAGAACTATATCACGTAGATGGATATCTTAATATATTATTTCAAACTCCTATGATGAAAATGACCCAGTTTTTACTAGCATTGAAGTTTCAAACTTTCTCAAGTGTTGTTGAACATGAACACTTATTGAATTGCATTGATTTCATTTCCTTCAATTGACATCAACACTCTGATGGAATTAGATTTCTGTTTTTACCATTATCATGTGCTGAATAAATGAGCCAAGTGTCTGGATGCTGATAGTCACGATTAGCAATACACTATTTGAAAAAATCAGAAGATCAGATGCATAGCGGTTAATGAGACACCCGTCGATAAAAGACATTTTCCTTGTCCGAAAAATTCTGAAAATTCAGAATCAACGCAATTCTCGATCATTCTTTCAATGCTTTTTTTTTGTGAGAACATACTTTTTTGTCCCTATTAGATCTACTAGGAGTTCCTTAACCATATACACTTACATAGGAAACAAAGCTGGCCTCAGATATGCAAGATTATAGTTTAGATAGTTTCTCATATATTCATGGTTCATTCAGACCTTAGAATATCGAGTGGTGTTTCGTACTTACTTTCTCAGATATGTTACGTTTTTAGTGCAACCAAGAGCAGAGAGAACAGTCACTTGTTCAGTGGATAACTTCGTGTTCTGGTATTTTCCCCACAAAAACGTCCAATCGGATTCGATATCTTCGCTATATCGTAAACCATTGCAGTAGACTACAGATTTCAGGTTCTTATCAATACTGAAAACAAATTTAGGAATTAAAGCAAAAAAAATGTATAACAAATTGAGGAACTGTTTCCATTAAGGATATTTTGTTATTGATATTGTTATTTTATTAACATGCTTTGTAGATATATCTTATGGATGATTCATAAGTAAGTAAATTGAAGGAAAAAAGTAACCTATGTAATTCAGAGCCAGTCGCGCAATTTAAAAAGGAAATTTGGTGTTTTGAGGACTCTTTTTTACTTTTGGCGAATGATTCAAACGTCTATTATATCTCGTATATCGATGCTAGGAATTACGATCAGTAATAATCTGTAATGGAAAAACCATGTGAGGTCAATCGCTTAGGGTGTGTTCCAGAAGCTTGGATTGCTATTTTGTGCGAAGAAATACTTCACCTCTCGTCAGCTTCTGAAGATCTACAAGGCACAGATACGGCTTGTCTTGGAATATACTTTTCATGTGTGAGGCTCGGCACCAAAACATTCATTGAAACTTATCATTTCTATTCAGAAAAAGCAATCCGTCTTTTGGATTATTCTTCGATCACGGACTCACTCACTTCTTTGAAGCATCGCAAAAAGGTCGGAGAAGTCTCCCTCTTCCATTGATATTTCAACAGTCGTTTCTCTTCTGAATTGTCGTCAATCGTTCCACACTTGGCAGTATCTACACAGATGACCCGACGAGCGCAGAATTCTCACCCCTTAGTTGTGAGCTTGGACCTGTCGAACCTCTCTTGCTCAGCGATTTTTTTTCCATAGAACAACCAAACTTTGGTACTTCTTGCCAGGGAGGTTCCTGAGTCTTACAAACTTCAAAGATCAAAAGTCAATTTTAATTCGTATCTCCTTTTCCTTGATTTACGCCGTGATTCATGCGATGACTTCAATGTCCACTTAACTATGTTAAACCCATTTTGTACATTTTCGAACAGACGAAATATCACTGATTCTTGGGGATGATTTGCTATCACTTGAAACAATTGATTCCATAATTGAAAGACGCAAATAATGTACCATTACTTACCGTGATCACCATTATATCAACACAATCAACCGTTTGTCAATTAATTACTGATAGCTACTACTGGAAGGGGTTCAGGAATGGAATGTCTTTTGTTCTAGCGTGAATTCAAGTTTAGTGTGAACAAGCCTTGAACATTATTATTTTCGTTTTTTCATTACCTAATTGTCAATTTTTGATGTGATCTGTCCCACTGTTTACCGATCAAAAACTAATTTGGTGTTGAAAAAAGAGTAACTCTTTTCCTAGAAATGTGAACAAATATTGTAGCTCTTGAACAAAAACAATCAAATAGTGAAAAATGAATCATAATCAAAGTACTAAAAAACAAAAGTCATTATGACTATGAAAATCCAGAAAGTGCTCCAGTGCCTTACCTTGTCCCATTCCTCAAGCTCTTGAACAATTCCTTCGCATTTGTAACACAGTCAGACTTTCCCAATTTGCAAGCTCTCGTCAAAACCAGGTTGAGCTTCAGAGTGTAAATCTGATCAGTTTCGTTCAATGTCGTGAAGGACACACTATTGTATATTCCTTCCATCAGGTCCCGAAGAAGAATTTCCACCTCCTTTCCCATATCAGAATTTTCTCCCAATCGTAGCGTCAAAAAGTTGAAGCCGTTCAAGGCTGCGCTCCAAGGGTAGTACTCGGTTTCGTTCTTCAAGTAGCTTATTATTTCAAACACCTCTGAATACTTGAGGATGCCCGCTCTGGCTAGATTGAGAGAGTCGTCGACGATTTGTGCTCTGTTGAGAACGTTGATTTGGGCGTGGTTTGTGCGCAGGGCCATCTTGATCCTGCTCCACAGAGCTGGAGCGTAGTTCACCCTATAGTATGCTGGAAAAGATTAACAATATTTTAACATATTGAATATATGCGAAGCTAATTCTTCAAGAATATGATATTTTGACGCTGGGGAACAATATATTAAATAAGTACCCTAACAATTCCATTGTATTCTTTCATGATCTTCAGTCTGAAAACTTGAAACTTCTCGAATTTCAACAACTTGAACCGGAAACGTAGGGATCTTAGCATTAAACTTTTCACTCCCCACCCTCAGGCAAATACAAGCCAATAAGCCTGATACATTCCTCTTTGACCACCGAAGTTAGACGATATTCGTTTTCAGTCGAAACGTATATTTTCTCAAAAGGGGAGGAAAAACGGACAAAGTATCAGGATTTACTTTACGAACTCCGCAGGCTTCACCCGTATTATTCTGTCTCGGTGGTTCCAGACCAACGCTTCTCTCGGAGCTCAAGACCATGCCGGCATGCCGTAATGAGGCAGATATCTTGACCGGCCGCACGCAAATCGCCGTGATTCTCGGTTCGTTTCGTCTGCTCAGGACTCACGATTCTCGGAGCCAGTGATCACTTACCTCGCGGTGCGGGGAGTGGTCATTGGTTAATGACACTAGCGCGTTCGCCACTGGGTCGGAGCAGTGGATACGGACACGACTAAGCTTGTTTCGACGACAAATAATAACAATAATGCCCTTATTCACCAGCAAAGATGTGAAATCCTGCTGTTTCTATAATCTGAATCTTGGAAACGGCTAAAACGATTTTCGGGGACGATAATTCATATTTCATCAGTATGTAATTCTTATTAAAGTATAATCCCAAAAAAAAACACGATTTACCAAAAAGAAACGAGCGGAGCTCGGTCATCCACATATTTTCTATTAACGGGCATTGATATTGCACTTCCATAGTTTCCTGAACAGAATAACAGAACAATGGTTAGCATCTTAGTGTAAGTGTATTTGATCTCTAGGAAAATTTTCAGAATAAATGTTAGTTAGTCACAACACTAAATTTTTCCAAATGTCAGATAAATATAAGTTTGTTCGACCTTATTAGAAAAACATATATATCCTGAAGTAGAATAAACGTTGAATGATAGTTTGAAACGTACAAAACTACATATTAGTTAGGTACGCAGGCATCTGTCAAGGGCACATGACAATTTACATATTCTATAAAAATCAAACTGTAAAATAGATAAAATTCAGCTGGCAGCTATAGATTATCACATTGATATGTTGTTCCATAGTAAAAGGATGAAGGAATAATTAATGATCGACAATATGGCTTCTGTCATCGCAGGTTTCACCTCTCGACATCTCTAAAGAATTTGAACGCGTTTTGTTCCTAGGAATCTTCAAACGGAATTCATAGTGTTCAAGTGACTGTTTCAAGAAATTCAAGATCAGTACTAGACACTTATAAGAAGTCATGTAATATCAATACTCTTCCCCGAAAACCTGTTTCTATTTAGATATCAATGTGTTGTTCTCTGAACATTAGAGGAATTTCACTTCCATGTTATCACAAATGGAATAAAATTATTTCTTCATTTTCTGTATCCACTTTTACGCAAATGTATGCATATGCTTCCAGAAGTTTTTCTTAACGTAACTGTTTTTAGTATTGTGTATTATCAATCGATAATTATACTATAAAAAGAAATTGGTATAGCTAGTGCATTTCACATTATATGACGACTTATTGAGCAGTGCGGGACAAGTAGCCTTTTGAAATCTACTGTCAAATTACAAACTGTTTTCAATTGAAAAAAATATTTTATTTCTGACCGGGATATTATAAGCTTATATCGTCATAGTTACGCTATCAATAAAGAGGGTCATAACTCCCTCGGGACATTATAGATTTTATAATTCCCTCTACCGTTCACAATTAAAAATTAAATTATATATACAGTGTGCCCAAGATAAGGATGAACAGCATGGGGACGTGCCATATAAAAAAACAAAGTTGATGATGATTTCTTCCAAACGAAACGTTGTACGGAGATTTTGTGAGCGCCATTTTGTAGAGGTATAAAAGTGGCAATGAGAAAGTGCCTTTGGTTTTTTCGAAACTTTTCAAATAACTTCGGAAAAAAATAAAAACCAAATCGCCAAATTTCGGTTTTTCCCCAATATCTCCGGAAGTAAACAACATTTTTGGGATTTCTCAACATCTGTTTATTGACCCCTTAATTGCGCAACTTTTTGTCCATTTGACCTACCGTGTAACTCTTACGGTTACCGAAATCCCCATGCTGTTCATCCTTATCTTGGGCACACTGTATATATATATATATATATATATATATATATATATATATATATATATATATATATATATATATATATATATATATATATATATATGTTAGCATGAAGGTTCTCACGGACGAAGTATGATGCGTTGTTTTTTCGGGTTTCATTCCGTGTTCTGTGGTTTTGATCCTCTGAAGGATAATTCTCACAACGTTTCGGCAAAGTCTCATTTGCCATCTTCTAGGTGATGTCTTGAGTTTCGATCTCCGAACTCGACTAATTAATTCGAGTTCTACTTCTCAATATATAGGGGTGTTCATTGATGGTATCTTTGTTCTGGGCCCCTCCCAGGCGGACCAACGAAGAAAGTGGAAATGGAAGCCGTTTGCTTGTGAAATTCTAGCAGTGCGTTATATTTCCGCCAGACGTCGCATAAAATTATGAACTTCCCAATAATCAACGGTACCAGATTCAAATATACCGGGAAGGTAATGAATTGGTACATTTTTCCGTTTCAAAAATGAACAAAATTCTATTGAAATCGGTCAGAAATAAAATATCTATGTACCACGGGAATTAATGAGCCTTAATAACCTCAGGCAATTGCTTTGGCCAGAGGCCCTCGGGACGCAAACTTTGCCATCGGTAATTAAGGCCCTCCTAATTCCCTTGATACATAAATAACTATTTTTCATTATTAATATCCTGGTCACACTTAACCTACATTGCGAAAGTGACCTGGTAATTAGTCAGAAACTAGTCCAATTCCCAAAAGTAAACAGGTAATGGATAGCTAAAGACCTATCAAACGAGTTATTACAAGACTACCTTTTCTATTTGGCGAAAAGTTACACGCACTCTGACAAACGCTGCTTTTGCAGTGCAGCTTGGTAGAAAGAACCCCTCTTTTCTTGGGTTAAATAATAATCGATGCTTGGGACAAGCGCATATGAATCTGTACCGAGATAGCAGAATGACATCCAGGGATATCGGTTGTGAATATATTGGAAATATCCATTTTACTCCAAAATGTTTTCTATGGATATCTTTGGGTCTCCCAAGAAAGACCCAATATCCGAGCAGTTTGGATATCTCATGGGTATTTAGTTCAAGTCCAAGGATATTTGGATCCAAAATGAACTTGAACTGAATGTGCATAGGATAGTCTGTGCTATCTGCGAATACTTATAAGCACATAAATAATTGTACTATATACTCTTTGTGAGTAATGAATATCTACTAGAAATACATCACTACTGAATTAAATGCTTGTAACAAGAATTAATTTGGCAATACTTAACACCGCACGCCTCTTTGGCCCCTAACCATGTGAGTTAGTTCTGAGCTGTCAAGCTGCATTAGGCTGTAAGCTGTAAATGAATGTCTAAAATGATTCCTTCCATGTAAATCACTCACCACTCTCCAAATTATTCAGAATGATCCACGCATTGTTCTCTAACACATTCGAAATTGTCACATTAGCTCCAGGATTTAGCCACACTTTCGGGGAGACTGACGCAAATTGGCTGGTGTCATTCGAGATTGTGTAAGAAATAGGCACAAACCATTCAGTGTCATTTGTACCAGAGTAAAGGAAACGGCTCTGGAAAATATTTTGGAATTAGAAATATATTAGATAATAATTTCAATGTATTGTCCCACAAGGAACAGTTATAGAATCACTCATGCCCACTTAGATTACATCTATTCACAACTATATTACATAAATAGCAGAAAATATAAGATGATGAATTGTAGAATATATAAAAATGAAAAATATAATGACTAAATATAATCAGAAAGTCTCGTCTTGTTCGTAATAGAGAATGTAGAAGTTTGTGCTAGAATATGTACATTTTGTATATAATATCTCGAAAATATTCATAGATAAAATCTGAAAAACAGTTACATAAGTCAATTCACAAAAAATAATTGCCTAGATCAGATCACGTGAAAATTCCTTTGTATTTTGCCTTACTGGCCAGACTCAATACATACTAGAAATGTATATCGTGTGGTCCATTAAGTGTTCAACAAACAATTTCTTTGCACAACACAATAAAATTCGAATACCAACAAATATAAGTACTCTTCCTCGACCATATTACATGCATTGGGAATGATTCGAGTCGAACAGCATATTGGGCAGGTCAAAAAATTAGACTCAAATGAATGGAAAGAAATTCGTTCAGAAATAAAGTAAGTTCATGCCACAAAATACCACAAAATATCACTCAGAAGAGTTGTTTAGAGGTGATGCTCAAATTTGAGGTCATAGTTGAACTATTGCCGTATGAAATATTGTTTCGGTATTGTGATATAACTACTGAGGGGTATTCGTGCTTGGATTTGAGTATTTTGTAAGTAACCGTCAACTTCATGTTTGTATCAACAATGTCTAACAGCACTCTGAAAATTCGCTATAGTCCAGTCTATGACCATTTTCCCGTGTATTTATCCCATACAGCACCGATTCGCATGAAAATTTGGATTCAGGATCTACATACCCTCTTTTTCAAAATCTACCCTGTGCCAAGGGTTGCTTTCTCCCTGGGGGTGGATGCCACCCCTTCTTGGGGGTGAAATTTTTTTTATTGTAAATAATTGCGGAAATCAATAGATTGACTAATTCTAAGCAACTTTTGTTCAATGAAGTTTTTTCTGAAAAGCAATACTTTTCGACTTATTCGCGAGTGAAATTGTCGGTTTTCAGGCAAAAAAAAATCACGTTTTCAGATCCTTTTTCGCGAATAACTGGAAAATAATGCATCTAATCGAAAAACCTGCGGAAAGCAGGATTACAGCTTTTGAAAAAACAAAAGCGATCGTTCATTTGTGATGTTTGCAAACCCACTACAAACTGAAAAATTGCTTGTTGAAAGTTGATTGGTATTTTCAAACGCCGAAATGGAAAGTTTTCATGTACAATAACAAAAAACCAATAAATTTTTCGGGAAAATCTAATTGGAACTTTTTTGAAGTCCTTCAAAAAGCCTCTATTCTTCCACTAGGCCTGAAATATAGTTACTACGTGTATTCTTCAATATACTAATGTACATACTTTGATTTCTAAAAAAGTTGTTTTTGTTTTTATTTCATAACTCGCTTAGTATTTAAGCAATCAAATCCACCAAAGGAGCATTTTGTAGCTTTCTTCGAAAGCTATAAGCTCATTCACATGATTTTTTGTTTCAGATTATATTTTTGAAAAGGCTCATGCTGAACGGGCTCAAAAAAGGTACTTTGCGCGAACCCTCACAATATTTAACTGGCCAAATCTTACTCTATTTTCATCTTGCAGAAAAAAATTAAACTTCAAAATTATCCGAGAAGAATAACCATCGATTTTGTATTCCAGAAAACTTTGCATGTGATCAATACTTTTCGAATTATTTCGAAGAAATAGTGATTTTTCGCTGAATTACGTATATGATTTTTTCTCTTCAATCTCATTTTTTTCTAAAACTACGTACTTTCAATTGATAAAAAACTCAGAACTCATTATAAGAACATGAATGATGTGAATTATAGAGTAACAACGATTTTTTTCAAAGGGGGGAAAGAGAGGATGAGTTATTCACAAATTTTTTTTCAACAAAAAAATTGGATTCAACATCATTTCCTTCATACCTCGGTCAGTTTTGATGCTAGAAACTTTCATAAATAACAAAAATAAAGGATTCTTGAAGGACTTCAAAAAAGGTACAATTGGTTTTTCCCGAAAAATGCATTGGTTATTGTTTATTGTACGTAGAAACTTTCCAGTTTGGCGATTGAAAATACCAATCAACTTTCAACAAGCAACTATTCAGTTTGTAGTGGGTTTGCATACATCACGAAAAATCAATCTCTTTTGTTTTTTCAAAAGCTATAATTTTGCTCTCCGCAGGTTTTTCGATTAGATTATTATTTTTCAGTTATTCGCGAAAAAGGATTTGAAAACGTGTTTTTTTTGCCTGAAAACCGACAATTTCACTCGCGAATAAGTCGAAAAGTATTGCTTTTCAGAAAAAACTTCATTGAACGAAAAGTGCTTAGAATTAGTCAATCAATTGATTTCCGCACTTATTTCCAATGAAAAATTTTTCACCCCCAAGAAGGGGTGGCATCCACCCTCAGGGAGAAAGCAACCCTCGGCACAGGGTAGATTTCGAAATCCTGAATCCAAATTTTCATACGAATCGGTGCTGTATGGGATAAATACACAGTTTACACTTTTTTCACCGTCATAGACTGGAGTACTTATATTTTTACAAACTCTGAATCAACCTATAAAATTCATTAATTATTATTTGATTCTGAGCAACTTTTCTCAGAATTATACTAAGCTGTACCCCTTTGATAATGATACTTCATTCTTGAATGAATTCAATAT
Source organism: Zygogramma bicolorata (assembly GCA_032362365.1). Taxonomy (NCBI): domain Eukaryota; kingdom Metazoa; phylum Arthropoda; class Insecta; order Coleoptera; family Chrysomelidae; genus Zygogramma; species Zygogramma bicolorata. The sequence continues at coordinate 215,009 of JAVJAQ010002014.1, forward strand.
ATCATCAACAGCCTTGCGAGTTTTCTGACTTGAACATGCACTAGCTCTTGACGATTGCGCTACTGAAAAAAAACTATATTCATTGGCTTTTCTCGTTTGGGACAAATACGTTTTCCACCAACATTCAATATTTTTATTGTGGCAATCACTTCTCTGATCAAGGGAAATTATGAAAATTACTGTAATAAGCTCATGCGATTTTTTTCCTTGATTCTCTGATTCAACAAAAAAAATATTTCCTATTAGAAATTTATTCATTCGATGAGAATCAATTCTTAAACATTCACCCGCAGAAATTCGAGCCATTTTTTTACCTGTGTCAAAATAACGTCATTTCCATTCAAAGAAACCGTTACCAGAGGAAATCCAGGTTTATTGATCCAGTTATCCATAACCTGTGATAAGTTCAGTATTCCAGAAAACGGTTGCAAGGCGCTCCATAGATCTTCCGGGTTCGCTGAAGAATTAGCCCTGTACATTTCCACAATAAACTAGTCATGAGTTTCTTATAAATGAACGTATCTGATTCTTGGTTTCATTTCCAAACATACTCATAGACAGAAATAAAAAATGCATATGGTATTCATATCACAGTCATGAAATATTGTTAGGTATGTGAATCTTTGCCGGTGCGTCATCAATAACTGACAAGATAAAACATACTTTTGATAAGGCATATTTTTGGCCACGAGTGGAAATGAAAAACGAAACAGCTACAGAAATTAAAGGAAATTGACATTGGTCAAGGAAAATAAAAGGCATCATATTAGGTACAAATTTGATGAGGTTCTGCTTGAACACGGACATAATGTTTTTTGACTTCCACCGTACCTTTTGGATTGAACTCATTTGGGCTACTGTCAAAAACAGCGTATCCCAAATGAATGGAACTTTCACTTTGGAAGTTGTAAGGAAACTGTCGGAGCACGAGTTTGATCAAATCACTTCCGAGGAATGGCAAAAGCGTTGCCGACATGTACATATAAAGAAAAAATATTGGGAAAATGAAACATTCACAAACGTTCAAACAGAGGTAAATCCAGTGATGATAAATTCAAATGACGATAGCAGCACGTCAGCAGTGAAGATGAAGAAAATTAGACTTCAGATAGTGACTAATTAAAGTTTATTTTTAGATGAGCGTATTATTATATAACATTTTAATGAACTGTTTCAAGAAATTCAAGATCACCACTAGGCACTTATGAGAAGTCATGTAATATCAATCCTATTTCCTCTTTTAGTACTAAATATAATATGAAAAGGAATTAAAGAAAAGTCATGATCCATTTGCCACTCTAATTAAAAGGCAAGGGGCTTATCGTTATCCAATAGTAATTTAGTTCGGAGAGTCCATACCTGCGCTATCGGTCGCTATCAGCCGTAGCATGTACAGTATATCAAAAACATATAGCTTTACGAATGTCAGGTCAAATAATAATTGTTGTACAGATAATATGCTATTATTCATTACCCTTGATCTGATAGATAGCCATGTCCTGTTATATTGTTATATTGACTTGCCTTTCGATTCATTTGTTTGAAATTGATGACGCATGTGAAGATCCGTCGACTTACTGTGAGAATTTACCGAAGCAACAAACAAAACAAAGTCGAATCTTGGTTCCCATCACCACATCGGCACTTTCACGAAGCGACCTACTCACTTTGATTTCAGGTAACTACGTATACCACTCAAGAAGTTCTCTGTGCCCAAAAAGTTTTCTACCATTCTGAAAACAGCTGCCCCTGAAATTGATGAAGGAATAAAAATCACAAGAATCGTATTTACAAGACTCCTCCACACAATTTCAGTGGTGCGATGACCAAACATGAATCTTAGTTTTTATAACAATGCCACTATATATGAACAATGAATCAGTACTAGCAGGAAATTTTGAGAGGAACAATTGACCCTGATTTGCCGCTTCTCTGAAACAGACGAGCAACGAGAAATTGTTCGGGTACCGAATACTGAAGCTGTTTTTTCCCGTTGCTTATCGCAACGGGAAGCAAGACGTAAATGAAGAATCGAAAAAAAATTTTTTTTTTTGATGAAATATTGGATTGTTGCTTCTATACGAAACGTATGCACTTAGCTTATTCCTTTCGTTCATAATTTATAGCAGAAATGCTCGGACACGTAGAGTATGATTGTCAGGGGGCACATTTGGGGCATATTCATTAACATTTGCATTCAATCCCCTAGCAAGAATGTCTCACAACCTTTATATTTCAAATGGAAAGTGCGGTCGAGTGATGCGGAAAGGCACAAAAATATATTTTCAATGATATCCTTTTCATTGTGAGTTACTTGAAGGATTCATATGAAAACGGCGTTAAGAACATTAACCCAATAATTGTATTGTTGCTAGGGAATGTTATCCCATACATTAAATTGGACGAACCAGGTAGACAACCTCTGTACTTAACTTTCCTCAGTAACCTATGCAATTAGAGTTTTGAAGAAGAATGTCGACTTTGAAGTTTTAATGGCAGTTTATTATGCTAATTACTACTCGGCTCTGCGATTTGGAATAATTATTTGGGGGTGTAGTCATGAACTTAACAGGGTTTTCTTGTGTCAGAAAAACATAATTAGAATTCTTTTTGATATGAGTTACAAAGACTCCTGTAGGGGAGTTTTCAGGTTGCATAATTTATTGACGGTACCAGCAATTTATATCTATGAGACGATGAAATTTCTTATCAACCACCCAAGCCATTTTGAAAAATATCGTAACTGCCATAATTATAGTACAAAACAAAAAAGTAATTTTTTATATCCCATCCATAAAAAATCTGTTTATGAACGCAGTACCATTTACACCTCAATGAAGTTCTACAATAGCCTTCCAGAAGAATTGAAAAATATTGAAACTGCTGGCAGATTTCTGAAGTCAGTTAAAGAATTTTTGTGTAAACTACAGCGTTGATGAATATATATCCCAACAAATCTGAAAATAGGAGACTTGATTGACTTTATGGTATTTTTATCTGTGATAACAACACTTTTTGACTACAAATTTTATATATATATATATATATATATATATATATTTTCATCTTTGAATTGTTTTATGTCTTAAATTTTTATCTGTCAATGTATCCAAATGATACATACCTTGTAGTGACGTATTTGTCACACAAGTGTTTCTGTATTACCATGCATGTTTACATATACTCTGTGAAATAAATTATTTATCTATCTATCTATCTATCTATCTATCTATCTATCAGGATACGGATCCCGGGATCCCGGAAGGAAAAATCGGCCGGGATTGTGGAAGTCAATCCCGGGAGTTATAAATTCTTGGTCCTATGCGTTTTGGTGCACTTTGAGTTATCCTATACTTAGCTGCTCTAACGTGTATCATTTGCTTTTGTCGAGTGCTTTTATCATGAATATCGCTATTGAGAATGAATTCATTCCTGTTAGTGAAAACAAACTGACAATTCATAAATATATAGTCCAACCAGAGTTAAAATTTCGTATCTAGTGAAAATGTTTCTGCATGAATACTGTCGAGGAACATTAAACAAACAGCGTAGGATATCTTTCTGTTGGATAAATACGTTCTTGCTCATTGCAGAGTTGCCCCACAGACATACACCGTAGCGCAACCTTGATTCGACCTGGGAATAATAAACAGCCATAAGTTGGTCTATATCGAGAATATTTCTCAAGTTATTAAAAAGATAAGTTAACGAGCTCAATTTTGAAACTAATTGATCACAGTGCACATTCCAAGAAAGACTCTCATCCATCTGAATTCCTAGGGATTTAACAGCATCATGGGTGCTTCTCAAAATATAGTCATTTACAGTCACCTGAATGTCATCGGTTTTATTCTGGTAGTTATGAAAACGGATAAGCAGAGTTTTTTTACATTAAAAAACAGGTCGTGACTATTGAAATAGTTAGAAACTACATCCAGAGTAGATTCACATTTTTGTGTCGATTCATTCGTCGCTTTGGCACTAAACTAATATCATCTGCATAGGCAGTAACTGCAGAATATGGTATTTTCCTGTCTACATCATTAATATATAGTAGAAATAAGAGGGGCCCAAGTGTAGACCCCTGGGGTACTCCCAACTGGACCGACCTCATTTCTGAGGTTGAAGATGAATAAACATCACCTCTGTCAAATTTGAGTGAGACACACTGTGTTCTGTTGCTGAGAAAAGATGAAACCCATGAATGTGAATTTCCCCTTATCCCATAACGATCCAGAATGTCTAATAGCTTGGTATGATTAACGCAGTCAAAAGCCCTGCTCAAGTCACATGGGACTACAGCAGGACACTCGCCTGAGTCAATAAATTCTATCAACGTGTCGTAAAAAGATAGTAGGGCAATTTGAGTCGGACACCATGCTGTATTGGAGTCAGAATATTGTGTGAGCCGATAAAATCGTTAAGACGTTCTAAAGATGCATACTCAAAAATCTTCGAGAAAGTTGGAGGAATTGTAACTGGTCTGAACTTTTCCAATGTTGACAATTTTTTATTTTTTTGGATAGGGGTTACTTTACCCACTTTCGGCTGAGAAGGGAATAAGCCGTTCGAAAATGAAAGATTCACCAAAAAGGTTAACGGTTCTATGATAGTTTTCAATATCTTTTTTACCAAGAAGACAGGTACCTCGTCGATCCCTGAAGACCTTTTGTTCCTCATTTTCCGACTGACAAGATCGAACAGTTCGCTTTCAATGAAAGGTTTCAAAAATAAAGTGTGTGGATGGAAATCAATGGAATTGGTAGGAAAATTTTCACCATCAGTGCTTGGGGCGCCTCAATGAAATAATTGTTAAACTCAGCCACAATCCTTGCAGGATCTTCTATCAACTCACCGTCTTTCTGAATAACCATATCTCCTGATGAATGTTTAACCCCATTCGAGAGTTCTGATACGACATTCCACAAAACCCTTGAACTATTCTCAGACATTTTTATTTTCTCCTGATAATAGTTTCTTTTCGCTTCTCTCACCAAATTCGTATGTTTTTTCTTGTTATTTCTGTAAATATCAGCCAAAGAAGGGTCATTTCTCTTGAGAAAGAATAGATGCCTCAGTAAAGAGCTCGATTTTTTTATTTCATGGGTGATCCAACTTTTTTTATTATTCTTGAGAAATATTTTATGTTTGGGAAAGCTTACCTCAAAATTATGAAAGAAAACCCCACAGAAACGCTCAAATGCTTCGTCACAGTTATTGCATTCATAAACATGATTCCAAACTTCTTTGTGCAAGGCGACTTCGAAGGTTTTTATGATTATTTCGCTGAAAGATCTTTTCGTTTCAGATTTTCTAGCTGAAATCGTAGGCGAGCAATCATTCATCTCCAAAAGAATTGCACGATGATCAGAAATATCACTATCAATAACGTAGCATATTTGCTCATGACTAGAGTTTGAAAATATTTGATCAATCAAGGTACAGCTACTGTTAGTAATTCTTGTAGGCCAACCCACCAATGGACGAAGATTGAAACAAGACATCACATTGCACAATGATCTGAAGTGATTATTTGAGTATAAATCAAAATTGACATCACCACAAATGTTAATAATCACACCAAGTCTAAGTCGAGCTTATTTTCAACATTCCTCTACTGGAAAAAATTTGAGGCTCAAGAATTATTGTGACATTGATGGAGCAAGGAGCAATGATCGATGATGTTTCAATAGATCAATAAAAACTTATACGTTAGTAATTTTAGTGGGCTCAATTTGATAATATGTATTCCTATAGATGCTGACCTTTGTTATAGGAGATGGTATTGAACTTTGCTGAAACTTCAGAAGGGGATACTGCTCTAGAAGTCAAAGCACCAGAGGTATTAGATGAGTCTGCTATGAGTGCACTTTGTTGTTGATCAATAATGAACTGCTTATCCATTTCAAAACGCGTCAAATTGTCTACCTAAAAAAATTCGAAAGGTTTTTCATGAATTAGAATCTACATATTGGTACTTTCAGATTCCCTGTGAACTCAATTCGATGATGAAGGAAAGTCGCGTTTGAATAAATGAAAAATATGCAAAAATGTTATATAACTGATGACCATGATAACAAAATTAAAAAAATAGGTGATTTTCACTATGCATAACTAGTTGACACGAAACTGGGTACCAGCAACTTTTTTATAAGATCTGATTTATGAATCATTTATGAAGTTTTCATTTTCAAATTTGTCAAAATTTACATTTCATCCAATGTTGGTCTCCGAAACTCTCTTATACAATAATATACCTCTGTTTGGGAGTGTTATTTTGATATCTCAAGATTGAACTGTTCAACTTGTGTGTGCAAGTACCTCAAAGTATTTGGATCTAAATATAAACCTTACCCTTGTGAGTGCGAAATACTGAAAATATCTGGCGAAACCTTCGTTAAGGAAAGTGTTGTCCCACCAATCGCATGTAACCAAATTTCCAAACCACATGTGTGTGAATTCGTGAGCTATAACTTCAATAATGCTTTGCTTGAAGACATTCGAAGATTCATTTTCATCCCACAACAGGGCTCTTTCCCTGAAATTCAAAATCATAGTCCATTCCAAGAATAAGATGGAGAAAATCAATCTAAAATATTGCCGTTTCACCATAAGAACAAGTAACAAAATATGCAAATTCACTTCACATTACTCTTGACCAGCAAAGACAATATTCCAGGTCAAGTCTGAGAATTTACTCTACCTCAATTTCAGATAGATTATAGAACATGAGATTTGTTCTGTATCTTTTCGTTTGCCTGCGGTCTACAATTCGAATGAGACTATTAACTATCAGAGTTTCTTTAATATAGGTATATAACAAAAAGAATCAAGATGAATAATTCAGACTTAGAACGGGGAAAATAGAATCATAACTGGGGACCGAACCTGTTACTGATTGATTCATTTGGATATGTTAGATATTTGACTCCAAACTTGGGTAAACTAGTTACCTGATGTCGCGAGTTTTATAAAAGATAAAAACTTCAAAAGAATCGTTAGGAATATATTCTTTCAAATACCAAATGAACCTGAATTTAAAATAAAATCAAAAAATTCTTTGTTATTCGTCAAAGAATTCAATGATCTCTATTACAAATTTTTGCATGATTTTTTTGTCAAAATATTTTTGTTATCATCAAGCCCAATGGAAACTTTCACGAAACATACCATATTGATACAATTCGTATATGGTCATTTTTGGATCTTTTAGAATGCTCATTGAATTTCAAAACGTTTCAGATGCATTTCAAAAGAAGTGTGATAGTATTGGTGGAATTGCATTGCAGACTGGTTTATCATTTGAAGTTCATCGAGATCATTAAATTTTGCCTGGATAATATCTGATGCAATACATAGTTGAATATCTCTCGACCTTCAATCGTAATTTTCATTGGGATCAAATGTAAATTACCTGTACGTCACCAGTCCCCAATTTTCCATTGCACCGGCATCGAAATCTGGAAGAGCAGCTTGATCCATTTTTCCTATATGCTGCTCACTATATTTGATACCAGTTACACTTTCCAAAGCTTTGATGAGGGGGGGGCCATAATCCACTGCAAGAAACCTTGAACTGGCCGATTCTTTCCTGGAGCAAACCTATAGATACTCCAATAATTGAGTATCCACAAGAAGTCGCCGAGTGCACTTGAAGACTAGTTATAAATCAAATAATCTGAAGGAACAATTAGTTCCAGCCAATCCCAACTTACCTTCACTGTAGGGTTATGGACTAACACCTGTCAGGAAACAACTGCTCCCCTAGAGTGTTGAATTGTATCCGACAGGTGTCAGTGCAGGATTCTTCAAAGAAGACATTCCTGCATATGCTTTTGAAGATAGAACCGACACACTTGTAGACCCGGTTCGGTACAAGATACTTTCCATCAATTCGAAGGATGATTTTTCCATATTTGAAAATCAGTTTGCTTCAAAAGCAGAAGAGTAGTTTTATTCTGATAGGTGTTAGTCCATTAACCTACTGTGTAGGTAGGTTGAGAGTATTCTGAATGAGTTGATGATTGAGATGATTAAGTAATTGAGAATAACCATACTCAAGCACCTATATTTTTTAAACTGGTGGAATTGGTCGATACCTGATGGAAATCCATTATAATGTTATTGAAAAACACTTTTCTTCGTGATTTTCAGTAGACAGTTTACAAAACCGTTACACATGTTTCTCTGTAGATTTGCTCCTTCGAGGGTATTAACTCACTATAACACGCCAGTTAACGAAGCCGCTAAGCGTGTGTAACATGCATGTAGTAGCTATTATATAGTGAAACACGTTTGGTGAAAATCACAAAACAAAGTGTTACTCAATAACGCGCTTATATTCAGTTCCTCACCAAATGATTTCCTAGACACAAAAGTTTGAGACAAAAGGAATTCATACAAAACTCCCGAAAGAGGAGTAGAAGTATAGAAGAATATGTCTTTCTTTAAGATATTTCAATTATTTTTTCGAATTTTCAGCCAGTATAATGCTTTAATATGAATTATTAACGGAAACCTCCCCAATCTCTGAAAAAAATCTATTTTGTACAGAATCCTAATAAAAAACCTTCATTTTCAGTTTTTTTGACATACTCTCCCTTAATAATTTTTTACCTATATATATTTTTTAGTGTCACGTTTTAAATTTGGTCGATAAGGATTTGAAACAGAGTCATGATATTCCGTCTCTTTCCAGAAACGAAAATGTGTATTTCTTAATTGGTCAAAGAAGAAAGAAGAACTTCACGGCCTTGGTACACAAATGACATTATGTCCAACTCATTTCGAGTTTCCTGTATGATTCCCACTAACATTGGGTTTATAAAACTGCGACACGTGTTTGCTATACAAAAACTTCCTCAAGCAAAATGAATCCTTTTTTAATGTAGCAAAGAAAGAGTGGCTGTGAAGGATAGAGTGCCTTGAGAATAGAACTATCACTCTGTCCTTCATAATCTCTCTGCAAGGAGTTAATCCTCTCTTATGTATTGTTCTTCATGGAAAACTGTCATGAGGAGCAGACCATCAGTTGTAATGTGAATGTTCCTTACATATGACACATACAATTTTCATTATATTATTTTTGCATTCCAAAATAACATAATTTGTGGTTTGGTACTCAGTAACCTACCTGATATGGTACATTCGAATCAATGTCATCTCCAGACGTGCATGTAAATTTTGAAACGATGAAGGCGATAAGATATGTGGATGTGATGGGTGTCTTCTTGAAAGTTGCTGTTTCGTAGGTATTACTGAAAAATTGGTAATAATATAATATGTATGAATATGTTTGTATAACGGTAAATAAAATTATTCAGTTTTCAAAAGACTTTCGAAAACTGTTCTATTTGTGGTGATTTTTTTCAGAGTTATAATTGTTATTATGAAAGGGTTAGAACTTCAAACATAATCGAATTTCTCTTGAACCAAATAGAAAACAATTGCACTCGTCGTGTGTTCTGCTCATCAAGTGTCCCAACACAAAGACCCATGAAAAAGTGGTAGCCGACATATACGGAGGCTAAGACAAGAATTGCACCCCGTCTGGGATAGAACACATTCTACCAAATCTGCTCGCCACCTGCGGGAAGCTGACTGAAGGTTCTCAGTGAAATAGGTATCCACAATAGGATCACCCTAGCATGGATATCTGAACGGGCAACAAGTAAGTCGATGCTTCTCCAAAGCCCTCGTGCAGGTTAGCGAAATTTATTAAGACATCCACCAATCCGTGGATGCAAGTCGAATTGCAAAATTGGAAGAACAATCTCAAAAGAATGAGGTATGTAAAAAGGTTCGGAAAGGAGCACCGGCCAAAATTCACGAAAGATCTGCTGAACCATAGAGTTGTAAGGTTAGCGGTGGGTACCCTAAGGAGACATTGTCGGCTCAAAAAACATATGAGCATCATCAGTTAGTAAACGTTGAGATTGTAACCTTTCGTATAAAAGTTGGAAATTTGTAGAAATCAATTACCCTAACACCAAACTAATATTATTTGCACTCGACGCTCGTTTCGCTGACAAGGTCAGCATCTTCAGGAGAAAAAAATGATACTATCACTGATAATATCAGTTTCCTTCTGATACTCTCACTGACAGTAGTCTTCTTATGCTGTATATGCTAACCTTGTTAGCAATACGCGCGTCGAGTAAAAAAATATCAGTGAGGGTACAAAATCATCAAACAAAACAAAAAGCATCAAATATTAGTTAGCAGAAAAAACTCAATGCAGATTCTGCCAGGAGGAAGAAGAAACGAAATACTTCTGCTCTATGAATGCGAATTTTCAGTAAGGCTAAGATACACGAGATGCGAGGTTTAAAAATCGGGGCTACAAGCTGTAAGAAGGAGCCACTATAAATACTATGGAGTATAACCAGAGAGATCGAGTGAATGAATCCATAAGGTCACAGTGAACAAGGCCAGAGGCTTACTTCTCAAACAGCCTCATCTATCCTAACCCTGACCAAACTGAAAACAATTGCATACGACGTGTCTTTTGCTAACCAGGTTAGTATCAAGATTCGGCTACCTGTAATGTCCTTCCAGACGAGGAGCTATGGAAAAATGCTCATGTACTAAGTTAACACTCGATGCATTTCAAAGTCAGGGAATAGCTAGCAAGAGTAGCGACTGAGCTCAACCTCATTTGCCACCCTTCAATCTGATAACAAAATTATAAGAATACTTGAATCAGTCAAGAGTAGATAGTATGAACACAAGTATTTTCATCGGATAGTTTCTTGCCGGGAATTATCACCAGTAGATCATGGATATCAAGAAATTTGCAGGCGATTGTTAACTCTTGGGTTCAGATTTGCGTTCTATAATATAAGGAACAAAAGATTCCGAATGCATAGTAGTGGTAGCAGTAGCTTTGAGATGTAGATCAGATGATGAATCTCTTTTTATCGGACCTCGAATCGAAACGTGAATTATCCCTAACTGAATCGTCTCCTCTCTCATTGGGAGGGTTTGTGTATTTCATACCGCTGGCATGCAAGTTCTGTGTCAAAGTACACAGGCCCTTCCAATGAGAGAAGAGACGATGCCGAGAAATCAATTAGGGATAATTGACCAATGAATAGAGCCTTATCATCTGAACCAAACATAATCACAACCTCGCAGCAGAGAAGGATATTTCAACAATTCCTGCATCGCCTTTGAGAATGTCTGCCGCAGATGCAGATGAAACGTCAGGCTCAAAAACCAGCAGACCACGTCTCAGAAGTCCGAAAACACCTGGAAATTCATTAAGTGAAGGCCGTGCAAGTTTACAATCTTTGATGATTATAAATTTTTCGATAAGTGTAGTATTGGTTACAACTTCCGTTGCTTATATGATTTTTTCCATTGAAATAAACTACAATCAGGACAAATTAATCATCAAGATAGATAATGAGAATAAGAGTCTTCGAAGAACGTATTGAGTCAATACACTGAATTGAAATCAAAATTTGAAACGAAGAAAACTGATATAGCTGATCAGAAAAAAATGTTATCGAGCAAAAATTTATCTGAATTTCGATGTTCTCGGCAGTGTAGAGGTTAGCACGTCCGCTTTTCAAGCGGAGGACCAGGATTCAAATCCCCACTAGGCAACCATGCTGGGTAATCGCACGTTGAAAAGAAAGGCCTCGTTTCCATTGCTCGCACAAGTTTCGATTTCTGAGGGTTGACGTTCGTCAGCTTGTTAACGGAACGAACCATTTTTTTAGAACACTGTACGTCTCATCATTGACATTCGGTAGAACTATTTTAGAGTATTTTTATATATTCGAAAAAATAAATCTTATTTTATTTATGCACAAATGACTATTCAAATTTTATAAAGTTAGAATATAGTTTGTATTTGAATGTGTCCTAAATGCAATATGACATGCTACAAATGTACATCCCATTATGCGAAGTAGTGAATGAACTATATCAAAACAGGGAGTTCGAAATAATTTGTGCATGTGAGTATTAGCGACAGTGTTGCCAATGGATGATGACAAAATTATCCGCCACCCTCCTCGAAAAGATGCGATTTTCTACGATTGGATGCGAAATTTTGGTAATCTCGCGTTCAGGAAGTAAACAATGTTGAAACTTGAATCAGCGCCTTTGGTCTTGATCAGTGCTGCCGTTTGGTTACAATACCGCATTAGGAACATATTTGTATTTGTTAGGAAAGAAACAATAGGAAAAAAATTAAAAGAGGACTAAATTTTACGATCACGTTCCTCAACTAAAGAATGAAAATAGACAGATATCAAAATGTTTGTTGTTCACTTTCATCGATATACATTTGGTCCATGCACTCAAGCCCATGGCTCACGGTCAAGTCAAATAATTTGATCCAACTGTCCCAAAGTGACGTTATTTCTATTTGTTTGCTGTACACAATTTGACAGAAACTACTAAGAATTACGTCACTTCAGAGCAATTTTATCAAATTAACTGACCGTGAGCCACCGGCTTTAGACAGGCATCGGTAGACATTAGCCGCGTTTTATTGACCAGTACAAGTGCAACGGACGAGTTCACTATCGCCTCTGTGCCTTTCGGCTTCCCTACTCATTTTAGAATCCTACGAATGTCTTCGGTTTTGAAGTACAAGTCACAAGTCATTTGATAGAAAATTGGTAATTAGTAATTTTGTGTTTAGTTCTGATAAAATTTAGGCAGTCTGATACATTTTTGAATTGAAAGAAGAGGAAGAATAGCTTTCCGAGTATAACAAAAGTTGTAAATATTTTCTATTTGAGAATTTCAAGCACCTTCTTATTCTCTATCTTTGACATGTCAATTTAACCCTCAAAAAGACAGACAGAAACAAGTTGTTTCTGTAACTCGGACACTCGGATTGTAAAATGAGTAAGGACACCAACAAAGGGCATAAATAGAATGCAAAAAAGTGCATTTCCTTGCTGACAGCTGACATTGTGTTGAAGAAGTGAAACGACACGAACACACATACAGTAATAATTAGGATGTTGCCAAGTATATTTTGAATGATACATTACAAAAGTTTTTTTTTGTCAAGAAAATGAACGATTTCATTATTTCTCACCCTAAAATCCAAAATTGTCCGAAATACTTTTGGGATGCGAAAATTATCCGCAACGGTTGTGAGGATGCGCAAATCGGACAATAATCCGCCAATTGTCAACACTGATTAGCGATTGTACGAAGCTCTGGAAGGGACACCCAAAATAAAAATTTCGCCATTTCTGAAATTCCGAGTTATAAGTCGGAATTTTACATCAAAATTCCGACTTATAACTCGGAATTTTAAAATTCCGAGTTGTAACACGGAATTTTACATCAAAATTCCGACTTATAACTCGGAACTTTAAAATTCCGAGTTGTAACACGGAATTTTACATCAAAATTCCGAGTTTTAATACGGAATTTTAAAATTCCGAGTTGTAACTCGGAATTTTAGAATCTAGATTTGATAGTCGGATCTTCGGGGTACAACTTCAACTTTTAAGTCTGAATGAAATGTTTCTCTATCAAAAAATATTGGGTGAAAATAAAAATTTTCATAAGAAGAATTTTCAGGTTGAAAGAAAAGATTATTTAGATATATTTCAATACTATACACTATAAATAGTGGGGGAAAGCTGTTGTTTCCTGTTAGTCATCATTTCAGATTTCTCTAATTGATATACTAAAGGGGAACATTTTCACAGACGCTGGAATAATTGATATTGTTCAGAATGGTTTTTGTTCCATCATTCCATGAAAGGTGAAATTGAAACCTTTAGTAGGAAAGTTGAGACGTTTCCTGGAAAAAGTCTCAACTTTTACCTCAACGGTTCTGAAGTCATATTTTATTCGTGATGTCTATCAGGTCAACGGAATTGGATTTGTATCGTAGGTATACAACTATGATTAGTTTTCTGAAACCATGTCTATATAGGTCATGCCATGCTACTAGGAATCGTTTTATCTCTTCCTTCAATAAATTCTTTTCATTTATTCAATCAGGCAATTTTCCCAACCACTGTTTCAGTGAGCAATTTGAAACTCAATAATATATAAAGCCTTCAAAAATTTACTGATGTGTTTTAGAACTGTGATATTCACAACTTGAATTAGATGAAAGGGTCTAGTAAGATCATAAATATTCATCCTATATTCTCCAATAGGATATTTGAAATAATTTTAGAGTTATAACTTTTTTCAAGAACTTGTTTGCTTGCAGAGCTATTTCAAATAACAACTACAACTTTCAGCCTCTTTTGCGGCCAATAAAAAAAATATATTTATATCTCAAAATTACTCATTTCATTAAGTCAGCATATTACAGTCTGAAATTGGTCTGAAAATTGAAGAGTTTCTGCAAAAAGCTCATGGTAAAAGGATTCGTTGTTTGCGCACCAGTTGCATATTGCTTGCAACCAAGTTACATTGAAATCTGTATACGAATGAATTTACTTATTCAGCAGATTTTATGAATATAACACTTTTCGTGTTGTCCTGGTGGGTACATTTGATATTAATAATAAAAAATATCGACAATTCTGATAAAATGTATATTGTCTGATAGAAATAAAGCGATTTTGATTTTTGTACCAGGGCTTGTTATTCACTTCTAGCTAGGTGCATTCTAAATAATATAATTACACCAACGCAACAGCACAGCACAAGTGGCAATGAATGAGGAATCTCTGAAATTCCGAGTTACAACTCGGAATTTTGAAATTCCGTGTTACAACTCGGAATTTTAAAATTCCGAGTTAAAACTCGGAATTTTGATGTAAAATTCCGTGTTACAACTCGGAATTTTAAAATTCCGAGTTATAAGTCGGAATTTTTATGAAAAATTTCGACTTATAACTCGGAATTTCAGAAATGGCGAAATTTTTATTTTGGGTGTCCCTTCCAGAGCTTCGTACGATTGTCACTCATGAGACCAATGGCAGGTCGAAACAGCTGCCTGGTAATGTTTTTTATATATATTCTCATTCTCTTTGCATTTTTGAAGTGTGTAACCCTCAGGAAAAACCTCCCTCGGCAAGGAGTTCCAAAGTTCAGCTGATCTATTGATAAAAGATCCCTGAGCAAGTGAGGTTCCACAGGTTTCGAAGCTCACAACCAAGGGGTGGGAATTCTGTACAATTCGGAAGACGGTGAAAATATCTATAGAAGAGAGACAAGTCTCCGACCCTTCTACTATGCTCCAACGCAGTGACCGAGTCTGTGAGCGAAGAATCACCAATAAGACGGATTACCTTTCTCTGAAAGAAGCTTCAATGAATGTTTTGGTGTCGAGCTCCATACATGAGAACTATATTCCAAGACAGGTCGTATCTGGCCCTTTTAGATCATAAAAATATGACGAGAAGTAAAGTATTTTTTCACACGAAATAGAATAGCAAACTTCTAGGAGGCACCTTTAGCGATCGTTCTCACATGGTTTTTCCATGAGAGATTATTACTGGTCGTAATTCCTAGCATCGAGATACTTGACTTTGTAGGAATAGTTACTCCTGACGTCTAATACTGAATGTAATACTTCGGATCATCGAAATTCTGATTTCTGTCGTGGTTGCATCCCCCTCTGGAATTCGTGTCCTAGGAGTTTGAGTCTTTGGACATCTAGTAGATGTTGTTGCGCTTCAGAAGTTCACACCTTCTACACCAAATTGGGTAATTAATCGAATGAATGGATGATTCTTAATGATTTTTTTAATGAGTTGCGTATTTAATTTTTTTTTTCAGACTTTAATGTTCTGACTTCACTTTAGTCCCGTAGATATAATTAATTTCCCCAGCAGATATCATTAAAATAATTCCAACCAAACATTTCAACAAAAAACATTTTCAACCACGTATAAAAATTGCGCTCTTAAGATTTTTGTATTGATAGATTCAATAAAAACGTCACGATAAGAATTCAATTGAATGATGTGCTGAAATATAACGCCATGAGATAATCGCAATTAGGATCCGATTTAAGATTTGGTGTGAGTTTAACTCCCTATTTGAGTGACATCTGTCTCTGTAGATTGTAGATAACAACTTGATCAAACACAATCCGTTAATACATTAATTCAATAGTCAAAGTGGAATGGATACAGCCTTTTTTTTTTCGCCACCAGTGAATTAGTCATACTGCCAACAACGGCATTACCTCTGTATTCAGTCTGAAAAACGATGCTCTCTCTCAGACCCAATCTAAGTTTTTTATAATGTCTAAGGATGAAACCGCGAGTGCGTAGAAACAGAAGAGTTACTATGAGTGAAAATATTTCACAAGATAATCTTCACGAAAATGTATGGACGAATTTAGGGCTTTTTCAACAACTTCGCATTGAAAAATAATAAAAAGTATGTCCTACGAACTCATGATATCATCATGCAGTTTGCTGGTTGCTTAATGTTAAAAAAAGGCTAATATCATCAGTTGGAGTTTCAGGTTTGGTTGGTAATGAGATGTACTATAAACGCATGTATTTTTATGACGTTTACATTGGACCTCGGCACAAGCTTTCACTAACGCCCGGGTTAGCAATCTGCTTGATTACAAATCGAACCAGAATAAAATCCATAAATTTCAGGGACTTGTACTGTTGTCGGGAAATACTATTCAAGTGAAACGTAATGTGGTAGGCTTGAAGACGTTTTCATCGAGTACATTTCTTTCATTTCTCGAACAGTTTCGTTGAACAGGGTATAATATCCCAAGTCGATAATGCATTCCTAGTGAAATCATTAAAAGGAAAGAAATATTTTCAATACTGCCACATTTTTTTTTGATATAGGTCGCGCTTCGCAAGTTGGAAAGAAAAAACAGCGGTCATTGAGAGCAGCTAGAGACCAACACGACCTTATTTTAACAGGTGTTGATAATTCAGACAATATTTTATCCGAATATAAATCATAAACCACCGACCGAATGAACAACTTTGGCATAAATTGTGCAAAAAAAAGGAAAGTGGTGTGATGACTGGTACCTAAGACCTACCGAACTAGTGTTCATATTTTAGTACATTATCCATATCAATGTAATTTTTATTTTCAATGAAACCGTTGAATTTTTTTTCACTCAATTCATTTTCAAGTTTTCAGTTTTTACTATTTCGAGACACAATAAACACCTGCGTGGTCTTCAGTGGTGCATTGCTTTTTGGGGATAGTGAAATATGGCATTTTATGTCCTTGCGGCTATGTTGAATTTCAAAGTGAGTGTGAGAAAATATACAGGGCTTTTCATGATGAGCGTTTATTAGCCGTTTCTGACAAACTATTCAACGGATCAATCTGAAAATTTCACAGTATGCATAAATCAATATGACCTACACGCCTACAATATTTAAGACGATGCGACTTTGTCGCTTCTACTATAAAGTAGCGGCTTCTTTGATTTTTCTGATGGAACACCCCATATATAATATCATATTATGATTCATTATCACTTTGTCAACAAATTCATATACTATTTCCCTATACCTATCTATTACCGTTTAGAAGATAAATCAATTTCGATATTCTTTTTACCAAACATGAACTTTTATGAATGCTGATAATCTTGAACTCTCTCACACTAAAACGATCAAATTTGAAACGGAGTGGAGTGATACTATGATGATCTTCATATTTTTATTTGCCTCATACAGCGTCTTCAAAAAATGCAGATACTTTGATCTCATGACAAAATGAGTGGAACACCCTGTATATTCCAACATTTTTGAGCATTACGTTCAATTTTAAATTGACTCTGTTCAGATAATACTATTTCTATTTTGAACCGTTTTCGAGATGAACTGTTTCAAACGGAAACTGGCGTGGTTTTCTTGCTCGTTTTCTTGAATTCGTCACTTATTTTGGATACTCAACATTTTTTTTATACTTAGTAATATTTCTTTTTGATCCAGTTTTTCAACTTGGAAAAAGTTACAGTTTGTACACATTGAGGTATTGGTCTCTAACGTACAACAGTGCACATTAATATTTTTTAATAGTGTGCTTTGGAAAAATGAATAAACCAATTATTTAACTTTCATCCATTTCCATTTCCAAATGCTTCTCTGCACGAGGCTGAATGGAAGATAGGTATGCCCTACGTGACAATTTGTCGAATTCTCAATGAGCATAAATGGCATCCCTATAAATTCTACTATGTCCAACATTTGAAAGAGACTGATTTACCTCGTAGAGTGGAATTCTTTGAATGGTTACTTGTCAAGACTCAAGAGGATGAACATTTCCTTGACAATATCATATGGACAGATAAGGCCAAGTTCACAAAAAATGAAGTCAAGTTTTCTTTCGAAGAGATTGCATGTTTGTTCAAGTAGAGGTGGAGATGTGTTTGAATTCATTCTGAAATACACAGACGATTAAATTAATTCATTAATTTATGGGTTTATTATTTTCAGTTCGTGTCACAGCGTTAATAAAACTATTTTTTGAAGAGAAGTTTCATTCGATGGTTGAAGAGTATTTCAATAACTATCTTGCCATTGCATTATCTGTGAATAATTGAGAAAAATCAAAAGAAATCTGTTTTACAAAAATGAGTGATGAACAAGGGAACCATGTCAGTTTCCGTTTGAAAATCAAAATCGGTTCGAAATCTAAATGGTATTATCTAAACAAAGTCAATTTAAAATTGAATGTAGAGCTGAAAAATGTTGAAATATACAGGGTGTTCCATTTGAAAAAATTGAGTTTCACTCATTTTTTCATGAGATCAAAGCATCTGCATTTATTGAAAACCCTGTATGAGGCAAATGAAAATATGACTCGGAGTGAAGATCCTCATAGTATCACTCTACTCCATTTCGAATTTGATCGTTTTAGTGTGAGAGAGTTCAAGATTATCAGCATTTATAAAAGTTCATGTTTGGTAAAAAAATATCGAAATTGATTAATATCTTCTAAACGGTAATAGATATGAATTTGTTGACAAAGTTATAATGAATCATAATATGATATTATATACGTTCCATTTGAAAAATCGAAGAAGCCTCTACTCTATAGTAGAAGCTACAACGCCGCATCGTCTTAAATATTTTAGGTGTGTAGGTCATATTAATTTATGCATACTGTGAAATTTTTGGGTTGATCCGTTGAATAGTTTGCCAGAAACGGCTAATTACCGCTCATCATGAAAAGCCCTGTATTATCCGGCATTTTGAAGAGGCGCGGCGTTCATCTTGCATTCAAAATACTGAATGTATTGAATTCAAAGGTGTGTATGAAAGATATAAGATCAATCTGACAACAGAAAGGAGGTCAAATTTCATTTATTGAATTTCACCCAAACAAATAAATAAAAGGTTGAATAAAACCGTATGAAAAAGGCTAATTTCGACTTGAATAAGCAATGACAATATATCGTGAGGCCTGTGAATATATCCTGCAAAAATGTTCTGGAATAATGGATCCATGGCGATATAATGGAATCTAGATAATCGCGATTAATGTTTATTGAAGATTTTAGTGATGTCAATCTAAATCCCTTTTTGAGTGATTTCTGTCTATGTGAATGATAATTCGAAAAAATTGTTGTGTAGTTATGGAATGTATCTACTTATCGGTAGAAGGTTATCAACGCAACAAATGGAATTTATAGGAATAATTGAAATTCATACCGTTCAAAGAGAATTTGGTAGTATTCCGCAGCTCTACCTTCGTTTTAATACTTTAATCAGAATTAATGTAGTAAGTGCAAGGGTCTGCATAGTGAATTAAAGTTATTATGTAATGTCTCGAACGAATATTCAAATTCCACTTTTTTATAGTGCTAACACAAAATGAATATTTTTTGTAATACTGTTCAAATTCCTAAAATTGAATTCATTAAGTAGAGTCGAAATTTTCAGACTCCACAGCATCTATCTTTTATTTTCATATAAGTCATTGAATGGCAAAATTAACTGATATGTACTATATCAACAAATTTTCTGGTTTTGTTGTTGGTTTTATACTCATGTGAACTCCAAAATAAATCCCCTGGAAAATCAATGCATACACATATGAACTATCGGTTGCCTTTTTGTATCTATAAGTGCAAAAACTCCAACGTTAGTATTTTCTCTGTGACTGAAAAAAACTGTTGTGTAATAAACGTGACTATTATTCTCAAAATGGACATCCTACAACAGGAAATCGAATTCCGATACGGATATTTTTTATAGTGATCGCAAAAAGACTTTGTCATTTTATTAGGTCATGAACTAGCTTTCTGTGGAAAAATTTGTCAATGGAATCATCAAAACTAATCTACTCATTTGCAAAACAGAAGGATTACAAGTTCATAAAGTGTTCAAATCCAACCCGAGATTAAGATTTTTATTTACTCACTTTCATTACAATATGTTATGATTCAATTCAGTATTTCAACAACATATACCACAATATAAATGATTCCATCATCTATATCATAATGCTTCAATTTACAACGTACTAAATTATTGTTTACTGATAAAACACCAGATTACAAAAGCAATCGACTAGACCAATTACAACGAAAAGAGATCAAGGTAACAATGCTTGCGATGTGAATATATAAATTTCCTCATCAAACTGAGTCAATTATTGAATGGAAATGTATATCTTTCTTTTTCATTTTGAAACCGCTCTCATATGCAGTACTCAGGACATGTTAAAATCTTTCTTAGTGAGAACATTCGGTGTCAATATAAAAATCATTAGAAATACTCAAAACCATTTACAAATTAAAGTGGTATAAAAACATTCGAAGTTTAATTTCTCATTATTCATGATTTTCCAAGTCCCTTCATATATATAATGATTAGGCACAAATATTATAACTACCTAATATTCTGTAATACAGTTTTCATGATCAATCAACAAATATCAAATACACACAAGACGTGTCAAAGGTACACCATTGTTTTCTCTGTCTCTCATCATGCTGAATTTTCATTACACAGAAATTCACTAGCGGTTCAATTTGTTATTCAACAAAAACTGGTACGATTTTGGACGTGTTGCCCCGTCATTGATGACGTACCTACAGTCTACGCAGTGGGGCCAATCCGCTGTTATCAGAAGTTAAACGTTTACATTGAATTTAAAATTTTGTGCCTACTTATCTTTAGCGTACTGTTGACAATGATTTTGTAGGCACTATTCATTTGTTATTTATCAATTGACAATTTTATTTTGATATGACAGCTTTGCTTTGACGGAATAGTTAATTCAAACATAACCTCGTCCTTTAGTAATGTGTTTTCGAAACAAATCATTTCACAGCAGTTATCATATGCAATCTTTTTCGAAAAATATCGAAATAGGATGCCGAAGAGCAGTATCAACAGTTGTTGACATTTTTCTAGAAATTCTAAAAAAAAAAAACATTATCTTGATGCTGGCAATTTTTGCATTGGTTTGAAAATCATAGAAAATACTTAAAATATCGAATATCTCGTGGAATGGATCTGAGATTATATAAAATTTACCATTTGAATCCCCAAAATGATGAATTTGATTAACATAGCGGGTCTCTATAAGAATTCAGTTGAATTTAATTTCTTTTCCATAATGTTTTTAGAATACCTAATGCAAATTCATTCATCAGAACTGCAGGGATGAATAATATATTTGTGAAAATTTCATAATTCAATGACAATTAAAATATAACAGATTCTGGGGTGTTTTCGGGTTTGTTTGCCGTGGTTCATAGGTTTTTACTCTTGACGTATCGCCTACAGCTGTGGTAGGCATTATCGAAGTCTATGAGGTAACGGTAATGTTTTCGTTCTCACAGTACGAACTACTTCGTTCATGTTTTCGTCCGCATAATATCTGCTTTCATACCGGCCATTTTGTGTGTAGGGGATGGGCGTGGCCTGTTTTCTATTAACTGATTTTGATCGTGTATTCTTCAATGCAAGTAACAAGACTTTATTGATGTTCATGCCTTCATTTCGAATAAAATTGTCTTTTTTGTGTATCTCTATTGCCTCTCTGTGTAATCTCGGATAGTAGCTAAGAGTCCTGTCGAGCACTTGTGTTTCGTCAAAAGCAATTACGTGATTGCCTTCTCCGAGTGCGTGATCTGGCACTGCCGACTTATCTGTCTGTCCTAGGCGACAATTTCTCTTATGTTCGGAGAGCCGTGTTTGGATGCTTCGTTTGGTGGTTCCAATGTAGACCGACCCACAGCTACACGGAATCCGGTACACACCTGGTGTTACCAACGGCTCTCGCGGATCTTTAGCTGGCCTTAAACTGTCTCTGACGGCTCGTGTCGGCCTCAGTATTGCTTTTACATGATGTTTCTCTAGCGTTCGTCCTATCCGATCTGTAACAACTCTTATATATGGCATAGAGGCTTTTCCTATGGCGGGCGTATCTACGGTTTCTCTGGCGTTAACTCTCTTGGGCCGTATTGGCCGTTCAAATTCGGCTTCGCTATACCCATTCACTTTCAATGCTCGTTTCAGGTGGTCAAGTTCCTCGAAGAGGTTTTGTGGTTCACAGATGCGGCCGGCTCTCTCCACCAAAGTTTTGATTACCTCTCTCTTTTGGCGTGGTTGGTGATTGGAGATCTCATTCAGATATCTATCTGTATGTGTATGGGTTTTCTGTATACCTTATGTCCCAGTGTTCCATTTTCACGTCTGTTCACTAGCACATCCAGGAAAGAAATTGTCCCATGGGTTTCTTGTTCCATTGTGAATTGGAGAGAGTTGAGATGAGAGAAAAATGCCTTCAGTTGATCTTCCCCATGTTGCCACACCTCGAACGTATCGTCAACAAACCGTAGCCAGCAGTATGGTTTCAATATCGCTCTCTCTAAGGCCTGCAGTTCAAACTTCTCCATGAAAATATTAGCCACCACAGGGCTCAACGGGCTGCCCATTGCAGTGCCGTCGGTTTGTTCATAAAACGTTGTCCCACTGAAAATATATCGATGACAAGCAGAGAGCAAACAGGTCAGTTATGTATGCTGGAAATACATCTCTTATCAGCTGTATTGTTTCCTTGGCCGGAACCAACGTGTATATGGAAACCACATCGAAATTTACTAGAAATATAACAGTTTTTCTTCCGTCAAAAATAAACCAAGGATGGAATTTCATCTGTAAATTCTCCCACATCTTCCACATTTCAATATTTTCTGCGCATTCATTCCCATATTGATGCAAAACCTTCATTTCAAAGTAATAGGTGTGTTCGGGTACACAACAGTCCAGAAACGGTTCGAAAAAGTTGGACTGATGAGGCTTGAAGGGTTCATCCCAAATTCATCCACAATAATTGGGTGGGTGACAATTTTGAACCGTCCTAAATGAGTATTTATTATGAACCCGAATAGGGCTAATAATGACATAATAGTATATTATGCAACGATCGTGTAATGATGGTTATTAATACATGGGCATAAACCGGGATACGAAACGAGCCGAAGGTGAGTTTCGTATGGTTTATGCGAGTGTATTAATAACCATTACATGAGAGTTGCATACGCTATTTTATCTACTCCCGATAAATAATGAAGAACTGAAAATATTTTAGGTATTCATATTGAACACAATAATAGTTAGGTAATCAATCGTATTTCTTTGAAAAATTCTACAAAATTATAATTAATGGTATAACCACGGAAAATACAACAATTAGAGATGAAAAGAAGAAAGAAATGAAAAAAAAACTTCTGCCGGGGTCAGGAATTGAACCCGGACGTAAGTGGCCACTGACAGCGCCGTTGACCACTCGGACACGACAGCTCATAGAATTAGCATTGAATTGAAAACATATGTCTTGCATTTGTCAAATGAAAAATATAATCCTTTCGATTGAATTTTTTTCTTGTCTAAGACATCTGTGAAGGAGTCGCTGGTAATTCTTCTATATCACTACTAAAAGACATTCTCATTCGATTATCGAAAATTGACTAAATTCTTCAAAAATTCAATACCTACTGATTTTGACTTGACAAACGTCAAAATGCAAAGCTTGCACATCATGCTTGATTGAAAAATAATGGGTTTCTATTGGTTGAAAATCTGTATCGTAATGAAAATCTGTATCGTAATGGATTTCATTATAAAACGGGTTGTGGGCATATAAGTGTATTATTAGAGTATGGGTGTGGATAAATATTATATATAACTAGATAGGTTTCTGGTAGAAACATTTTCTACATACAAGCATATACCGAGCTTTGAATAAATGAAATTAGACTATACGTGAGTAATCATCCATACAGTTACGAACATGTGAGATCTTATAACAAGTAAGCGTGATGAAATTGATCGAAAACGAATGTATTGATTACTAGAAGGGAAAATGAAAATGGGATCAATTACCCTAACACCAAACTAACAAGGTTAGCCTTTTCAGGGGGAGAAATCTAAAGACTAGGTTTAGCTGTTTATATACTTCACAATCTAAGGTAGTGCTACCTACCTGCAGAGTTTATTGGTCCTCTATGGACTTCGTCTGTTGAGTACCAATTAGTCTGATTGTTTTCTCAACAGTGAACTCAACATTCTCACTATTTTTATATTTTGCTATTTCTAGAGTCTCAAATGAATCGAGCAGACTTGTGCCATGCAATCCTCAATCAGTTTCAGAATGCTTTTACCAATTCTGTGATTATTTTTCAGACCATGTTGGGCGACACTGAACTTTCTTCCCCTCCGTACGTCATTTGTGCATAATCCTCTTTGAAATGGGTTTTTATAGCACGTCGGCTCTTGCTGATGTTTTTGTGTCGCAATCTGCGTTGCAATTTTGATAACTGATTTTTTGCTACATAATTTTTTTTTCAGTAGTATTTTCAAATCTTTTCCCAAATAAATTTTCAGTATAGTGGAAGAACTAAAATAACAGCCTCAACCTTTCTCAGTTGATTTACTACTAATATAACTATGAAAAATGGATATATTTACCCAGTCATTTTTCAAAAATACTGTATACTCAGCGGTCAACATTTGAAAGAAATTCTCTTCCACTACTCGAAATAGATAAAAACCCAAAATTAATACTCACTCTGTACCATCCACTGGTGTCCCAACTTGTGGAGTGTTGCTCAAAGCATTGAACCCTTTAGGATACGTTATACTGATTGTGAAACGAGCTTTGAACCACGGTTCGTCAAAACAGGGAAAAGCTTTTCTCGCGTGAGTTGGTTGGAATTGCGTCGTCACCAGATATTCCACTGAACCATTTGCATTTTCATAATTACTCCTGTAGAATCCCCGCATTGTCCTAATGTCCAACTGCCCTTTGTAACTGATGGTCAAATTGTGATCAGTTGCGGTAGTCAGATTCGTGCTCAAAGGAATAGTCAATATCTCTGTCGTGCTGTTCAAAGTGGCAGTTTCTTTGGCAATAGGGGCATCATTCAGTGTTATCGAAGAAATATTCACAGGTGCATGGATATGTATCTTTTCCGTTTGTTCCGTCACTTGGAATGTAATTCGAACAGTACCCTCGAAAGAGGTTTCGGATCCCTCAAAAACGCCTGAGGTTAAAGTTAGATTGACTTCATATTCCGAAGGTATTTGTGTTTTTGGTAAGCGGTAGCCTTGGTCTATAGTTG
Source organism: Zygogramma bicolorata (assembly GCA_032362365.1). Lineage (NCBI taxonomy): Eukaryota > Metazoa > Arthropoda > Insecta > Coleoptera > Chrysomelidae > Zygogramma > Zygogramma bicolorata. The sequence continues at coordinate 240,537 of JAVJAQ010002014.1, forward strand.
TGTCTGCTCTAACATTGATAACTGGACTTGCTGTGGTTGTCGAAAGGCATAGTATAATAAGTCCAAGAAGCAGCATTTCTCACCTGGAACATTTTCCATTTGGCAAAAACATTGGAGTTAAAAATTGTTTAATCGCAGACTACCGATTTTAAATGCTTCATATAACGTGTAAAACTAGCATTCATAATTTTTATAAAAGTCAGGTGAGCCTATGCGATATTGCATTTTTAGTTTGGATAAAAGCCGTCACACAAAAAGTATGTCTGGAAAACCGTGAAGGAGTTGGTGTCATAATCCCAAAGTGCAACATTTTCTGATAATATAAATAACAAAATCATACCAACTTTTATATAACAGTGGTTCGTTTTTTGCATTGAAATTTTGAAATTGGCAAAACAATCAATAAATCTATCCGATTTCAACTATATTCTATGGTTGCTAGGCCAATACAGTAAAAATCGAAACGGAAATATGCAGAAAAATTTTGGATCTTTACAGCCCGTGCGGACCATAAAGTGAACTTTATGCCAGCACGGGCCGTGAAGTGAAAAAAAAATTAAAATTGCTCTGTTATGTAGTTGTTAACTAAGCAATAGAAATACAATAATGGACTTGTGCTACATAAAATATTTTCAGGTATCACCTTTACTTGATGCAATGTCCTTCTACTTCTGCCAATTCGATGTCAAACTGATTATGACTATGATAATGTTTTTCATTTGTAGTAATCTGAATAAGAGCAAGTTTCATATTCAATTGAACGAACTGGAAAGATAATTTCTGCTGTCAAAACATTTTTTTTTTCAGGCTACAGGTCAATATTTGTTTATTACATATTGAAGCGGAAAGTAAATAAATTCTCACCCGAAGAAAATATTCCTTACCAAGACTAAAGGCCAAGGTGAGCTATTTGTCTAGAGAAATATTGCATCTTTTTCCGAGGTTTGTATACTATTTTATTCACAATCATTCGAAATAATTCCATAAAATAAAAGCATAAGAACATCCGCAAGATTCATTTCAATGCATTTTGCGTTTCTAGTAACTATTGCAAATAGACGAAATTCATGAAGATTTTAACAAATATCGCATTGGTAAATTCCATTTACCTATAAAAAGGTTGAGAATATGTACATTATGGTTTCTTTCTGATGAATGCGTTTGGAATTCCACTAATATATCACACATGACAATTGTGTCATGACGATTACTGAAAATATGCAAAGCTTAGATTATTCAATGAAAGATTTGCGTTATTTTGAACAATAAAAATGGACTAGCCCTGATGAGCGACAATTGCTGTACTGCGAAAATGGCTGATGAGGGGTAACGTTTTATTTTTAATAAAACGTGATCAATGTTCAGTACTGAACTAGTTTGTGGAACCAATAATATTGTGTCGAGGTTGAATGTTTTGTTCAACTACGTTGGTGTTTACACGATAGCCAGGAGCTAACCATTTCGTAAATTGCGATGGGTAAATCGACTTTTCGAATGAAAGACGAAGATGTTGAAAAGTTTCAAAAGGTCCGTAATAGTTGTTTGTATAAGGCCGCAAAATGTTTTTTCGCGTTTCGAGAGAGAGATGATCGCCGAGGCAGCTCCGGCCGAGGCAAGATAATCTCGAGGTCGCGAAAACATTTTGCGGTCTTCGTATACACGATATTTTTCGTGCAACCGTGAAAAATATTCAGTATAAATATATACATTATTATGTCGTTTCAAAAAAAGCGAAATGCTTGCTTTGCGTCCAATTGCACAAAAAGTTATTTCCTACCTCTTCTCCTTCTGAGTGAAGCATTCATCAATTTCCTACCTGAAATTAGGTTAGATTCAAGCACATTTTCGGATAATTGCGAATAAAATTATTTCATTTTCGATCGGGATATTTTAATCCTATATCGTGATGGTTACGTCATCAATACAAAAGATTCCTTGGGATATGAAGGATACTTCAATTCCCTTTATATTTTTCAAGTGAAAATGAAATGAGGAATGCTAATATATACATGTGTATATGTTTATGAAATGAAAATCAAACCATGTTTCATTTATCTAAGAAAAATAGATTTTCGATTTGGAGTGGAAAACACGTTGTTAACAGCGATTTATGAAAAAGTGACAGAAACAATACAGCAACACTTAAAAATTAATCACTCGAAACGTTTCAAAAATAAACCAAATTGTATTAAAATTGATCATACATATAATTATTCATGTACCACGGAAATTAACAAGCCATAATAATTTGGTCAAATATCTCTGGTAATTAAGGCTGTTATGATTCCCTTGACACATAAATAACCATTATTCATTTTGGAAAGAATTATAAAAATTCAAAAGAAGACGAGGAATGAAAGAACTTTTTGGACCTCTTCCGTTCTCATTCGAAACATCAATCTACTACTTAAGATTTACGAAGGGTTTCAAACACTAATGTAGTTATTACAGTTACCAGACAAAATATCTCACTGATTACGTAAATGAAAAATATTCGCATATGCAAATTCTGAGTTTTGAATGAGGTATCCTGTAACGGTAAAGGTAAGGATTCCCTCTTTTAAAGACAGGCTGTGAATATTGGTCTGAAAGTTCTATCACTGCCACCTGTTCTCTCACGTAATTTAGCGAATTCGTCATCAGTCGATATATTCAAAAAATGATTCACACATTTTTCATAGTCGCTTAGAGGATTTGTCAGATTTTTCATGATTTTTCACTTCTTGCTTCGTATACACTCGAAAATGTGTGTTCAACTAATCTAATTGGAGGGTTGAGTCTTGCAAAAATCTCACCTGTTGAAAATATTCAATTACTGCCTTCGCATCAAACCACACTATAGAAGCGACTGGAATGTAACTGCAAATATTTTTCAATATAACATTTGCTGCTATCTTATCTGTATTATCCCTAATAATCCTTGGGATTTCAGTGTGAGGCTTTTGCAAATATATAGTGTCATAACTTTCTAATTTTTTTAACCAATTTTCCAGTAATCAAAGATGAGTTGAAAGAAGATACAGTGCTATTACTTCTTCTATCGTTTCAATAGGAATATTTTTTTCCTTTCATGATTTGAGGTGAAAAGAAGAACTTGAGTACATGAGAACCTAGAAAATGAATTTTCCCGTTTTATCGAAAGGATTGTTGCTACATTACCACCTGTGATTGAGTGACTCACTAAGAATATTGAAAGAACTCCCTACAACATGGAGTTTCTGGTTCAGTGAGTCACTCTGATCATGAATGAAGTATTCGCCACACATTTTCCTTGAAAATAATCTGTTTTTCATCTGATGATTCAACATGATATACAAAGAAAATCTCTGATATCATTATTCTGGAGATGAAAACGAAATATACCAAACAGTATTAAGATAATACAATCCGATAAATGAGACTTTCTCTAGTTGTAGGTTGGAACATAACTTGCACTGCCATTAAGCCCAAAACCGTTCTGTGAATGTGCCCATATTACTAATTGAAAACCAATATCGGCTTTTCTATTACCAAAACATATTCGGAAAATTATTTTGTGGAGAATCCTGCGCTGGCACTGTCAAATCCAATTCAATGCTCTTCGTGGTATAAGCCAGGGGAGTGGTTGTTTTCTGTCATGTGTTAGTTCATCAACCTAGTTAGGACTGGCCATAACAAATCGTTAATGAATCATTTGATTTATATAAGTTGATAAAAATTGTTGTGAAATAAAAAATTGGTAAGGCGAAAAATAAATATGGCTATGTGAACCCTTTTCATGCACTATAAGAAGTTCATCCTCTGGGAAGTAGCTATAAATGAAAAGAATTAAAAAGGAAACAACATACATGCTGGTATATATCGCACAATATTGTATAATTTCTCTTTAAACATGTTTCAATATGACTCTAAGATATTAGATACCGAAATGAACGAAAACAAGGGAGAGAAAACCTGAAAATGTCCTCCTGAAAATCACCGATAAGAATAATGTATTTTTGTCAATTTTCCATTGTAGACAATTGAAAGATACAAAAGCACAAGCTGTAAAAAAATCTCTCTGGAAAAATTGTTAGGAGAGCCGGCTCAACGAATTGTAATGAGCCCATATTTTTTCATTAGTTTTTTGAGTCAGATACTACCCACAGTTCAATATTGAATAAGAAACATCAAACATTTCAAAGTGCGAATACCCTCAAACCCCCGATACCTAAATATTCTCAGGTATATACTTACTGTGCTGCTCTTGAAAACATATTTTTGTTTTTCACTGTATTAGAAAGCTTGAAAAATTCATGCATGAGTAGCAAATACATATACAAACAAATATATCGAACCAGTATGCTCATTTCTTTATAGTTTACTAAACGGGTAAGTAAGAGTATCCAGTCAACTGAATCGTTGTAGTTTCATATCCACACAAGGTAGGATATGAATTCCACCAATCACAGAGAACAAAATACTTGGTTACCAGAGATAACCTTGTAGAAACGTCACCATTCTGATCTGTCTACCTTATTATAAAAACTTTTCTAGAAAACATTTTCAAAAATCAATTATTTTAGCGAATTATCTTCAAGTTTGAATTGTCACAAATGATTTTTTTTGTAGAACTGAAGGACTTACATCTGCTCTTCACACCAATAATCAACTGAAATTGTATAGTCCAAATGGCCTAGATGGCTAAGGCGTACGCCCTCTGAGACGGTCCACTTTCTAGACGTTGGTCTGAGTCTCACCACAACCGGAATTATTTCGGACTTTTTTTCAATGATTCAAATATTATCACTTTCAGGTACCATGTATTGATTTCTGAAACATTTGGAGGATATCGATAAATTTAAATATCGAAAAAATACTCTATATCGAAAAGTGACTACTTCAAATACACTTACACGTGAAGAATATAATTTCCACATGAGTTTGAAAACATAATTAAGTGGCATATTTCACTTATATTCACCATATCAGTGCGGATTCCTGTATACCTCGATAACTTTCCGAATTAATGACATAAGTAGGAACTGAAAATATTTATACTTCATGCATATTCAGTTATCTCTGTTACCTTAACCTACACAGGTGTTCCCAGAAAAAACTCTTAACCATGAATATATCTGGAACGAAAAGAAAAAACAAATGATTCGGGATGAAGTTTGAACATTGCCGATTGAAACTTTTACTCAGAAATATCATTTGGTTTCGTTTATTTTCCAGAGTTGAATGTAACTAACATCTTTCACTGGAAAGATTCAGCACAATGATTATTGACAAAATGGTTAAGGCTTTCGCGGCCGAGGTTTTCAGTATCACTACTTTTGTTCGGGTTTGGCCGTCGTTCTTTAGAATTTCTTCCTGACGTTTCGCTAGCGCGAGTGGCTAGCTTCTTCAGAGGCTTTTACATCTTGAGTTTGACTCCTGTAACTATCATTATTATTTTTCGTCAAAATTGATGTTGTTGGTTCCAAAAATCTTGTGCCCTCAGCAGACTCAACGAGCGGAGAAAGAGGGTCTTCTGTATCTGGTTAGCTAGTAATTCAGCCAAATTTTGGCACGCCTCATATAGTGACAGATTTTGGATTGAGAACACGTGTGTAATACAAAAGCGACGATTGAGAAAAAAGATCTGTGATTTATGTGAACTAGTTTTGCTGAAAATTTACAGACACATTCTTCTGTTTTTTTGGCTTCGTGATCTACCACAAGTGCAGAAGAGCAGATTTAAAATCTACCCCGATATGTTGCTACGATAAAACAAAAACAGTTCGTTCTAAATGAAAACGTTCGATTAGTCTTCAACTTTTCGCAAATTTCAAATTTGCCTATCAATAAAATACAAGAACTATATTTATCGAAAACCTCATCGTTGCCCTTTCGGAAACCAAATCCGCTTCCCGTTTTCAAAACTTATAAATATTCTCTTCTAGTTTCCTACAGATTCTGATACCAATTCTGAATGTTTCAGATTTTGGTAGCTTAAGAACCCCAAAAAACATAAAAGAATACGTCCTCAACAAAATAATGACATTCAAACAGCACTTCGCAGATTCATGTTTTTTCAGGTGAACCCAATATCACTTGAAAAAGAAAGATGTAAGGAATCGAAAAAAAATATTGTTGACAGCTCTCAGCACGTCAACCGCAATCCATGGATCGGCAGTTGTAAACAGCTACCTTATTCTTAACTAGGTATCTACTTATCTATTTGAAAAATCTCATAAAATTTATATGTTGTCAAAGTACCTTTTGATGCACTATATAAATATAAATGTCTCTCAGACCAACACTTGCTATTTTGGTGTTCTCTGAGCCTTCTCAGAGAATATCTTTCAGATTTTCCATTAAACAACTGTTCCATTTCAATCAAAAAAGTTTCAAAAGCGTTTGATCGAATTTGGCATCGGGGTCTCCTTTGTGAACTGCCGTCTTATGGTTTGCCTCCTCAGTTAATCCTCAGTCAAATAGGTCTCTGTATGTAGTTATTGATGGGGTATCATCTGATATTCACCCAATGAATGCAGGTGTTCCACAGGGTTCAGTTCTGGCGCCCACTTTGTTTCTGCCCATACCAGCAGGAGAAACAAAAATTCAAAGAAACATTCACGTAAGTAAGACCCTTATAATTCCCTCGATACTATAAAATGGAACATTTCCTTTTTTCTCCCTCCAGTGGTTACAGTTATTCCAAAAATAAGTAATATTTCGTAGGTTGCAAAATTCAAACAAGGTTTTAATGATGAGTTAAACACAGTTGAATTCATATTCTCTTTACTAGATATCCTAGATCACATTATCGAAGTATAAATGTTTGCCTCTCTGCCCCTTTTTTCATTATGGAGTCGGATTAGAATGACCCTGCCGTAGATTCTGCCTGTCGTAGAAGGCGACTAAAAGGATAACCTAGGTGGAAGATGGTCTTACCATCGCCCGGTAAACATACCACCATACCAACTATATGTGCTGTGAAGTGTTAATTCACGTTTCAGTATGTGGTTGATATTTCCGGTTTTTCCCAACTATTGAATTTGTAAAATGATGATAATGTCTCCCAGAGTAAAAAACTCCGGAAGTAAAATACCTCCCCAATCGGATTTCTGGGTGGGAGGTACTCGGGGGGAACCTTCATCCAGAGTATTGATTCATGTCTCTGTATATTCATATCAATACGAGAAGCAAGCTATGTAGTAGAAATATGTTTACATGTGCTATACACGGTGTTTCAAAATTCTGTATCAAGATTTCAGAGACGTATGTCTCAGGTCAAAATAAGACGTTTTTGTCCATAAACATTTGCCCGCAAACGCTTCGTTACCGAACTACAGAGCGTTAAAGTTTCAAGATTTTTTCAGTTTTTCGATGAGACTTTCAACTTTCGAATAATGTCAAATGCTTCAAAACAAACCTAAACGTCAAATTGAAAATAGCAGTAAAAACCCATTATTCACTTTTTCATTGTTTCGTTGACAAATTTAATAAATCTAGCGAATTACAAAAAAATTACTTCTATTTTTTTCTCGATAACGGTCGCAGATGCGTAAAAATTACAAGAGACAGAAAAATTTCTTAACAAATCAAAGAATTCATTTCATATTTCAGTATCCACCAGCGGAACACTACAAAAAAGTTTATGGGGCGAAAATGGGCTCGACCCCTGAAAACATGTCTTACTGTAGCATGTTACAACCACTTGGCATACTGGATGATGTAAACTCTAAATCGTAACTTTTATTTCAAATTCAATCTCAATATCTCGAAAACTGAAAATGCTATGAAAAAAAAACTAAAAAAATCTCGAAACTTCAACGCTCTGTATTTCGGCAACGAAGCGTTTGCGGACACATGTTTATGGAAAACAAAAGTCTTATTTTGACTTGAAAAATGCGCCCCTGAAATCTTGACACTGAATTTTGAAAGACCCTGTATAATCACAACCTTGAGACTAAAGATTAATACCGGGTGTGAACTCATTGAAGTTAAATGAAACGAAAGATTGTTTTTTTTGAGATTTTTTCATTTGATATTCAAAGTAGGCTGATAGTTCTGTTACTACTTCAATCATAGGTGTTTTCTGGCGCTCATGTGTTTAAAACGTATTCGTCTCCCCATCTTTCTCTCACTATCTGGCTGTCCGTAAGTGAGAGAGAAGGAGACAGACGAATACGTTTTAAATACATGAGCGCCAGAAAACCCTGTAAACCCTGCACAACAATGATTGTTTAGTAATTTGTTTCCATAGACATTGCATTATGTCTGTTTGTTTCAAACAGGGTTGACTTGATTACCATCTATCAACCAATGTAAACACTATTTGTCCCAAAATGATTCATGAAAACCTCGGATACTCAGAGAGAGATGGCGCAAGTAAATTTCATATATGAGAGAAAATAGTAGCAAGGTTTTATTTCTTTACCAACCAGCATTTTGTATTCTCTCACGAAACATTTCTTTTCGTTTCTTGGTTATTCACTAACGAAAACTATGCATATCTACAGAGATAAATTCAAATTGTTCAGTGAAGCTTCTCTTCAATCTTCAATCAGATCCAATATAAGATCACCGACCGAAAATGAATAATTTTTGTTATTGTCCGTGGAGTGCAATCACACCTATTTTATCAGAAATCTATTTTGTTTCTGCCGTATATATGGCCCTTCTCGTTGAGACATGCTTCGAATGATTAAAAAAAATCTACAATTCCTAGGAAAACTTCTACTCAAACATAAATAGAATCTATCACGTAGATAAAGATAGACTGTAATGTTCAAATGTGACAATAACATTCAAATAAAACTATGCCTTATATACAATCTTGTCAGATTTTGGGGCGGTACTTTGATCATATATTTTTCTCCTCTTCTTTCCTTTATTCCAAACTTCAACTTCAACTCTGAAAATTCCAACATGACAAGATAGTTGAAAATGTTCCTATTTTGATACACTTACTCAACTACTTTCTCTGTCACTGCCCCATATTCTTGGTTGATTTGGTCCATGAACTTTGATGAATTTTGAAAGGTATTCAAGATTAAATTCTCACTTGAGGAGGCCAAAGAATTTGGTTCGAATCTTTCAGTGATCAAATCACCTGAAAATAATCACCTATACAACTCAAAAATTTCAATAGTTGACAATATTCAATTCTCGAAGTGTAACTTGCGGAACTTTTCTTGGGAACTCAAAATGTCATATTAATTATTTGGGACACAGCTGATTTGTTTCATTGGTGCTTACTTCTTGAAATTAACCCTTTTTCCAATTGATACTCTTCCAACTCTCTGTCTTTTTTCGCTATCAAATTGCACAGCATTTTCTGTTGAACCTCTAAAAAATGTATTGTTTGAATCATAGGGATTGTAATCATTTCCAGGAACTACAAAAAATATAGCATTATATTTCACTAAACTCATTGAATATGGAAGTATTCTAAACTACACAAAGAACTTTCAAATTGATTTGGTTGAGGAAAACTTGGTTTTACATACCTTAAGGTCTTCAGTTTTGGCAAGGGTTATTGTGTATTTTATTTTAAAATCTGAAATAGTTGCTCTGATACTCAAGTTCATCATTGTTTCAATATGGACAACTTCAACCTGGGCTTGATCAATCATCTCGAACATTTTCCTAACTTGTAATACCGCTTCTTTGGGTTCCATATCAAACATGGGATTACATTCCTGAAATTTGATGGTCAATGTATAATTCAGTTATTGTAGATGAGCACACAACATTGAAGTTTTGAATTATTATATCTTCCGAAAAAACACCTCTCCATATTTTTTTCAAATCAGTCAGATAAATTTCATAGTTGTCATTGATCTGACTGAACTTCAACATATAAGCTTCTTTAGATGTAGCAAAGGGTTTCCACATCATGTTATAATTCCAGTAGTAATACTAGTAAACAGTTAACAGCAAAAACGCCTAAACCGCTAAACCTAAACAAAAACAAATTCCAAACCTCACTTAATTTTATTTATGCACTATAGAACGCGAGAATAATCTGACGTCTGATGAAAACAAACACGACCTACCTCAATGTTTACTTGATTTGAGGTTATGGTTGTTCCTTAGTTGATTTAATTTCTGTGATTTGTCTTGTTTTTCGGAATTTTCCTGTTGGTTTTCCCAATTATAACATAAGTAACAATGGTTGTTAAGTGTTTAGTAAAAGGATGAAAAAACAATAATGTGAAATCATGGAATAAAAGTTTTTTAGTCAACAAATGTTCCAATTGAGACAACGGTTTTGACTGATGGATTCTAATGGCTTATTTATTTTTTATTTAATTTATTGTTTCCAAAAACATCACAGTTTCCATAACAAGTAGTTTGAGTTTGCTACATTGAAAAAATATATTTCAACTCAGAAGTAGTGCTTTGTTTTCCTTCATTTTCTTCAGTCTAGAAAAGTCAAGATCTTCCACTCGTCCTGGTTCTCCAGGAACATCTTTAGGTGGCATCCAATAAGCTTTCACCCCTGTTCTAGTAACATCTTCTTGCTTTCGCATTGCATTGTCAATCGAAAACAAAACAGCTGCGACATGTGTACATACTTCACCAAAGCCTGCAACGCAATTACAAAGAGCACTTTCGACTGTACCATCCTTATCAGTTATGATCCATGGGGTAAGTAATTTTGCATTCAGTCTTTGAGAATGCATAACCTGAAAAACATTGAAGTGTTACATATCAACTAGAATATTTGTGTAACTTGTTGATAATTGATCTGGTGAATTTCAAAATGCTGATGATTATTTTTTTCGAGGAAAATGAGATTACAAAGTTCTTGAATATTTATGAATGTAGATAGGGCATTTTCAAGTTATTTTCACTTTTCTTACAAATATTCATTCAAATATAGATAAAATAGAGTAACTGACTTACTTGTCCTAAAACCAAGATGGGTTTTTCAAAATGCTTGACAAATATTTTCCGAACCCATCCACAAGCTGCCTGATTGTAAGCCTCCAAACCTTAATAAGCTTTCATTTCACTGAGTGTATATGCACTTTTAGTGTGAATTAGCTAATTGACAATATCTGGATACATGATATGTGGAACCATTGAGAGCTCGGTAGAAAACTCTTCGTAATCAACATGAGGATCAATACCCAAAACTGATATTTTAGATGAATATCTTTTACGATGAGTTTCGTCGAGAGTCGAATGATATTCAGATAGATCACTCATCTTAAGGATCTGAATACAGGAAGCACAGAAAAGTAATGAGCTTGGAAGGGTATGGTCACCTCATTTTATAGCAGATTCCATAATTACTGAAACAAATCAACTAAGAATCCAGGTAGAGATCAAGATGTTATCATGTATCATTTCAGTGAATTGAATAGAAAATGATAACTACTATGGTCTTCATAACTACTTCATTTACCTGGGTAAAATGCAGATTTTATTCCATGATTTTAAATTGTAGTTTTTTCATCCTTTCACTCGGGCACTTAACAACCATTATCCTTTATGCTGGAACATGGAAAAACATTTTTTAACAGGGAAATTCTGAAAAACAATCAGCAAATCACAAAAATCATAACCTCAAACTCTCAAACCAAGTAAACATTGAGGTAGGTCGTGTTTGTTTTCATCAGACGTCAGATTAATCTCGCGTTCTATGCAGTGCACTATATCTTCTTCAATAATCTAGGGTATTTTTGTTGGCCACAGCTATCGGTTTCATCAACCCATTTCAGTCATGGGGGCAATTTTTCAAAATCATCGGTGACTTCGTCGTCCCTCTCGTTTATGTCTAAATTGAATTCAAAAAATACGTCGGCAACCCATGGGAAAGAAATAAAGGTGCACAGGGATGTGAAAAAATGTATTCTTCATTTAGGAAGTTCATCATCCAGATACGCCTCTATCGGCAAATATTTGAACTATTTCATCAAGTAAAACAAAAACAAAATTCTGTCACTGTCGAATGTGATCTGAATCTGAAATTGTGGTGCATTTTGGTGATCTTGTGCTCCACTTTTGCGATTTGATGAAATTGATATTTATTCATAACAATGTCGAAATTAATTAATGCGTGAGCTGTTGTGTGGATGAATGTTTTAGTAGAAAACGAAGAAATCCCAACCTTTCTTTCCATACGTATTCCTTATATTAATAATTATCTTACAATAATAAAACACTTCTCTAACACATTTACACACCGAATAGTCTTCACATTTGTTTCACACAGAACTTCGCAAAAAGTCGAACAACACAAGGAACAATACCACTATAACAATAGTAAACATATGTTTTGACACATTACGATCAGCTGATTACTGTTTGGAGCCGACATTTTCTAACAGATATCAGCGCTCCCATCGGTAAAAATTCCTCCCAATTGAAAACAATTGCATGTGCAAAATTGAAGTAGACAAGATATTTCAAGAAAGGAGCTTCTATTCTGAGACGGTACTGTCAACTGTCATGTCAGAGGCAATTTCATGGCTAGGGCAAAACCAACGTTCATATATAGGAAAGTTACGGTAATGCTAGGGGCAGGGTTTGGGGAAATCGAAGTTGGCAATTCTGGGGAGAATTGGAAAAATTAAAAATCTCTATAGGTGGCATAACCCCATAGAACCAAAGATGAACAGAAAAAGTGCAAAGAAATTGACACAGAACACACAAACATATATGTTCTATGTGGCTGATTCCTGATTGTCTCTGTCTCTTGGTGTCTTTGTTACTCTGTTGTAAAAGTAAAGGATTTGTTGAGTTGTCGTTGTCACAGCCCACAGCATACCTGAACCTGCGTTGCGTTGTGCATTCTGTCTTGTCTTTGTGGGGTTCAGGGAATCATTTTGCAAGTATTTTAAGTCGTTTGTTCAGTGTTAGGAGTTTATTGGAGTAATATTTTACTAGCATTAAAGTGTTTCTATTAGGATTAGGATAAGTTTATTAGGATATAGATTTCATTCACGAATAATCATAGTACTCATTTTGTATGAATGGACTATATCACAATTGGTTGCATGATTACAAAGCGATATCTTTGAAGAGGCATTTTTTTCATAAGTTCATTTGGATTCCTATATAAATTTAACACTATACATTAGAAGACGTAGATAACGTTCAAAGTATAATACAAAGCTCGGCCTCGGAAAAAGATCCTTGAACGACTGGTAAACCCAAATACTTTCCATTTCATATAGGAGTAATTATCATACTCTGGCAAACTTTCTTGCAGCATGAGGAACAGTCCCACTTTTTTTTAAACACAGGTATTCCTTTCGGATTCTCACCAACCATGCACAGTCATCAATTTTTCATTTTCTTTCGTTTTCAATTTTCACATATATCGAGATCAGATCGAGTTGAATTATCTGTCAAACCAAACACAAATACGAAGAGTATATCCACACTTTTTCTCGACTGACATTCAGTTTTGAACACCATAAAGTTAGATTTTCAATATACTCGAATATGTATAGATCTTATTAGGGAAACAGGTATTTTTTAGCTATCTGTTGTTATCTACCAATCAGATATCAGAAACTGAAATCCACTTGTAAATTACTATATCGTGGAATTTCACCTTAACCTCATCGACGCCCCCGCAATATGGAGGGATCAATATGATGACATGTCGTAACCTTCCTCCTATATAACAACGTTGGGCAAAGCATTCGCAGGTGACGTCACTACGAATGATTTGCAATTCTAAATTTGAATTTAGACCAATCACAAAGCTATCGTATCGTCGTACGATATTCTATATCACGAATTCGATTATCGAATTGTTTAGAATATGCGTATATTTTCGGTACAGCTCATGTTGCAGTCACAATCTGAGCTACTCGACAATCAAATTCGTGAAATAGAATCTGGGGGCTGGGCTCAGATTTCGGATATGTCTGAATCAGCCTTATTTTATTAGAGCTACGAATGAATTTCAATCGCCGCAGGACAACGAGTGGGTATGAGCGGTCGCTGAGGCTCTGCGAGTGATTTGTTTCGCAAAAAAGTTGTGATTGTGTGGTTTATGTAATGTTATCATTGGTGTGTTAACTTTCAAAGATAACGACATTTACCCTTATCAGGTGCACCTTGAATATTGTTTATTGAATTGAATATTGAAAAATATGCCGTATTTCTATTCAGATGCTCATCGATATTGAATGCTGGTTATTGAGCTGTTGAATATTGAATTTTCTTCCATTTTTCTCATTCACGTTACTCAAAACTTTCAACAACAGTTTTTCGAGTTCCATATATCATAAGTACATGCCTCAGTTCAGGAGATTCCCGCTGTTGTACCTGGTGTTACTTGGGTAACGTTACCTGAAATATCATTGGGGGATATTTTCGAAAATGACCCATTTGGTGGTTACCTCTAAAATATCCTTGTTGCCATATTACTATTTAATTGGATATTTCTAAAATGAGTCAGTAAATCATCGAAAATCTTTATCGGTACCTGAAATTACTCATAGAAAAAGGTTATTCGTTTAATTGCTGCCTTCTTCATGAAACACCAGAATTGATTAAGTACAGCTTATCCAATCCATCTTGGAACAGAACTAATAACCTATATGCCCAGCAAAATCTCAGAAGTATACTCAGATAAAAAAACACCTATTATATGTTTTCACTGTGTCGAAATTTATTCCAAGATTAGTATAACTACTTTTCTTTGGGCTTGAAGGCCGTCGTTCTTTGGAGTTTCTTCCTGATGTTTCGCTAGCGCGAGTGGCTAGCTTCTTCAGAGGCTTACTCATTTCCTAATTTTAGGCTCATTTTAGGCTAATTGATTGCCATGTTTCTGAATTTTTTGCTCTCCCCCTTCATAGAAAAATTCCTGGCTTTGCTAGCTTCGGCCGAATTCAGCAGAGTCATATTTCAAAATTCAAAAAAAAAATATGATTTGATATGGCCAACTTGTAGAGCCTATTTTAGGCTAATTTATTTCCCTATTTGAATTTTTTCTACTCTATTCCATCATAGAAAAATCTGCGGCCGTTCTAGCTTCGGTCGAACTCAGCCAAGCCATTTTTGAAATAAAACATTTTTCAGCCATTTGAAACGGTGATTTTTCAGGAATATTTTTCGGCCAATTAATCACCCTAGTTTCATATTTCATTGCTCCTTGCGTTTTAGAAAAAAACCAGGATTTATTGATTCTCGCCCAGGCGATGATATAATGTTCCAAACTATAAATATTTGACAATTTGACATGTCGAAACGATAATTACCATCGAATGATCGATGAATGGCTAACATTGAATTTTTGACGACTTTTTTTTCAAACAAACCTGTGGCTTTGCTAGCTCCGGGCGAAGTCAGCAGTGCCATTCCTCCAATAACAACATTTTTCATAGATTGTAAATAGTATTATTCAAGATTTAGTTTTAGGCTAATTAATTACCTCAGTTTCATATTTTTTGCTCCTCGCGTTTTCAAAAAACTTCATTAACTTATTGATTCTCGTTGGCGATGATGTAATTATTCCAAATCATAAATATTTGACAATTTGACAGATCGAAACGATGACTACCGTCGAATGATCGATGGAGGGCAAACATTGAATTTTTCTGACCACCTTTTTTTTAAACAAACCTGTGGCTTTGCCAGCTCCGGGCGAATTCAGCAGAGCCATTTCTGCAATAACAACATTTTTCAAAGATTCTAAAAGGTAAAATTCAAGATTCAGTTTAAGGCCAATTAATTACCTCAGTTTCATAATTTTTGCTTCTCACGTTTTCGAAAAAAACCGAGATTTATTGATAGGCTATGGTGTGATTATTCCGAGGGTTTGACCACTGAGGGAAAATGTGTATGTACACTGGAATTCCCGTAAACCAGAATTCCCCAGAAATCCCCGGAATTCCTACAGAAAAATATGTCAATTTGAAGAAATATCGATAAAATTTTAAAACTAAATGACGGAAATACTGGGAATTCCGAGGAAACCCGACGAATATTAAATTTTGAAATATGACTCTGATGAATTTGGCCGAAGTTAGCAAAGCCACGAATTTTTCTATGAAAGGGGAAAGCAAAAAATTCGAGCAATAAATTAGCCTAAAATGAGCCTAAAATTAGGTAACCCACCCTGAATCAAAATTCGTATGTGGCTTTGCTAGCTTCTTTGGTATACTTTGATCCCTTATTAAACAAATAGTTATTTCTTGCTCAATTTGTATGCCAAGCATATGAAAATTGAATCAAATAGATAGCAAACATAGGAATATAGTTTTCTATTTTGCTTTGTGTAGATATAGGCAGGGAAGTAGCCATTTTGGACTTTTTCTTCCTTTTTGTGAATCGAACTTCTTTGAATGATATACACGTACCTATCAATAGACAGTGTTGTAATTTTTTTTATACTTCTCTCATAGAAGTTGTAATTTCTATTTTTTGATTCGAAGAAGTAAAAAGACAAAAAATAAATTCATCATTAATATTTTCAATATCAGAACTTTAGAAATTTTCTGGGAAGTGAAGTTATAATCTGCTTCTGGGGCTGTAAGGCCAAGAACAGTTACTTCCGCATCTAATACGACACCGTTTCATTTGATGAGATGGCCACTCTCAAAAATATGTGTGAATCATATGTGAATAGCAATGTTTTCATCCTTATTTCGACTGAAAAAAATTGGCGACTCTAACTTTTCATAACTTTATTCTTCAAAACACAATGCACCGTTCTACAAAGTGAATACACGTGTGTGTTATAATATAAAAATTTTCCTGTGAACACATCTAGGTCATATCCAAATTCTTGGAGGCAATGGGAGAACCGAAGCAAGGGGCGACTCAGAGAATTTGCAGCCAGAAAAACGACGATTTTCCAAATCTGGAGAAGGGCAGGGTCTCTGGCTTTGCATTCTCTCTTCTGAAATCGTTTTCATTCTGGGTGAACTAGTGGAGGAAACTCTTCTTAGTGATAATCTTCGGTCAGGATGTCCATTTCTGTACCACTTACTTCCCTGAGAAGTGAACGACCTACATCGTCGGATCACATTTCCAGGAACGTGCTCGCTGTCTTTTAAATGCATCTCTGATTCATTCATTCTGAGCGAGTTTATTAAATTATCAAAATGAAAAGGATTTTTTTCCTCATGAAAAATGTAATTATCAATTGTTTACCTCGTCTATTCAAAATATGTGATCCTAATATTGTCATAGACACCGGTTTGTTTTGCATTAGTATTGTCACAGTACTCAGCAACAAAAACTAGATGACAGGAACAAAGAAATAATTCGATCAACTTCACCTTTTTTGTATGTATCCAGATTTTATAGCTACTCGAGCGACTTTTCAGAAAAGTCAAGCACCAAAACGTTCAATTTCTTCTTGAAAGAATCTGGAGTTAGACTCTCTTCTAGAATGTAATACACACCACAATCACTTTTTCAACTGATCAACTGATAGGGAATAGATTCTTGAGTACCTATGTCTTACCTATTTATACCTACGTGGTCAAGGAACTATATCATTAATGAACATGAAGAGGGGATAATGAAGAATAAAAGACTTCTTCTCAATTCCACTCGTTTATGTTTTGTCAAGCATTCGAATTATCCATTAGGTGCATTGGCAGCACTACACATTCACTTCGCTTCATTCTTCCCTATTTCGAAAGAAACAACTCATAACATTGATTTATGACATATGAAAATATATGGACCCTGTCGGACGGATGAAGATGTCTTTTGGAGAACATTTATTTTTCAAAGTTGGCAGCTCTGTGCATTTCTCAGTTTCAGTACTCAAGTCGAATGCCATGTGTACTCTACAGTGACTACAGTCTACGTCTACACAAACAGAGGTCGGATTATGAACTTATATGATGCGTAATATGTATCGTATACTCGATACGAACCAAAATCCGCTTCGTACAAAATTGATCAATTCGAAACGCTTTCGATATCTTTCGATCTTTTAGAAGCTTTCTAGTTTCTTATGTGTTTTGCAAGAACTATGGACGGACTCGGAAACATGATAGCCGTTTCGATTTGTTTCGAATTTTCGTAATACGACGGCTGAACTCATAAGTGTCCAGTAAAATATAATTGAGTGTTTTGTGTGAAAACAGTGAAAACTGACTACTATGACACTTCAACAGAGTACCTACTCCTCAAAAAAATATTGTGGTCTGAACGAAAATATAATTTCATTGTTTCTCCAACAAAAAGTCATATTTGATGAAATAGTCAGAGATATCCATTATTATCTTCCGATGCAAGTATAGAAAAATTTGTTAGTGATTTTTTTCATCTGACAAAATTACGTCGAAATGCTTTTGTCATTGAAAAAGTTATGGCGAAACAGAATTCGAGAAATACGCCTTCCATTTATCCAACCAATTCAATACTAGAACTTTAATGAAAATTCTGACTGCTCCACTAGGTATTCAGTAGGTTTTAATTTTAGGATGAAAAAATTATTTCGAAGGAATGGAATAATAATGAAGGTAGCTTTATATGCAGAACAGTGTCATTTGTTAAGTAAATGCATCTTATCAAATAAACATAATTTCAAAATATGTGGTATTTCACAATTTTTAATTAAACAATACAAGGCATTGCCTATATGTACATACTCATGTGGAATTTCTAGTTGGTGTTCAATCTAAATCAAAATATGTAAAACGGTTTCCCTAATTGTTTTGAAGCTTTTAAAGAATCATATAGAAACTATTTCTTCGAAATAATTTCCTCGACTCCATATTTCCGTAGGAAAACCTTCTTCTATGAGTTCTTAATCGACTACAGTCAATTCTGAATTATAGCCGACACTCTATAGGTAGTCCATTTTTCAATAATTATACTAAGAAAAATACCAAAAACATCTAAATTCATGTTGAAAAACATATGAATCATTCTGAAAACACATATGCTGAGTAGATATACACCGTCAGTGTGAAATATAGTTATGTGAGTTGTAAGATGATATTTCAAAATCTTCCAAATTTTTGCTTATATTCTGATAGCAAAGGCATCTAAGAGGACATCGTTTTGAACGATGAAAGATAATTTACACCAAAGGATCCAATCTTATCGTTTATAATTTTTTATTACTTCATATAACAAGAAAACAAGTCACATTTTTGCTAACTAGACACGTGTCTAATAAGACGAAAATACTCCTGTAAAGTTCAATGGTGAATGTTTTGATCCAATCATCTTTTACAGGCATGTGAACACGAAATTATAAATGGAACCAACCAGGAGGCTATAGAATTCCATTTATTATATATAATACACAGATGACAACTCATCTTGATCATATACAAATTCCTGGGGGCATTGGAAGAACCGAAGCAAGGGGCGACTCTGAGTATTTGCAGCCAGAAAAACGACGATTTGGCAAATCTGGAGAAATGCAGTGGCTCTGTCTTTGCATACTCAAGTCATATTTTTTTGGTTTACCTCTACATTCGTAGCGTCTTTTAACAGCCAGAGCTTTGCTTTCTAAAACCACACCATGAATGAAATATTTTCTTTTCGTATGGCGATTTGTTTTATTGGCATTTCCTTCTCGTTCTCGTGGTTCTTACAGGAAGATACTGGTTCTGTTCTGGAGTCGTTTTCAGCCTGGGTAAAATATTCGACGAAACTGTTCTCAGTGATAATCTTTGATCAGGATATCCATTTCTGTTCTTATTACTTCCATGAGAAGTAAATGACTCACATTTTCCGATCACATTTTCTGGAACGTGCTCGCTGTCTTGTGAATGCGTCTCGGATTTATTCATTCTGAGCGAGTTTAATAGGTGATCACAAGAAAAAGTATTGCCTTCCGTATGAAAAATGTGACTATCAATTTTTCACCTCTCTTATTCAAAATATTCGATACTAATATTGTCTTGGACAACGGTTTGTTTTACATTAGGATTGTCACATTGCTCGGCAACAACAAACAGACGAGGACAAAGAAATAAATCATCAATCAATTCATTATGAAGACTACAATCAGTTCTTCAATTGAATCGGAATATATTCTTGAATACCTATGTATTTACCTATTTACACCTATGTGGTCAATGAACTATATCATTAATGATCTTGAAGAGGGGATAATGAAGAATTAGCCATCGTAGAATTAGGAATTTGAATAATGTTTTCATTCCATTCGAAATCTCTTGGTTGTCATAATAATGAATATAATGAGGGGCCGGTTTCTTGACGTTATGGATATTGAATTTTTTACAAAAATGCCATTCTACGATGTGATAACTCGAATAAAAATTGTGTTATGAACTCAAATTTTCACCAAGAACCCCAACGATCGCCTAAATTTGTGTTGACAGAGGTGCCGATTCTCAAAATTCGTCTAAAATTTTCCTAAATAGTGGTATGTTAACCAAATTAATATTGTTATAACTTTCTTGCCAATTAATATTTTCGAAAGAAATTCTAGAATTCGCCTTTCTAGTGCAGCAATTATGGATACTTCCAAAATTTTTCAAAGTGATGTGGGTATGGTGTATCATATAGATGCAAATTCCTTTTTTTTTAATTCACTCATGCTACTACTTCCACCTGGAAGGAATTCTATGAGCTTTGCACATCTCATTTTTTCCTCTCGGATTCCTACCTCTGAACAAGACAATGATGTTCAATGATTCAAAATGATACTATCAGGTTTATCTACACAATGATTGGTTCCAATATAACGAACATTTTGATATCTATAAAAGACTCATCATCAAAAATATAAGTACTCATTCTCCCAAATGCACCTACTCTAATAAGAAGCGACATCTAATAAAAGACGAGTACTCATTCTCGTGTGAGATGCAGCTTTTATTAAAATGATATGTTTTAATTTCGAGTCAGATATTTCGTTGGTTATTTTCAAATGAGAAAATCTTTCTACTCATCTCCCTAGTAGCCCAGGAAAATAAGGGTTTCACCACGGATTGTGAGATAGTCAACCATAAACTTGTATAAACCTTTATTTTGACACCTCTAAACTTGTCTCAAATCCCACCTATCGAGATGTCCGCGACTACAGATATTTCAAGGTCAAAATAAAATAATCGAATTTTTACACATTTATTGCAAATATCTCGTGTCCAATGTATATTTTGTAAATATTCATTTGATAGTACTTACCTACTTGTGTAATTAAGGTTAAGTGGAAGAGCGCTACTTCTGTGACTGGGAGACCAGTCAGGGGAGTGCGAACTTTGCCTTTTGCTCTGCAGATCTAACTCATATGTCAAAAAATTATTTTCAATTATTCTGTATTGTGAATGTTAGACGGCAACAATAAAAGCGATATTATTATTATTATTATTATTATTATTATTATTATTAATTATGAACTCATTGAGGAAGGGGGTTCAATTACATTTTAGGTAGATAATAAATAAGTACATCTATATTGAAATCCGTAATGTTGTCATGAGAAAAACAACAAAATCGTCATTATGTGACAATATGACACACATCGATTCTGATGTTAATGAAAATAATGTGGTTTCTTCTGCATCGCGTTGTATGGAGTTGGGAAGACACTTTCTTTGTTTCAGATAAATAGGTGATATATTTACAAAGTCATTATGGTTCAGAAATTGTTGTTATATCTGATGGATATTCAGAGTATAACAAAAACATAAAAGCCTATTACCCAAGCATCATTTTTATCAAATCAAAATAATAAAAATAGCTAATCAATATCCTTATTGAAAAATCGATAATATTACAATGAAACAGGCCAGAAATTATGCGAATATTCTTATTATTAAAACAACTATTGATGAATCCAAACGTCACAAAACTGCTGTTATAATAGGAGAAGATATATGTCATGTTCCGATATTCCTGAACAGTACTGTCCAGCTAATTCCGTCGTTCCGATTTTACTGACATTCACTGGTAATTATTTCGCGCCAATTTTTGAGGTACCCTGTTAGAGACTAAAAAGTTACTGGTGCTACTGCTGCAGAAGTGGTCCTGTAGTCCCAGTAATTCTCAAATTGAGTTGGGTTAGGTTGTGTTCGAATAAACGTCAACGGATAATAGATAATAGCTATATTTTCTCGGTTGATGATTTTGAAATTATTTCAACCATGATTTTGAAATACTTTCAATAATTGACAGATGTAACGTTATTGTATATGCAATTATTTCAACGCAAAAATAAAATGATTTCAAAGTATTTCAAATACTTTACCGAGAAAATATGGCTTAAATTTGTTGTCAGATCGTTGCAAATGCAAAATTATCAAAAATGTTTCGAGTTGTACTGGAAGATAATATTTGCGTACAAGTTAATGCTGAATTGAATTGAATCCAGCAGATCAATAAAATCTGCGGGAACCCCATTTTTCGAGATTGCAAGCCTTATTCGCACATACCTGAAATGTTTGAAAATCTTAGGGGTGTAAAAACCTACTACAATTCGAATGTACCATTCTATTCTTGGTATTTTCTCTATGCGACCTCTAATTTTGACGAGTATTATAATTTCAGTCATTATATCCTCTGAAGACTCATTATCAGAGCTTCAGCTCTCTGAATTTTCCATTTCCGTATCGCTATCTCTTAATATTTCTTCCAATATTTAATTCATTGTGAAATAAGATAGGGTACGCCACACCTGTCACCGCTGACAGTTCCTTTGACGGATATCCGATGGCGATCCGTTCCGATATCATCAGCAGTAGATTACTATCACTGCAAAAAGCGTTCCGAAAATGCTTACTGTGGCCAGTAATACCAGCAATATCGGAACATGACGATTCACTTGTAATTCCAAATGGGCGTACCCCCTATCTCATCAATAAGAAATTATCTTAAAAACAGTAAAACAGTTTGCAAAGGAAATGTGTATGAAAACTAAAATAAGGAAAATGAACTTTTGTGAAAAAAACAAGAGGAACTTCTGGATTTGATTCGAATAGCTGCACATTTGAAGAAAACTTCCCGGTTCAATCATTATTTGAGAATGGAGTG
The DNA here is from genome assembly GCA_032362365.1 of Zygogramma bicolorata. Taxonomy (NCBI): domain Eukaryota; kingdom Metazoa; phylum Arthropoda; class Insecta; order Coleoptera; family Chrysomelidae; genus Zygogramma; species Zygogramma bicolorata. The sequence goes on from JAVJAQ010002014.1 coordinate 263,436, forward strand.
CGAACCTCGTTGGCAATCTATAATTCTCCTAAATCTATATCGATAATCATGTTAACAGAACTGAATAATACTGTGCAGTTATCAACGAGTGCCGCAGCTCACCAACATTTAAATCGTGAATATTATCAAGTTCAGAGTGTTCAGCCTTGGTAAGGAATTGGGATTGAATGATGCGTGATGAATTAGTGGAACCTGTTATGACAAATAATCGGCAGCTGCGCAGGAATTTCTTAACACAATATTCTGCAACTGCAGGGATGGTTGTGGTTCGCGAAGCAGGGTTTCAGTGTTCTCTGAATTCTGCGGGCGCTCTGCCCGCTATCTATAAAATGGTTCAAGATAGAAAAAAAATGTTCAAACAGAAGTTTTAGATATTTCGATTTTCTACAATATTCCTAATGAATATGAATAGCATAAGACCCATAGGAAACGAGATATTGGCAATAAATGTGTACAAAATCGATTTTGAAAACTATGACCTTGAAATATTTGTAGTCACGGATGCCCCACGATGGGCAGGTTTTGAGATAAGTTTTAAGTTGTCAAACTGAATATTTATACAAGTTCATAGCAGAGACAGTTATATTTTTCATTATAGTGGTGTTGTATGTTCTGCAATAGATTTTGACAAACTCCCATTATTTTCTTTCAGAATCGCCTTTTTTCACTTTGTAATATAAGAAGATGATAATAATATTATATATATTGATAGCTCAGTGGCAGAGCATCCGTCTAGAAAACGGAAGGTCGTGGGTTCGAATCCCGCTCGAAGAAGTTAATTTTTCTCAAATTCTTATGATTTGTCTTAATGCCGCTATAATTTCATTCCATTGTTAATCACACAGACACTAATACTTCTATCGTGTAAATTTTCCGGCTTGAAATCATCTGGTTGGTATCTACACCTGATACCTGCTGAAGTCGATAAACATCGACGACGCTTCGGTTGAAAGGTACAATTGGGTACTAAGACCATATGATAATGAATGTGTATCCTTCCCAACTAACACCTCTGTCAGTCGAAAACCGCCGAAGGTTCTCGATTGAATAATAACAACTAACAATAGAATATGAGATAAATGACTTCCGAAATTTGCGATGGAGAACTCAGGGTCTTTGATAGCTCAGTGGCAGAGCATCCGTCTAGAAAACGGAAGGTCGTGGGTTCGAATCCCGCTCGAAGAAGTTAATTTTTCTCAAATTCTTATGATTTGTCTGAATGCCGCTATAATTTCATTCCATTGTTAATCACACAGACACTATATATATATATCTATATATATATATATATATATATATAAAGAGAAAGTGTTATTTGATACGAAGCAAGATGAATCAGGAAACTGATAAATAGATTATCAAATTCTCTGGTTTATCACAATTTGCTATCTTGTGGTGGGCATTTCGAATTGAATGCAAATTGTGATAGACCAGAGAATTTGATAATCTATATATATATATATATATATATATATATATATATATATATATATATATATATATATATATGTGTGTATGTATTGTCGTAACTGGTTCTTTTGGGTTTCTTCGAAATGAATGGACTGTAGTTTTATATGATTTCTGTTCAGTTTTATTTTTATGAACTTTCTATACAAAATTCTTGGATAACAAGTTTTTTTTTTGTGTACATGTAACCATAGCATTTTTTATTATTGACGTTGACAAATATCAGAAAATAATATGCATCGACCTATATACAAGGTGACTGAAATATAAATTATATCAACAAATTAACATGGCGCCCACCTTGAAAGTAACACTTTCAACGAAGTCAAATTGAATGAGAATAAAAAATGAAAATCAAAATGTCTGTCTCGAAAGTTCAGCATTATTCGATTGGTTATACACACACTTTACCAAGTGAACGTTTTACTTCTCCACCTCGGGTTTTCACGCTGATTACTCTCAGGACTCCATCATTTCCTGGATGTAATTTGGTAACTCTACCAAGCCGCCAGTCTTGAGTGAATCCAGACTCGTTCTTTATTAGCACCATGGATCCGATTTTCAGAGATTCAGTGGATTTCGTCTTCCACTTGGTTCGAGTTTGCAGCTCTGCTAAATACTCTTTCTGCCATCTCCTCCAAAAATGTTGGGACATACTTTGTAGACGTTGATATCGGAGTAAACGATTCTCAGGAATGTCCTTGGTATCGATTTCGGGCAATGAAGTCAGTGTTTTTCCAACGAGGAAATGTGCTGGCGTTAGAGCAGATAAGTCTTCTGGGTCAGATGATAGGGGACACAAAGGACGGGAGTTGAGGATACCTTCGATTTGAACTAGTATTGTACTGAATTCTTCGAAAGTGAGTTTAGTCTCAGCTATCACTCTTTTGATATGATATTTTGCACTTTTTATACCGGCTTCCCAAATTCCCCCGAAACTGGGCGACTGAGCTGGAATAAAATGCCACCTAATATTTTCGTTGGAATAATGAGTTTCTAAGAAGTTTGACTGATTTTTCAAGAATTCCGCAATTTTATTGAGTTTATTATTTGCACCAACGAAATTGGAACCATTGTCTGAATATATATTGGCGGGTTTGCCCCTTCTACTGACAAACCTAGTGAGAGTTGAAATAAATGCATTAGTGGTTAATTCAGACACCAGTTCTATATGAACTGCCTTGGTACACAGACAAACAAATAGGCACATGTATGCCTTGGTTACTTTAGGTGCACGGGTTTTTCTGTCCTTAAGCCAGAATGGTCCCCCGTAATCCACCCCAACATTTAAAAATGGCGAATAATCATTCACCCGAACATCTGGAAGATTACCCATCAGATAATTCGTAGGATTAGGTTTTGCCTTGATACAAACAATACACTTTCTAATGATATTTTTGCAAGAATTACGTCCAGATATAGGCCAGAATCGTTCACGAATTGAATACAGCAATTGTTGAACCCCACAGTGTAGAAGTTTTTCGTGTTCATTTTTCAGAATCAGTTCCGTCAATTTGTGACCTTGAGGTATTAATACTGGGTGTTTCTTGTCAAATGATTGAACTGAATTGAAAAGTCGACCACCTACGCGTATGACACCTTCATGAAAAAATGGATTCAAAGATAAAATTTTACTTTTTTTATTGATATTTTTTCCATTTTCCAAATCATAATATTCATGTGGGAAGGACTGAATCTGAGAGATTTTCAATAATAAAAACAATGAGTTTTGTAATTCTGTAGGAGTTAATAATGTACCATATTGTCTTTGACTCTGGCATATTTTTGAATTATTGATAAATCTCAAAATGTAACCTAATACTCGTTGTAGTTTTTTGAGAGAGGAGAATTTAGTGAATAAGTTGAGACCATCACGTTTGATGGAGATGTTAGAAACGGTTCGTTGTTCTGCAATATCAAAATTTGTATCAATATCCTCAATTCTCCATTGGGAACATGTAGACAAAAGCCATATGGGACCATTCCACCACAGATCTGAATTCAAAAGAGTGGTTGGTGTACAACCTCTCGATAATAGATCAGCAGGATTGTCATTTGAACTAACATGGTGCCAATCTGAAATATTTGTTAATGACTGTATCTCACTAATACGATTAGCAATAAAAGTTTTGAATCTACTGGACTCTGTCCGAATCCAGGCCAATGTTATAGTAGAGTCGGTCCAGAGATAATATTTATCGAATTTCAGTTCCAGAGAATCTGAAACCTTTTTTACTAGATTGGCAAGTAATACTGCACCACATAATTCTAACCTAGGTAAGCTTATCTGTTTAATAGGTGCAACTCGCGATTTAGCACAGAGAAGTCTAGAAAAAAATGATCCAGATGAATTCACGCATCGAATATAAATACAAGCACCGTACGCCTTCTCAGACGAATCCTAAAAACCATGGCATTCTACCCTAATATATTCGGAAATGAATGCATGGCGAGGTATTTTCAAATCATTGATTATAGGTAATTCCTGTTCGAATTTGGACCATTCAATGTTTAATTCTTCAGGAATTTTATCATCCCAAGTGCCTTTCAGTTTCCACAATTGTTGAATGATCATTTTAGCAACTATTATTATTGGACCTAGCAGACCCAATGGATCAAATATTTGGCAAATCTTTGAAAGTATTATACGTTTCGAAAATTGTTCATTTGTTAGTCGAGAGCTATTATGAATTCGGTACTGAATGAGATCAACGTTTGGATTCCAATAGACTCCTAGCGTTTTATTTTGCTCATTTTCACCAATATGTAGGATGTCAGCGTCTAGGTCCTTTTTAACATACAAATGGTTGAGCACCCTTTTATCATTGCAAAGCCATTTACGCAATTCGAAACCACCACTTGATAAAATTTTAGTAATATCTGATTGAATTTTGATTATGTCAGTTTCACTATCAGCCCCTGTCAGAAGATCATCAACATAAAATGAATCTAATATAATTTTACTTGCAGTTGGATATTTATCTTTATGGTCAATTGCCAGTTGAATCAGGCATCTGATTGATAAATAACCCGCTGAAGCAGTGCCGTAAGTGGCAGTATTTAACCTGAATCGTTTGAGTTCATCTTGGGGATTTGCTCTCCAGAAAATTATTTGAAAATTTCGATGCGATTCACTGATGAGTACTTGACGATACATTTTTGCACAGTCTCCAGAGATAACATAAACGTGCTTTCGAAAACTCATCAAAATTGAAAACAAGTCCCTTTGCAAAGTGGGACCACAGAACTGCACATCGTTTAGCGATAAACCACTGTCGGTTTTTGCTGATCCATCAAATACTACACGACATTTCGTTGTTAAACTACTCTCCTTGATGACAGCGTGGTGTGGTAAATGGAAGTTAGTTGAATTTAGATCAATTTCACCATTTTTCAATTCTGTCATATGATTCAAGGTTTCATATTCAGTCATGAATTTTACATATTCTTCTTTCAATTGAGGATTTCTGCTTAATTTTCTCTCTAACGAGTAAAATCTACTAAGTGCCGTTTTTTCCGAATTTCCTAACAGTTCTACTGATTTTTTGAAAGGTATTTCAACAATGAATCTACCGCTAGTATCGCGTTTAGTTGTTTTCTCAAAAAGCGATTCACAATAATTTTCAGTTTCCGATAAAATTTTGCAGTTATTATTAATATTTTCTAACTCCCAAAATTTAACAATTGAGTTGTTCAATGAACTTTCTGAATCGACACTTAAAAAATTTAATGATTCATAATTGTTTTCTGAAAATGTAAATTACCGGCCAATATCCATCCAAGTTTTGTGTTTTGTAATCTTGGCATATTTTTTGAAAGATTTTCATGTTCAATCAAAATGATTTTCCAAAATACATCAGCTCCCAATAGAATATCAATATTACTACTTATATTGAAATTTGGATCAGCCAAAACGCATTGAGTGGGTATGTTGAATACATTTCTGTTGAAAGAAAATAAAGGCAATTGATCTGTTATTTTCGGTAGTACCAAACAGTTAATATTCATGTTAAACTCACTATGACAAGACATAATTGAAACATTTATTTGATCACTAATATTTGACAATATTTCGCCTACACCTTTCACAACGTGATTTACTTTGGTTGTTTCTAATTGAAGTTTCTGGCACAATTTTGAAGAAATGAAATTACTCATTGATCCATTATCGAGCAATGCCCGACATTTTACAATCATATTTGTTCTGGGATTTTTTAACTTTATGATTGCAGTTGATAGTAGGACTTGGGAGACACCTGATGAATTTGTTGATGACTGAAAATTATGACTCTGTATATCTGAAGTATTGGCATTGACATTTGTTTCTGTGTCGACAGATATATTTTCATTCACTGAACTTGATTGTGAAACTCCCGCTCTACCATCGGATTTCTGATTATTGGAATCAAAATGTAGTAAGGTATTATGTGGTTTATTACACTTTGGACAGTCATTGAAAGTGCATTGATTTTGATCATGGGAACGCAAACATTTCAGGCATAACTTGAGATTTCTGACTTGTACCAGCGACTGGAAGTTTCAAAAAATTCCAACACCTATACAAACCATGTTGTTTTTTACAATATGGACACTGAATTTTTTCCGTATTGACATATGAATTAGTTTTTTTCAAAATTGTTTGCAACTTATGTTTTTCAAATTTATTTTGTTCAATTTTTCCCAAAATTTCACACTTTGTTTTCAAAAAACTATTCATATCTTTCATACTTGGCAAATGTTTTTCATATTTATGAGCTTCCCAGTCTTTTCGAGTAGTCGAATCAAACTTATTTGTGATTATGTATATTATAAGTCGATCCCATGTGTCTGTCTGTTCACCAAGAGCCTTCAATGAGCGCAAATGTTTTGTTACAGTGTCAAATAAATTTCTTAAGTCTGAATATGACTCTTTGCTTACTGCTGGAAATTCGAATATCCCTCTTACATGGTTATGGATAATCAAGCTTTTGTTTTCATATCTGTCAGTCAATAAGTTCCAAGCAACAAGATAATTATCGGATGATACTTCGATAGCTTTAATGATGTTAGAGGCTTCTTTTTCTAAAGATGATTTCAAATAGAAGAATTTCTGAATGTTCGACAAAGAACTATTTTCATCAACTAAAGCTTTAAAAGCATCACGAAACTCAAGCCAATTGGAATATTGACCATCAAAAGTGGGCAATTTTATTGTAGGTAACTTGACGTTTATACTGTCATTGTGGTTGGAAAAATATTTAGATGTACTTGAATTATCAGAAATATCACTTTGATTTCGATTTTCTACAAGAGAGGAATATTCAGAACATAATGTTTTTGCTTGACTCAAAATATCAAAATATGCATTTTCAAATTGTTCCCGCTCAGTCTCATCATTTTCGGTGGATTCTAAATCTTCAAGTTGTGACTGCACCTCATTGAAATCGTCCCATGAGGGTTCAAACTTTTCAATGCGAAGATTTAGTTGTGCAATAATACTATCATTCAAATTCTCTTTGTTAACAGATCCGATAAACTTTTGAAAACGCGTCAATCTGCTTTTAATTTGAGCCCGTTGAGATTTAAGCTTGTCTGCCATTTGAACGAGAAAATATGAAACTATCACACAATACCAATTCAAAATGAGAGGAAGGGAAAGGAAAGGAATGGACAGGAACTCACGGTTGGGCAATCGGCTTGCTGAATGCTGATGTCTGCTCCAAGCGTAGGTTTCTTCTGATTGATTTACATCCGGCTCGAAGGACCAATGTCGTAACTGGTTCTTTTGGGTTTCTTCGAAATGAATGGACTGTAGTTTTATATGATTTCTGTTCAGTTTTATTTTTATGAACTTTCTATACAAAATTCTTGGATAACAAGTTTTTTTTTTTTGTGTACATGTAACCATAGCATTTTTTATTATTGACGTTGACAAATATCAGAAAATAATATGCATCGACCTATATACAAGGTGACTGAAATATAAATTATATCAACAAATTAACATGTATATATATATATATATATATATATATATATATATATATATATATATATATATATATATTTCAGATCCATCCGACCTCGGATAACGGATTTCAATCAGATGATTCCCGACAAAAACAATACACCAATCAGAAGATCTTTATTAGCATTAGGCATCGTATTTGTCAGATTCCATTTTCTTCATCCAACGTATGAAAAAGTAAAAACTCTCGGATGAATTTTTTCCATCAAAAATCAATATCAGGGAATATACTGTTTCCATAAGTGAAAATAAAATAACTAAAAAAATAATATGGGTTGTTTACCAATTCTTCGAAAAAGCTGGCCTTTCCTGAAACAATCGAAATCGAAAATAATTCTGAACTCTGACAAAATGAATCCATATTGAAATAACCAGTATGATTTTTATTTTCGGTTCGCATGAACTGCAGAGCATGTCATAAATTCCCTCGACGAAATTGTTTATGTCACCTGTTGAGGGTGATCTATAACAAAAGAAAAGTTTAAAGTTTAAGAAATACTCGTTATGTAAGAAATGGCGCTATCTCTATATCTTTTTCAGAACAGAATTGTACCGCCACCGCCATCTTTGTTTGTTGTGCGTCAATACGATGTGATAAGCGAAAAATCTTCAAATTATACAAAGAAATTTCAGATTGGTTACCTTCATCTGAAGGGCAAACTGATATTTCGTTTGCTTCATCACAATACAGTCACTGAATATTAAACAAGAGGAGTTTCTGATCAGAAGAAACTTGATCCTTGGATTCTGTTTTTTCGGTTTCGAAAAATATCATACACGGGAGTTCATAGGGCCTCCATGGCTAGCTTCGTATTTTCTTCTGAAATTGAGACTGAATGAGGAGTGTAGATTTCAGGTTGTATCGATTCTCGAAGGACGGTAAAGCTTCGCATCTCACTTCAGGAGATTCCCGCTGTTGTACCTGGTGTAACTTGAGTAACGTTACCTGAAATATCATTAGGAATGACTCATTTGGAAATTACCCCTAAAATAATCTTGTAGCCTTATCACTTTTCAACTGAATATTTCTAAAAGGAGTTAGTGAATCATTGGAAATATTTACGGTACCTGAAATTACACATAGAAAAAGGTTATTTGTTCAATTGCTGCTCTTTTCGTGAAACAACAAAATTGATTGATAAGTAGAGCTCATCCAATCCATCTTGGCACAGAACTAATAAAACATATGCTAAGCCATCTCTCTGAAGTATATTTAGATAAAAAACACCTATTATATGTGTTCACTGTGTCGAAGTTTATTCCTAGAAGGTGTTTTTTCTTTTGTCATGGTCTAAACTACCAGGGTGCAACTGGAAAAGTATCTGAGTTTGAGCCAAGATGGATTGAATAAGGTGTACCATGAAAACGGGAAGTTTCATTTCTCAATTTTCAGATTTGAAAAATCGTATTCCATAAAAAGAGACTTTATCGTTGTACTTTCAAAGCTGATTTTTTTTAAAAATTTGAAGCTGTAACAGAGAAATATTCATAGAATTGTATGTTCAGCACATCTTTTTCAAAATATTATATCTATTGAAAGGTAGATTTTGATGCAACAGAAACATTCACTTCAACACACTTTCAATATAGAAGATAAACATCATTATCAGTAGACCATTTTGTACTCCTGATTTTGGAAACTTCAGGAGTAAGCTATACTGTACCTACTTCTTAGTTTCAGTCCTTCATTGAATTTTATTTGTTAGTTTCACAAATACTTTTTTCAAATGTCTTGTTTTTCAGGAAAGGCGGAAAAATTATATGTATAACTTGTGATAAAGTACTGCTCGGGAGGAAATGTAGAACTTTGCTCTTTTGTTATACAAATAGCTGTTTATTGCCCAATTTTTATACCAAGCATATGAAAATTGAATCAGAGAGAGATTTTTCTATTTTGCTTTGTGTAGATATGGGCAATGGAGTAGCCATTTCGGACTTTTTCTTCCTTCTTTTGAATGATTCAAACGTCTTTGAGTGTTATACACGTACCTATCAACAGAAGGGGTTGTAAATTTTTTTATTTCACTTCTTTCAAAGAAGTTGTAATTTCTTGATGATTTTGATTCGGAGAAGTAAAAAGACAAAAAATTAATTCATCAAATGTTCACTAATATTTTCACTATCAGAACTTCAGAAGTTTTCTGGGAAGGAAGTGAAATTATAATCTGCTTCTGGGGCTGTAAGGCCAAGAACAGTGACTTCCGCATCTAGCAGGACACCGTTTCAAATGGTGAGATTGCTACTCTCAAAAATATGTGTGAATCATATGTGAATAGCAATGTTTTCATCCTCATGTCGACTGACAAAATTTGACGACTATAACTTCTTATTATTTTATTCATTAAAATGACAATGCACATATTTACAAAGTGAATACACGTGTTTGAAAAGATGAAAATATTTCTGTGAACTTCAACTCATCTAGATCATATCCAAATTCCTGGGGGCATTGTAAGAACCGAAGCAAGTGGCGACTCTGAGAATTTGCAGCCAGAAAAACGTCGATTTGCCAAATCTGGACAAGGACAGGGTCTCTGGCTGGGTCTCGTTTTCAGCCTGGATGAAATGGTCGAGGAAACCCTTCTTAGTGATAATCTTCGGTCAGGATATCCATTTCTGTACCATTTTTTTCCCTGAGAAGTGAACGACCTACATCTACAGATCACATTTCCAGGAACGTGCTCGCTGTTTTCTAAATGCAGCTCTGATTGATTCATTCTGAGCGAGTTTATTAAATTATCAAAATGAAAAGGATTTTCTTCCATATGCAAAATGTAATTATCGATTGTTTACCTCGTCTATTCAAAATATGTGATCCTAATATTGTCATAGACACCGGTTTGTTTTGCATTAGTATTGTCACAGTACTCAGCAACAAAAAATAGATGACTGGAACAAAGAAATAATTCGTTCAACTTCACCTTTTTTGTATGTATCCAGATTCTACAGCTACTCGAGCGACTTTCCACAAAAGTCGAGCACCAAAACGTTCAATTTCTCCTTGGAAGAATCTGGAGTCAGACTATTATACACACCTCAATCACTTTTTCAACTGATACGGAATAGATTCTTGAGTACCTATGTACTTACCTATTTATACCAATACGTGGTCAATGAACTATTTCATTAATGAACATGAAGAGGGGATAATGAAGAATAAAAGACTTCTTCTCAATTTCACTCGTTTATGTTTTGTCAAGCATTCGAATGATCCATTAGGTGCATTGGCAGCACTACACATTCACATCGCTTCATTCTTCACTATTTCGAAAGAAACAACTCATAACATTGATTTATGACAAATGAAAATATAGTTAAAATGGACCCTGTCGGACGGAAGAAAGATATCTTTTGTCTTTTGGAGCACATTTATTTTTTTCAAAGTTGGCAGCTCTGTGCATTTCTCAGTTTCAGGACTCAAGTCGAATGCCATGTACTCTACACAAACAGAGGTCGGATTATGAACTTATGATGCGTAATACGTATCGTATACTCGATACGAACCAAAATCCGCTTCGTACAAAATTGATCCTTTCGATATCTTTCGATCTTTTAGAAGCTTTCTAGTTTCTTATGTGTTTTGAAAGAGCTATGGACTCGTAAACATGATAGCCGTTTCGATTTGTTTCGAATTTTCGTAATTCGACAGCTGAACTCATAAGTTCCCAGTAAAATATAATTGTTTTGTGTGAAAAACATGTGAAAACAGTGAAAACTGACTACTATGACAGTTCAACAGAGTACCTACTCCTAAAAAAATATTGTGTTCTGAACGAAAATATAATTTCATTGTTTTTCCAACAAAAAGTCATATTTCATGAAACTGTCAGAGATATCTATTATTATCTTTCGATGCAAGTATAGAAAAATTTGTTAGTGATTTTATTATCTTTCGATGCAAGTATAGAAAAATTTTTTAGTGATTTTTTTCATCTGACAAAATTACGTCGAAATGCTTTTGTCATTGAAAAAGTTATGGCGAAACAGAATTCGAGAAATACGCCTTCCATTTATCCAACCAATTCAATGCTAGAACTTTTATGAAAATTCTGACTGCTCCAGTAGGTAGGTATTCAGTAGGTTTTAATCTTAAGATGAAAAAATAATTTCGAAGGAATGGAATAATAATGAAGGTAGCTTCATATGCAGAACAGTGTCATTTGTAAAATAAATGCATCTTATCAAATAAACATAATTTCAAAATATGTGGTATTTCACAATTTTTCATTGAACAATACAAGGCATTGCCTATATGTACATACTCATGTGGAAATTCTAGTTGGTGTTCAATCTAAATCAAAATATGTAAAACGGTTTCCCTAATTGGTCTGAAGCTTTCAAAGAATCATGTAGAAACTATTTCTTCGAAATAATTTCCTCGACTCCATAGTTCCGTAGGAAAACCTTCTTCTATGAGTTCTATATCGACTACAATCAATTCTGAATCCTAGCCGACACTCTATAGGTAATCCATTTTTCAATAATTATACTAAGGGACAGTTTTTCAATACAAAGATAAATGAGTTATCTGTCAGATAGATGGAAGGAGAGAGGAGTTGCGCGTGGATAATATTTGGCAGTGACAAGGAAAAAAACTGATGGTTATTTTAATCTGACAGATATCTTGCATTGAAAAACCGGCCCTAAGAAAATTACCAAAAACATCTAAGTTCATGTTGAAAAACATATCAATCATTCTGAAAACACATATGCTGAGTAGATATACACCGTAAATGTGAAATATAGTAATGTGAGTTGTAAGATATGACGATATTTCAAAATCTTCCAAATTTTTGCGTATATTCTGATAGCAAAGGCATCTAACAGGACATCTTTTATTGAACGATGAAAGATAATTTACACCAAAGGATCCACTCTTATCGTTTATAATTTTTTATTACTTCATATAACAAGAAAACAAGTCACATTTTTACTAACTAGACACGTGTCTAATAAGATGAAAATATTCCTGTAAAGTTCAATGGTGAATGTTTTTATCCAATCATCCTTTACAGGAATGTGAACACGAAATTATAAATAGAACCAACCAGGAGGCTATAGAATTCCATTTATTATATATAATACACCGATGACAATTCATCTTGATCATATCCAAATTCCTGGGGACATTGGAAGAACCGAAGCAAGGGGCGACTTTGAGTATTTGCAGCCAGAAAAACGACTATTTGGCAAATCTGGAGAAAGGCAGTGTCTCTGTCTTTGCATACTCAAGTCATATTTTTTTGGTTAACCTCTACATTCGTAGCGTCTTTTAACAGCCAGAGCTTTGCTTGCTAAAACCTCATCATGAATGAAATATTTTCTTTTCGTATGGCGATTTGTTTTATTGGCATTTCCTTCTCGTTCTCGTGGTTCTTACAGGAAGATACTGGCTCATTCTGTTCTGGAGTCGTTTTCAGCCTGGGTAAAATATTCGACGAAATTGTTCTCAGTGATAATCTTTGATCAGGATATCCATTTCTGTTCTTATTACTTCCATGAGAAGTAAATGACTCACATTTTCCGATCACATTTTCTGGAACGTGCTCGCTGTCTTGTGAATGCGTCTCGGATTTATTCATTCTGAGCGAGTTTAATAGGTGATCACAAGAAAAAGTATTGCTTTCCGTATGAAAAATGTGACTATCAATTTTTCACCTCTCTTGTTGGAAATATTCGATACTAATATTGTCTTGGACAACGGTTTGTTTTACATTAGGATTGTCACATTGCTCGGCAACAACAAACAGACGAGGACAAAGAAATAAATCATCAATCAATTCATTATGAAGACTACAATCAGTTCTTCAATTGAATCGGAATATATTCTTGAATACCTATGTATTTACCTATTTACACCTATGTGGTCAATGAACTATATCATTAATGATCTTGAAGAGGGGATAATGAAGAATTAGCCATCGTAGAATTAGGAATTTGAATAATGTTTTCATTCCATTCGAAATCTCTTGGTTGTCATAATAATGAATATAATGAGGGGCCGGTTTCTTGACGTTATGGATATTGAATTTTTTACAAAAATGCCATTCTACGATGTGATAACTCGAATAAAAATTGTGTTATGAACTCGAATTTTCACCAAGAACCCCAACGATCGCCTAAATTTGTGTTGACAGAGGTGCCGATTCTCAAAATTCGTCTAAAATTTTCCTAAATAGTGGTATGTTAACCAAATTAATATTGTTATAACTTTCTTGCCAATTAATATTTTCGAAAGAAATTCTAGAATTCGCCTTTCTAGTGCAGCAATTATGGATACTTCCAAAATTTTTCAAAGTGATATGGGTATGGTGTATCATATAGATGCAAATTCCCTTTTTTTTTAATTCACTCATGCTACTACTTCCACCTGGAAGGAATTCTATGAGCTTTGCACATCTCATTTTTTCCTCTCGGATTCCTACCTCTGAACAAGAAAATGATGTTCAATGATTCAAAATGATACTATCAGGTTTATCTACACAATGATTGGTTCCAATATAACGAACATTTTGATATCTATAAAAGACTCATCATGAAAAATATAAGTACTCATTCTCCCAAATGCACCTACTCTAATAAGAAGCGACATCTAATAAAAGACGAGTACTCATTCTCGTGTGAGATGCAGCTTTTATTAAAATGATATGTTTTAATTTCGAGTCAGATATTTCGTTAGTGATTTTCAAATGAGAAAATCTTTCTACTCATCTCCCTAGTAGCCCAGGAAAATAAGGGTTTCACCACGGATTGTGAGATAGTCAACCATAAACTTGTATAAACCTTTATTTTGACACCTCTAAACTTGTCTCAAATCCCACCTATCGAGATGTCCGCGACTACAGATATTTCAAGGTCAAAATAAAATAATCGAATTTTTACACATTTATTGCAAATGTCTCGTGTCCAATGTATATTTTGTAAATATTCATTTGATAGTACTTACCTACTTGTGTAATTATGAACTCATTGAGGAAGGGGGTTCAATTACATTTTAGGTAGATAATAAATAAGTACATCTATATTGAAATCCGTAATGTTGTCATGGGAAAAACAACAAAATCGTCATTATGTGACAATATGACACAAATCGATTCTGATGTTAATGAAAATAATGTGGTTTCTTCTGCATCGCGTTGTATGGAGTTGGGAAGACACTTTCTTTGTTTCAGATAAATAGGTGATATATTTACAAAGTCATTATGGTTCAGAAATTGTTGTTATATCTGATGGATATTCAGAGTATAACAAAAACATAAAAGCCTATTACCCAAGCATCATTTTCATCAAATCAAAATAATAAAAATAGCTAATCAATATCCTTATTGAAAAATCGATAATATTACAATGAAACAGGCCAGAAATTATGCAAATATTCTTATTATTAAAACAACTATTGATGAATCCAAACGTCATAAAACTGCTGTTATAATAGGAGAAGATATATGTCATGTTCCGATATTCCTGAACAGTACTGTCCACCTAATTCCGTCGTTCCGATTTTACTGACATTCACTGGTAATTATTTCGCGCCAATTTTTGAGGTACCCTGTTAGAGACTAAAAAGTTACTGGTGCTACTGCTGCAGAAGTGGTCCTGTGTCCTGTAGTCCCAGTAATTCTCAAATTGAGTTGGGTTAGGTTGTGTTCGAATAAACGTCAACGGATAACAGATTAAATTTGTTGTCAGATCGTTGCAAATGCAAAATTATCAAAAATGTTTCGAGTTGTACTGGAAGATAATATTTGCGTACAAGTTAATGCTGAATTGAATTGAATCCAGCAGATCAATAAAATCTTCGGGAACCCCATTTTTCGAGATTGCAAGCCTTATTCGCACATACCTGAAATGTTTGAAAATCTCAGGGGTGTAAAAACCTACTACAATTCGAATGTACCATTCTATTCTTGGTATTTTCTCTATGCGACCTCTAATTTTGACGAGAATTATAATTTCAGTCATTATATCCTCTGAAGACTCATTATCAGAGCTTCAGCTCTCTGAATTTTCCATTTCCGTATCGCTATCTCTTAATATTTCTTCCAATATTTAATTCATTGTGAAATAAGATAGGGTACGCCACACCTGTCACCGCTGACAGTTCCTTTGACGGATATCCGATGGCGATCCGTTCCGATATCATCAGCAGTAGATTACTATCACTGCAAAAAGCGTTCCGAAAATGCTTACTGTGGCCAGTAATACCAGCAATATCGGAACATGACATTTGATTCACTTGTAATTCCAAATGGGCGTACCCCCTATCTCATCAATAAGAAATTATCTTAAAAACAGTAAAACAGTTTGCACAGGAAATGTGTATAAAAACTAAAATAAGGAAAATGAACTTTTGTGAAAAAAACAAGAGGAACTTCTGGATTTGATTCGAATTGCTGCACATTTGAAGAAAACTCCCCGGTTCAATCATTATTTGAGAATGGAGTGCGAACCTCGTTGGCAATCTATAATTCTCCTAAATCTATATCGATAATCATGTTAACAGAACTGAATAATACTGTGCAGTTATCAACGAGTGCCGCAGCTCACCAACATTTAAACCGTGAATATAAGTTCAGAGTGTTCAGCCTTGGTAAGGAATTGGGATTGAATGATGCGTGATGAATTAGTGGAACCTGTTATGACAAATAATCGGCAGCTGCGCAGGAATTTCTTAACACAATATTCTGCAACTGCAGGGATGGTTGTGGTTCGCGAAGCAGGGTTTCAGTGTTCTCTGAATTCTGCGGGCGCTCTGCCCGCTATCTATAAAATGGTTCAAGATAAAAAAAAAAAGTTCAAACAGAAGTTTTAGATATTTCGATTTTCTACAATATTCCTAATGAATATGAATAGCATAAGACCCATAGGAAACGAGATATTGGCAATAAATGTGTAAAAAATCGATTTTGAGAACTATGACCTTGAAATATTTGTAGTCACGGATGCCCCACGATGGGCAGGTTTTGAGATAAGTTTTAAGTTGTCAAACTCAATATTTATACAAGTTCATAGCAGAGGCAGTTATATTTTTCATTATAGTGGTGTTGTATGTTCTGCAATAGATTTTGACAAACTTCCATTATTTTCTTTCAGAATCGCCTTTTTTCACTTTGTAATATAAGAAGATGATAATAATATTATATATATATATATACATCCAGCTATCTTCCTGGCGTCTTTTCACAACTCAATCTCTGAGCGTCCGTCATGTAGTTCTCAAGAAACCTGTAGTTGTGCAGATGAATATTTTCAAGATTCATACACGACGTGTCATGGAAACTGTTTGGACTTTGTTTTTCGACTATAAATAATTGGAATTTTCATTTGTCCATTCCTTAGCGTCCTTTCATGGAGCCCCCTCTCAGCGTCCAATATATTCAAGAATTTCTGCTAGCTGGCGTCCGCTTTATATATTTTACTTTCGTCCTTCCGATTCGTAAGCGCCCGGCGATAATGCCAGAATAAACCATAACGGCAATAGATAACTTTAAGATGCTACTCGTGGGTTGACTTTCTGAGCTCTGATATTTTGCTTTGAAACTTTTTTAATTTCACTATGTACTTGTTATTTTTATCTATACACTCATATCTGATTTGTTAAATATATACAATTTATGTAAAACTGACTTTTTCCACAGCTTATAAACATCAGTATTAATTGCCACACTACCTGTGGTCATGTTGTTCGTTATTTAGCTTAGTATTAAGCTTACTCAATACCAGTCCCTACAAGAAATTATATATTTTTCTTCAAACATTACTAAATCATGACATGACCACATATCTGGAAAATGGCCCTAAGAATCACATTCCAACTCATAAAAAATAAATAAATATATTAAGAAAAATTTATTTGTGGAGATACTCTGTTATAAAAGGGTATACGGCAAAGTGTTCACTTGTGTTTGTAATGAGCAGCCAAAATGTATGTTGAGAGGGGGGCCAAACATATACAGTGTCATCCCCAAAGTATGCACCATATGGGAAACTTATTTATTGAGTATTTTGAAAAATCTCGGAAAATGTTGTTTGGAAAAGTTGTTCAGCATCAAAAAATACATCCGGTTCGAAGACATGGCCATCTAAGTGAAGTTTTACTTTTTTACCCATTTTTTTCCTAACTATTTTGGACAAGAAAATCTCCAGAAAATCAATGAGTTTTTTCCAAAATACCTATTTCATTTTGACGTTTCGTGACTTGGTATTATCGAATATTAAGTTATTGTTAGAATACTGTATAATTTTCAGTAACATTCGGTATCAACAAAAAATAAAAATAACCTTGCACCAAAAACTTGGAAAATTATTTAACTCTTCAAAAAAATTGACCGTGGTTAACACCTTACTAGTGTGATTTGTAATATTACCTACAGTCTTCTAAAATAAACCGTGGTTTACAGGATGCTGTCTATTTATCGTTTTAACAAATTTTTGTTTTCGTATTGAGAAAAGTGGGTAAAAAATTAAACTTCACTCAGATGGCCATGCCTTCAAACCTGGATGTATTTTTTGATGCTGAACAACTTTTCCAAATAACATTTCCCGAGATTTTTCAGAATGAGAGTACTTTATTATTGTCTCAAAATCATATATTTGAAGGCTCCTCGTATATAACGTCTGTTTTACCGTATTTTGTTGGTGCATATTCGGTTTCAGGGGATGCACAAACTTTTATCAGGAATAACTTTTTCTCGAAAGACCCTTAATAAATGAGTTTCCCATATGGTGCATACTTTGGGGATGACACTGTATAGGGCTAGAAAAAAAGGTTACTACAGTTGCCACTGTACGGATGGATATAATAATGACTGCAAAAAAAATTTCATGATTCCACGCCAATATTTTTATAAGAGAATACGAAGTTCTGAGACACTAATGATATTAAATATTTTTTGTGGCCCAACACACCCGAAAACAGACGTAGCAACTTATCGCACCAAAAAAAAATCATGCAACTCGAAAAACCTGCATGAATACATGCAATTTTCTGGAGTTTTAGGTGTGAGTTTTACAACAACAGCAACAAAAGCATAACCAAACCTTCCCCTAAGTGGAGTGTTAGGCGTTAGCACTCGAATCATTCAGAAAGAAGTAAATGAAATGATAACTCTTCAAATAAGATATTTCTCGTTTAGAAAATATCGAATTTCAAAATTTCAACACTACCTTTGACGAAAAATGCAAGAACCGATTTTATTTCACCTAAATACTGACCGTTTTATTCCAATAAATTTATTCGAGAGGTTTCTTTGTTTTTTAATGCTGTGCATATCCTTCGCATATTTTTTTTTTTGAATTTTTAGAGTGATGTAAATTTGCTACTGTTATCGCAGACTACCATTGTCTGAGTTGTTAGTATCAGCACTGTTATACTTTGAGTGAGTAAAACGCAGTTGAACAGGGAAAAGTGAATTGTAATGTATGTAACACTTGCAAAGTTATTTTTTAATCAACAACAACATGGACTACTACATTTCATATTAAACATAAAATATGTATATAGTATGATAAAATAAAGTAACACACAATGTAAAAACTGTTTTCTTCAACACCCCCTCTCAATGTGGGTTAACTTCTTCAAGGCCCAAACTTCCTAGGTGTTTCTTGAATTTTTCTTTGGAAAGTGCCTTTGTAAATATATCAGCTGTCATATCTTCGGTGCATAAATATTTCAGATCTATTTCTTCATTTTCATACATTTCTCGGATATAATGATGGCGAATGTCTATATGTTTTGTCCGGGAATGATAGACAGGATTCTTAGTGAGTTTTTGAGCCCCTTGGTTGTCACAATATAGAATGGTAGCTCCAGCATCTTCTTTCAAATGTCCGAGTTCTTTCAAAAAATTTCTCATATATATGGCTTCCTTTGCAGCTTCGGAGAGTGCCATATACTCTGCCTCGGTACTAGATAAAGCAACTGATTTTTGTTTCTTAGATTCCCATGACACTGCGGCTCCAGCAAAAGTAAAAACAAATCCTGTGTAAGATTTTCGATTATCCAAGTCTCCTCCCCAATCAGCATCTACGAATCCTTCGAGAGAACAACCAGTTTTTCGAAAATGTAATCCGAGCAAGCTTGTTTCCTTCAGGTATCGAAACACACGTTTTACTGCTGTCCAGTGTCCTTTACCGGGGTTGTTGTTGAATTGACTGAGAGTACTAACCGCATGGGCGATGTCAGGACGAGTTGAAACGGCCAGGTACATAAGAGATCCAACAGCTTGCCTGAAGGGTATACTTTTCATTTCTTCCAAATCTTCATCCGACTTTGGTTCCATCTCCTTGGATAATTTGATGCTGACATCGATTGGAGTTTGAATGGGCTTACATTCTTGCATATTGAATTTCTTCAAAATATCCAAAGTATATTTGCGTTGAGACATGCAGACAGATTTTGTTGTTCTATCTTGTTGAAATTCTATGCCCAGGCAATAATGTAATGAGCCTAAGTCCTTCATTTCGAATGCAGCATTCAAGTCATTTTTCAATTTATCATATAAGTCGTAAGAATTTGTAGCCACAACCAAGTCATCCACATATACACATATGACAATGTAAGAATCTGACTGACGACGAATATAAATGCATTTATCAGCATTCAAAGGTTTCATTCCGAAAGATTGAAGGTACTGATCTAACTTCTTGTACCACTGTCTACCAGATTGTTTCAAACCGTATATTGATTTCTGCAAGGAATAAACTTTGTCTTCCTCTCCTGGAACGATAAAACCTTCTGCTTGTTCCATGTATATGGTTTCATCCAAATCACCATTGATGTAGGCCATAACCACATCCATTTGATAGAGTGTTAGACCTAATTCTGATGCCAATGCTATAACTGTACGTATGGAGCTCTGCCTTGCCACTGGTGATGATGTTTCATGGTAATCCACTCCTGGTTGTTGACTATATCCCTTGGCTACAAGACGAGCTTTCAGTCTTTCAACTTCTCCGGTGTTTTTATATTTTACTCTCAGCACCCATCTACTTCCTATGACTTTTCTATCTTGAGGACGATCAACTAATGTCCATGCTTTGTTTTTCACCAATAAATCGAATTCTTGTTTCATTGCTTTCTGCCATCCTTTTGCAAAAGGTCCATTAATAGCTTCCTTCAAGGTTGGGTTGCTCATTTCATCAATGCCAATCTGAGCTGCTTCTTCCGAATTTACTTGTATCATATTATACACTTTTCTGGGTCTTCCTGCGGAACCGTTTCTGAGTAATGATGGTCTTCCTGGCCCCTTTTTCAAAATTAGATTTTGTTCATTGGAAATGACTGAACTTTCTGTCAAGTGTTCTGCGTCAACTGTGACATTGTCATCAAAATGATTTTCTGTGGCCTGAAATTGGTTTCCTTCCCGATTACTATTAGAAATGGCACCGGATTCAAGTTTGAAATCGAAAAAGGTAGAATTCTCTGGAGTTTGCTCAATCATCGATTGCTTGTTTTCCAAAAATTTAACATCAATACTTTTGATAATTTTCCTGGTATTTGGGTCCCACAGGCGGTATGCTTTTGAGTCTGATGAATAACCAACAAAAACGCATTCATGTGATCTGGATTGAAGTTTTCCCTTTGGTGATTTTATCAGAACGAAAGCTTTACATCCAAAGGTTTTGAAATGAGATGCTGTTGGCTTTTTATTCTTGAAAACTTCGAATGGAGTTTTGTTATTCAGACTACTTGAACAACTTCGATTTCTGATGTATGCCGCAGTGGCAATAGCTTCTGCCCAGAAGTGATGCGGTAAATTTGATTGAAGTAGCATACATCTTGCCATTTCTACAAGCGTTCGGTTCATTCTTTCAGAAACCCCATTCTGTTGTGGTGTATATGCTGTTGAATACTGCCTCTTTATACCATTTTCTTCTAAATATTTTGTAAATTCCGATCCACAATACTCCAATCCATTATCTGTCCTCAGGATTTTTATTTTTCGTTCCATCTGCTTTTCCATATACTTCTGGAATTTCCAAAATGCTTCTCTTACTTCATTTTTATGTTTCAAGAAGTAAACTTCAACCCATCTGGACTTATCATCAATAAAAGTAGCGAAGTACAATGCACCTCCTATTGATTTACTTCTAATCGGCCCACAAATATCTGAATGAATGATATCCAGTAAGTTTTCAGATCTATTGAGCGAATATTTTGGCAAAATTGCTGCCGATTGTTTACTCATAATGCAAACTTCACATGCAGGTAACTGGTCACGTGAGTTGAATGAAATTCCATTGACCAAATTTTCATTTTTCATTTTCTTCAAATCAACTTCATTTAAGTGGCCATAACGCTGATGCCATTTTTGCAAATCGCTGACTCCCCCACATGCAAGGGCTGTACTTTCCGATTCAGCTTGAATGTAATAGAGTTCACCTTTTCTTAAAGCTCTGGCGATAAGCTGACCATTTTCATTCACGATCTTTGCATCCGTTTTTGAAAATATGACGTTGCGACCTTTGTCTGACGCTTTCGAAATTGATAAAAGGTTCGTTTTTATTTCGGGAACGTAGAGAGTATTTTCTAATCTCAAACTTCTAGTTCCAGAACTTTCGGAAACGGATAAATGAACAGTACCTTTTCCGATTATATCAGTGGTTTTGTTCACTGCGAGACGTACTTTTTGATCACTGACATGGATAAAATCGGAAAATTGTGATATATCGTGACACATGTGTGAAGTTGCACCACTATCCAAACACCATTCTTGTGTATTGGTGGTATCTGCACTGAAAACCGCTTGGATGCTTGTGATTTCTTCATTTGTGGGATCTTCTGAATGTCGAATCATGAGTGCTTCTTCCTCCTCCACATTTGATGTACTTTGTCTAACTGCTGATCTTCTACGGCATTCTGAACCCTTGTGGCCGAATAGGTGACAGTAGTTGCACTTGTACCTGAATTTGGTTTGCTTCAGAAGTGGATCATCTGACTTTTCGCTTTTCGTCTTCGAATGGTCATGTTCTGATTTCCAGTTCACTCCTTTTCTAGGAAATTGTTTGGATTTTGAATAAAGGGCACAATGTGAGGAAGTTTGATCACTTTTTCTTGCGATGGATTCATCGATGAGCTTGACTTTGAGAGCTTCTGGTTTGGGAAGTTCGTCTCTTGCTTCTATGGCACATCGAAAATTCTCGTAGCTTTTAGGTACACTATATAACATCAGGATTGATAGTAAATCATCAGCCATTTCAATTCCCATCTCTTTTATTTTGTCAACGGTGTCAAAGAATGAATTGAGATGATCTTTCATGTCATTTTCTTCTGACATTTTTGTAAACAGAACTTGCTTCAGGAGAGTTGCCTTCCTCGCTGGTCCACGAGATTCATACACTTCCTTGAGTTTTTCCCATACTGCATTACTAGTTTTGCATTGCTTTATGAGACATAATTCGGATGCTTGCATTGATAAAATTATGTCTGCTCTAGCTTTCTGGTCCATTTTATTCCATGCATCTGCTGCTGTAGCATCGTCTGGTTTAGTCGTTTCACCATTCACATGGGACCAATGATCGTTTTTAATAAGAATTGCCTCCATCTGCAGCTTCCAGGTATCATAGTTGTTTTTCCCTAATTTCTCTACTTGAGTTAAGGACAGCGCCATCAAAATGGATTTTATTTTTACTTTCCCTTTCAATATTTAAACTGAGCTACCTGGGCCCATAACCTGTTATACTTTGAGTGAGTAAAACGCAGTTGAACAGGGAAAAGTAAATTGTAATGTATGTAACACTTGCAAAGTTATTTGACAATCAACAACAACATGGACTACTACATTTCATATTAAAAATAAAATATGTATATAGTATGATAAAATAAAGTAACACACAATGTAAAAACTGTTTTCTTCAACAAGCACGACGCGACGTTTCAATCGATTCAGAATTTACGATCGTTATTGAGTATACTGACTGACCACCTGAGTTAATAAGACAACATTCATAGGGATTGAGATTATTGGCAGAACTCCCTTTTTTTCTGATGGGACCCTACCTAGCTTGGTATTATTCAATAACAGGTAATTTTCGTCGTGTGTCCTGTATCTGGATTCACTACAAATTGCCATCGACTCATTTATAACAAATGTCATAGAGAATGATCCTGCATGTGATGCACAAGAAATATTTTTTCACAAAATGGAGCTCTCCCCCATTACTTGCTGAATGTACGCAATTATAAATATCATATAGAATGACATATATCATAGAGAATGACCCTGCATGTGATGCACAATAAATATTTTTCCACAAAACGGAGCTACCCCTATTACTTGCTGAATGTACGCAATTACTCGAATGGTACGTTTCCAGGTCCCTGGGTAAACGCAGGGGTGCAACTGAGTGGCCCTTTTTTAGTTTTTTTTGAGCATATAAAACCAAAGTTCACAGCACTCCGAAAGATCCAAAGATAAGCGTTCAACAGTGTGCACATTCACTTAACTAATACGGTATGTTTTTGAGTTGAATCGAATAAAATTTTTAATTTTTTGTCAAAAATTGTCCTGACGTGTATTCGGATTTTATCGAAATTAATTTTCCAACCTCTAATGCCTTGCGATATATTTTCGATGAGCCACCCTGTATATGATATTACATCGCGTATCCGGAATGAAAAACAAATGGTTTTCAAACCAATTTTTTTTACCACCATGTATCAAAAATACCGATTATGAATTATTTCGATTCATTCAATTCATGGGGGCTAGTTGATGAATGATCTATTACACAATCCATAGAGGTTGTAAATAACGAATTGAAATTAATTTTTGTTCTCCCTGTTGTGACGTTCAAACCAAATAGTTGTAAAGGATATTGGACACACACGACATCCTATCACCACTCTGGCATGATATCCTTAAAGGAAAAGCCATCTGTATCACTACTTTTGTTCGGGTTTGGAGGTCGTCGTTTTTTGAAATTTCTTCCTGACGTTTTGCTGGCGCGAGTGGCTAGCCTTTGAAGAAGCTAGGAATGGTGTGGTTTCCCGCGAAAAGCTTAGTTCGCCTTGAAAAACCCCCTACTCTAGGCACAGTAAAGGTCTGTGCGTTGATGAACTCAAGCAGAAACAGCGAAAGAATACAAAATAGTCATGAGTGTGTGTCAAAACCTCATTTGATTCATAACTTAACCTGATATCGTTTTATCAAATATCACTCACTCTTCACTCAACGAATGTTTGTCAACAAATACTGCACTTTTTAAAACACGCTGCCTTCTGAAATCAGCCCCTATTCAGTGTTGCCTCTTCTTCAGAAATTGAAAGACGCTTGGAAATCGACGGTCCGAAAGTAATATATACCTTTCAATGAATATTCGGAAATGCTCCTTGCGTCGCTGGCGGCAAACCTGATGAACTAATAATATACAAAAGTATTCGAAAAATTTGCACAACTATCAAGAAGGCGTCCAACGAATTTTCAAATATGTGAACTACTCTGGTGCTCTGAGTTCAGATTCTACACAGTTTCTTCAGAGCGTCCATATATGGACGCTCTGTTGGAGCCGGACGCTTGGAAGATAGTAATTTGTTAATGTACGGACGCTCGGTAGATAGTGGTATGCTTATATATATATATATATATATATATATATATATATATATATATATATATATATATATATATCCCACAGTAGATAGGTCCTCCGATAATAGTACATTTGCATTTAATAGGTCCTCCGGGTGCGATGAGTCCTCCGTATACGGAAGACCTATCACTTCACATGTTAAACGGTCCATGACTTCATAAAACATTACCAGAACAAATTTCAGAAGGATGACCTAAAACGTGTTTTTCGCTATTCCGTATAGTTTTAGTTGCCGTTTTCTCCATATCTGAGGGGGATGTCGCTGTTGGGCGTATACTATCACGCGTATATGCTTTTCCTGTCCTACAGTGGATCCGTCCTCCGCTGTATTAGTCATTTACAATTCACTGTAGATAGGGCCTCCAACGATTTGGCAATACTGCTTCGGGTACATTTAGGGAATATTGAATTCATTTAGGTATCGGGAAACGTTTTCGAGAATCATACCGAGTTAGTAAAGTTGACTCAATGCATGGGTATCTGGAAAACGGTAACAGTTACAGGGACGGTTTAAGCGTAAGATCCAAATAACTAAATCATTGCTTATTTGAGGTTTTTTTCGTCACATTGGTTCAACGCGATTGGGTGAATGATTTGAAATTTCGTATACATAAAACTGAAAGATTTATTCATACTATTACACCACTTGAAATGTTCCGAACATGTTTAATATCTCATATAGTTTGGAAATGGGAAATAACGATTTCAAATTCAAAAATATCGAATTTCATAAATAATAATCAGTGCCGATCGTGAATTGATGTGATGCGACTGGAGTGAAGGTACGCGGTCCTTAAATGGGGGCCCATCATAATGACGTTGAGAAGTTTGTTCTCAACCTGTTACATTCAGATATTTTTTCTTGTATCAGGTTCAATTGGAAATGAATCCTTTTCATTCTTCGAAACTTTTCAGAGAATATTTAATGACAACATGAATTTTCAATTGTTTCGATAGCATTATTCATCATCGGAAAATATTGGATATTTTGAAATTGTATTTCGGGACTAATCTTATTGTAATTCAAGAAGGAATTGATATGGAAACGGAAAATTTCGACAGGTATTCCAAATGGCCCCGGAGGGTTGAGAAACAATGAAAAGTACAGGTACGTCTTGAAAATAAGATGAAATTGATACTTAATTGTCTTCTTCTGAAGATACTGACTTTGATGTTAGGGTAATTTATCTCTACAAATAGTTTCAACTCTCACACCAAAGGTTCCATTTACACCGTTAATATATTTTTCATGGCAGCCTTCTGAAAATTAATTCAACTTCCAGTTTATTGAAGCATTTTTTGTAGACAAATACATGCCGATCCATTGGTTTCAATTCTTAGGATATAACAAAGTGTTCTTAGAATGTCCTGAAGAAAAATTTCAAATGAAAGAATATTTTGAGTGATTTCTATTTTCGAATGAGCATGATGAACAGTTATTATTGAGAATTATGAGAATTGCGAAATATTGAAAAGCGATTATTCACATTGGAATACCTGCAGAATCACATAAGAATTAAAAAGCACTAAATGTACAGGTGATCCCAGTGGAAACAGATATGTCTGCCATATACTACTTACGAACATATAAGATATACGAACCTCAATATTTTTCGTGGGAAGAATAAAGTTTTTATCATAGATGTTTCAGTCATTCACATAATAAAAAGGAAGGGTCTATATTAATCACGAAGACTATTCCTTCCTTTCAGTGAATCACTCTAATTTCTATGAATCATTTACACATATCGACAGAGGCCTTTTACTAAATATTTGATGTTACCCCTTTCAGAAAAGTTTTGTTTTCTTCATCATCGACATGCTGGAGAAGAAACCGAAAATCACTTCTTCAAAATATTTGATTTCTTTCTGGCATATTATATCAGACCTACCTACCTATCACCTACCTACTTGAATATCGACTGGCACTAGTTGGTTCCAATTGTACAAATTTGTTCATTCCAAGGAATATGCACGAATGTTCGTTGAACATTGGCCCCCAGAACAGTGGGCCAAATGAACTGGGGTTACTTCAGACATTATCAATGATTCAAATATGGAATGGTCCTAGATGAGTTTCTGAGCAGAACTTTTTTCATCAAGCATAATATACAATAAATGGAATATGTGTGAATTTCGCATAAGAAAACCTGTCAAAACCAAGAACATTCGATTAAATAATTGATCATCACTACGTTTCCAGTGTTTCCATAGGTTTTGATTTTCAGCGTAAGTATAGATAGATTGATAGATTTCATTGAATTCTTCAATTTACTCAATTGGAACTTATGTCAAAAAAAAGCATTAGGACTAGAAATATATGATCCGTTAGGAATTCGAACAATTCAGCTAAGTTATAGGTGCGATTGGAAGTTTTTGATAACTGTTTTTTTACCCCGCTTTCACCGTATAAATGAGTGATTAAGCCATTATTGCCTAAAAACACAAATATTTCCTAGCTGAACTGAGATAGTGATTGGGATTAAGTTGTAGCAGGTTCTTTTATTTTAATTTTAAGTAGCTAAGTCAATAAAAATATTATTTATGTGTGACACTCTGTCCAAAATATATCATTTTGCACCTTCGAGTTCCAGGAAGCACAATTAGAATATGAGAAAAATGAACGAACATGTTACATAAGACAAGTCTGATAGTGGATGAATGCTACGTGAAAATAATATATATCTTTCAAGATAAACGTCGTGAACATAAGCAGAAAACATAACAATGAAATGTGAAACTTCCGATTCATTTTTGTTCGTGATGCATGCATAATATACAGGGCTATTCAAATTCGTTTCTGTACATGGGGATCTCGTAAACGATAAGAGATAGAGTGTCGGTTGAATCGTGGCAAAGTTGCGTATTTCAGAGACCTATTCCATGATGTAAAAAAAATCGACTATAGCTCTTTTGGTTCTGGAAATAAACAGGCAAAACCAAAAAATCACAAATTTTGTTTTTGCCTGTATCATCTTTATTCGCAGACATATTGAAAATCTGTCCACATTTTGGTATTGGCACTTGATGTGGGCTATCAGAATATGTCAATGAATCTTTTATAAGGGGTGTCATCTGAATTGGGCCACCCCCATATTTGAATTTTCAAATACGGACCTGTATTTTTTGTTGTTTTTGGATCGTCGACTTTCACTTCATACTGAAAAATTAAAATTAATTCGATATTTCGAGAAGTTTCGGTAATATTTTATAATAATTAGGTTAATTATTCCCTTCTGAATTACGGCCCTGGAAATTGGTCGACTGAGTTGGATAAAAACACAATAGCAACTTTCACGTCTCCCTATGTACTGTAGAGTTTTTCGATTTTTTTTTTTTTCATTTTCAGGTACCCATTCATATTTTTTAACATTTCCATTGCCCTGAGCGTTTTCTACAATGAACTTCGAATAGCAAAACCTTTATTATCTGAAACATATATACAACAAAAATAGATAATATGTGTTTTGATGGGCAGAAAAAAGAAATGATAGCAATAATAACATCCTAAACGAACACTTCGATTGAAATGAAAATTGAAATGAAGTAATGGCGGATAAATATGTCCTTCGTAGTTTTTGAGTTTCTAACCTACCACAATCTGAAAGAGTAAGAATTATTATTCTTGATTTCTGAAAGAAACATCAAAATACTTGAAGTGACTTATATTCTCTTGTTCTTGTTGCTTCCCTATATTCGATCGCATATGCAATACATCCCCGACGATTGAATAATATACTACTCATTATACGTTTGTTTGCTCGACCTCAATTTTACCCATTATTCACTAGTGAATAATAAGTCATTATTCAATGCCGCCAAATCCTTCCTTCATTTAGCTATAATATTATATCATTTTGCTACAAACAATCGGTTTTTAAAATTCTATCGTGTAAACCACCAAATATTTCCAATTCAGTTCTTTACCTAGATATAAAAAAGAAGGCAAGGAGCATCTACCCTGAGCTATCAGCGACCATGAATGTGCGTGTTATATCGAAAAATTTGCCTCAATTCTGTCAACAGTATTGCATGAAATATTTGTTAGAATTAAATAATAGTTATTTCTGAAAATGTGGATGTAATTTAACAAAATTTTCCAACAAAAAAACTTCAACAATTTTTTTAGTCGTGGATAAAGTATAGTATTTTACTCGCGTATAATGGCTCATATTCTCTCGAGGATTTAGGTGAACTTCACCTCGTGAATAATAGCCATCATCATATGCTCCTTGAATAATATACTATATTCGAATCATGATAGAACGATGGTTGGTGGCTTCAAGTTTCGTTCTGTGAAAATTCTATCAGAAATACAGAATTTCGAATATAATAATGTTGAATGAGTTGAGTGAAAAGTGTCATTTTCATAATAACATAATAATTTTAGAGGTTAAAGAGGTAATTAAAAACATTTTCAAAAATTCAAGTCACAGGATATTTGAAGATTCAAAAACTTCGACGCTGAATTTTGATATCGAAATTCTTTTCTTGGAATAAAGTTCGTTTTTATCTTCATCAATTCCATATGGAAGGAAACACCATATAAGTTTCAAAGAATATCACGCGAACTGAGGGGGAGATTCAAAATGAATATAATTCAGGATACATCTATCCACCGTTACTTTACTCAATAAACAGATATAAATCGAACTCGTATCGGTTATATAATTTTAGTAGCATGAGATCAGATATGATATTCTTTCCTTCCATGAACTCATATACAGAAGAGGATGCAAAAAAAGTTTTTTTCAATAGGAATAAAATGCCTGGGAGTGTTAAGGTGTTTTTTGATCAAACAAAGATTCAAAGTGAATATTATAAGCAAGTTAAGAATAAACTCAAAGAGATGGTAGAGAATGGAGATACTTCTAAAACTATAAAATATGTGAACTCTGTTCCTAAAATTGTTAATTAAAAAAACAAGTAGAGCCTAATATTCGAAAATGGTTGAGGTCTCCTAGTTTTGATGTATATTCAAATGTTAGTAGTTTCTTAGCCCACAAGGCTGATATTCTTCTGAACATTATTTCTTATAAACCTTATGTAATCGTTCTGAGTGAAACATGTATCACTGAAGATATAGGCGATGCTGAAATTTATATTGAAAGGTACCAGATATTTAGATGTAATAGCACAAGTCGATATACGGGTGGAGTTTTAATTTTCGTAAGAGAAGATGTTGAAGTTAAATCAAGTAAACCTTATACAATCGACATGGTGTATTGGTGTTTACTTATGAAAATTAAAATTGGCAATGATCTATTTAACGTTGGGGGTATTCAAAGGTCTCCTAGTTCCAGTAAAGCTATTTTTATTGATGCTCTAGAACAGGGGTTCTCAACCTTTTCAACGCTGCGACCCCCTTTTTAGGTTGAGAATTTTGGCGACCCCCTTCTTGTAACATCGTAAAGTATGCCTTTGTATGCAAGAAGACAGCAATAATTAGTTTAAAAAAAACATAAAAAAACACTATTCAAAACTCTATAAAAACGTTAGTGAGTACTAATTATTTAACAATCATTCGCCGCTCATATGGTATATATGGCCTGTTTTTTTTCATTTATCACCTATCTTGCGACCCCCCCCCAGACCCGTCCTGCGACCCCCCTGGGGGTCGCGACCCACCGGTTGAGAACCCCTGCTCTAGAAGACGTAATAGAAGAATATTTTGCTGACTTTAAAAGATGTTTATTGGCAGGTGATTTCAATTTCAATTTTTTCAGTACTGAATATTATGAGCAGAAGATAATAACACTATTTGATGTATGGATTGGATCAAGTTGTTCAGGAGTATACTAGATGTTGTGGTGATTCTGAAACCTTAATTGATTATGTTGTTACCAACTATGATAATGTTACTGCAAATGTGAATGACCCTTACATTTCTGAGCATTGCATTATATTCATAGAGTTATCTACTGAACATGTTCGATTGCCTGAAAAATCAATTACTTTTACAAAATTTTCAGATCAAGGGTATCATAATATAAATATGCAATTAATCTCTTGTAATTGGAACAATAATTCTGTTAATGTTGATAAAATTCTACATGAATTAATTGATAATGTGTCAAAAATTGTTAATGAAATTGTCCCGGAAAAAACAGTATATCTCATAAGCAATTATGTACCCTACTCTGATAATGAACTTAAGGAAAAAAGACGAGAGCGTAATAATGCATATTTCATGTTCAGGCATTGCGAGGGTGGTCAAAAAGAAGAACGTTGGAATGTCTATAAGATCATAAGGAATCAATATGTTGTTCTACTAAGAAAAAAAGGAAAATTATATTATAAACAAACAATTGATAACAATAAAAATAATAGTAAGGAAATGTGGAGGTGTCTTGAAGAACTTGTTAAGCCAAAACAAAATATTTTTAGCCGTATCCAATTTGAGATTGGTCATCAAAATATAATTCTGCATAAGGAACTAGATATTGCTAATAATTTCAATTCATATTTTATAGATAGTGTAAATGAAATAACATCAGTTTTTCAAAATGTACAACAGAGGACCCATGACTACCCTGTTATATTAAATACTTTCTCTGAATTCGTGCCTTTGACAATAAATGAATTCAAAAATATTATATTCTCTCTGAACAAAACTAATAAAGCTGAATTTCTAAATAATAACTTCTTGAGAAGAAGTTTTGATGTTGCTGGTTATGCAATATTAAATTTAATGAATACTTCACTTAGAACCGGCGTTTTTCCTGATCAATTTAAGGTTTCCACTGTTGTTTCTGTACCGAAAATCAACTCGATTAAAGCCGAAAATTTTACGCCATTAAATACACTTCCTACTCTTGAAAAAGTTTTAGAATTGTCTGTATATAATCAATTAATTGAATACTTTGACACCAATGAACTATTTCTAGGCAACCAATCTGGTTTTAGAGCTAGGCACTCTACCTTGCGCTACCCACAGTTCTTTCTACCCACAGTCTCCGAATATACCTGAATGATGCCTTTCGTAAAATTCACCGAATATTCTGCAATTTCTTATTAACCCAATCTAACCAAACCTAACTAACCTGACCCAGCCTTATACATTCGTTGGGGGCCTATCGACCATAGGGCCTATCGACCATATCGACAAAAAGGATGAATTTTTTCAAAAAGTTGAATCATTCGGGTATGTTCGGAGACTGTGGGCAGAACGAAATATGGGTAGAACTAGATGCTCCCGCTCAAACATCGAACTGCTCCAAGGCAAAAAAATGACAGCATGACAGATGAAAATGTATGCTTTTCACCAATGATTATACACTACAAAGGATGGCTCATTTCCTATCTCCGTACATTGGCCAAATTGCAACTGCACATGCGCCAATATGCATCGTCATTTGACGTCACCCGGCCTCAGTGCTGCCAGATCTACCGATTTTTCGGTAGATCTACCGATTTTCAATTGAATCTACCAATCTACCGATTTACAACCTATTTCTACCGAAAAATTCGAAAAATGCTAGTATTATTAAAAATTATAATAATGGAGACTATCCTTTGTCTTCCTTGTTCATCTGCGAACGTAGAGCGAATGTTTTCTCAAATAAACTCAGTAAAAACAAACCAAAGAAACTCTGTGGAAACCGACACAACCGCAGGACTTTTATACATCAAAGCATATATAGGAGATAAATGTTGTTTTGATTTTCCAATTGACAAAGAGCAAGTTTTGAGTATGAATAGTAAAAATTTGTACAAAAATTAACTTTTACGAAAAATTTTATTTTTTGTTTTGTGTTAGAATTTTTTATTGTATTATATTTCATTTTCTATTTTTATTTTTAGAAAACACTCATATTTATGTTGATTTTTTATATCCATACCTATTTATTTATTTTTTATAACATCATTTTAATAAATGACTTTGTGCATGCATGAAGATTTATTTTGTGTTGAAAAATGTTGATTTTTTGTACCCATATTTATTTATTTTTATTACATTTGTTTGAAAAAATGACTTTCTAATTAATCTATCGATTTTTATTTCAAACTAGAACTATTAAATAGAAATTTCCTAAAAAAATTGTGAAATAAGATCAATCTACCGAATTTTTTCGAAATCTACCGAAAATTTGCGAGTCAATCTACCGATATTTGTGTCGACGATCTGGCAGCACTGCCCGGCCTACAGAACTGAATTGTCTGCCGTAAGAACCCGTGTGTTTTCATTTTCATATATTTTTATTGATAGAAATTTTGCTTCCTGTTGGTGAAATTTGTCGGTCGTTTTCTTCAGTGTTTGTGTTTTTTGACTTTGAGTTAAAATTGAATGGACTATTGAGTGCGTGTTGAATCTTGAATTCCACTTCGTGAAGGCGGACACTATTGTTTGTTTGACTATTTTTCGATTTATTGAAAATATTTGAGGTGAATATAATTAATCTTTATGAGCTCTCGAAAAATGCTGAAGCGTTGACATAATCAGTGTTACTTCATATTTTTTCACTCTAGATCATTCCTGGAAAAACATGTGCTGTAGCTGTTTGTAAGAACAATCAAGAAACTCTCAAACGAATGGGTTCGAACGTATCATTTCATAGGTTCCCAAACGGCAGAGATTTTGTGACCTCCACAATTCGTAAAGAATGGATACGTCGCTGCCAAAGAGCAGACAAGTTCAACGTTGAGACTTCAAGAATTTGCTCAGATCATTTCACACCAAACGATTATGAAAGGGATATGAAGAATGAACTATTAGGTGAGTCGATGACGACAAACTCCTATGGTTTTAATCAAATATACTATTTTTAGGTCTTCCATTGAAGAAATTACTTAAAAAAACTGCAGTACCATCAATTCATTTAGGAAGGATGATAACGGGTGCAACAGAGCAAACAGCTAGGGAAGAAAGAGCCACCAAGAAGGAAAAAAAGGAAATAGTGAACACACTACTTGCACCCACAAGCATGACTCCAAGTGTCAATATGGATTTGTGGACAGTTGGAAACTCTTTCACAAAATCTGAAAACCCTGTTAGTCTCATACCTGATTCTTCACAGGTATTGTATGAGATTGATGAGCCTTCTTTGGATGCAATAGAAACCAGGCAAAACGTTTCATCGGAGGATCAGGAGAAAACTGAAAATATTTATGAAAAGAAATATAAAACACTCCTGCGGAAATATAACAATTTGTAAATGACGTTAAGGGAAAAGATCAAGGGTTTGAATGCAATGTTGACATATCATAAAAAAAAATTCTACAAAAGTCGTGATATGGCAACAGATAAGACATTTGCAGCAGCAAAGTTATCGGGAAAAGTTTTTACAAAAAATCAGATAAGTGTACTATCTCGTCATAAAAAAATGGTTCACTGGACTCGAGAAGAGATATCCTTGGCATTCACTTCGAGGTATAACAGCAAAAAGTGCTATGTGTTTCTCAGAAAGAACTTGAACTATCCTTTACCATCATTTTCGAGTTTGAAGCGTTGGGCATCCCGTTTAGAGATTGGTCCTGGATTACTTACAGATCTTTTATTGATGATGAAACTTGCAGGTGAAGATTATACTGAGTGTGAGAGAACAGTTGTTTTACAATTTGATAAAAAAATGGAACAGATTTTTTGAAATACATCATGGAAATGCTCTTCAAGAAGGTCCTGGGATTGTTTTCAAATTAGCAAAACAAATAAAGAAGAAAGATGATATGACATTTAAATTGATTTTCGACGTCTGCAAGTTGAGAACTATTATGAGAATGAACTTCAATAATTATCAGGCTCGTTTCAGTAATGGTTCAAAAAGAAAAAGGACATACGATAGTAATAGGAGTTCAGCTAAGAAGCTGAAAAAAATAAATTCATTGATCATTCAATTTAATACCACCTGTTGTGATTCGAAAGAAGAGCTACCCGCTATACCCAAATTACCTGGTTCTTAACTGGATACAATTATTTAAACACTGGACTTACTGAATTGTATATAATGAAGTGATAAAATATAAACTCGGGTGAAAACAGAAGTGACAAACTATTCTGACTTTATTTCTCAGATCTAACTATCAAAGTGACAGTTTTGTCAAACATTTCAAAATACAAGGTATATTTCCAACACCACCTACTGCAGTTGCAGGAGTTATAAGGTGAGTTGTTGAATACTGACATTTTTTGTTTTATCATATCGTAACGAAATGTGCTGACGACGGCCCTGCCGCCTTTCGATGCGAATTGGTTCGACGATTCCAGGAACGACTATACTCGCGTGATCGCGGCTCATCTAGAGTGTTCGATTGTCGGGATTTATCTGGATGATTCTTCACTATATGAGCGCGTGTATATAAGGGGAAGCGGTTCACGTTGACGGTAGAATTTTAGTACAGAGAGTTAGTTAGTCAAAGAGTTGGCTATTCGGAAGTTTGTATTTAGAGCTAAGTGGCGAGAGTTATTGAGATCTAAGTGGCTTTGTGCGGAAAGAGAATTGTTAGTACAGAGAGTTTTAGTAGCGAGCGAGCATTGCAAAGTTATCAGAGCGATTTAAGTGATTGTGTTGTATTGTATTGTGATAGCGAGTTATAATAAAAGAAGTTTAGTGTTGTTTGGTGTTTTAATTAACGAACCCAAGGATAGATCGTAACAATATTTTCATTTTTCTAGACTACAACTTTTTTGGGATGAAGTCAAGACATAGAAAAATAGCACTCCAGTGAGAACCGAAATTTCATATAAATACACCTGAACAAGTGAACAAGAAGCCTCTAACCCTTGATATCCAAGGGATTCAGAAGAATGTCAAGTGTGTGGGCTTTTGCAGACATCCCTCGAGTTCAATGATATTGCTAGTACTATAATATGTAAAAATGCTATACTTATCATTCATATAATATATAACAGTTGTTTACCTAGGATAGCCAACAAATTAAAAAAAACTCAACTGAAGGTGGATTCATGTAAGCCAACTTAACTCGTATTTATTTTAACTTAGTAACTTAAGAAGTTCGATGTTCGAAATCAAATGGAAGCATTCATGCATTACATTAAGTAACTTATGAATTTTTTTTCCACTAACGCCTCAAAAATTTGCCAGCTGTCAAGATCAATCGCGCATATCTTCGCCATCCAAGTTTGGGAGTTGTTGCATGAATGCCATTTTTTATCACTTTCTAAGATAAGTTGAATACATCTCAAGTTGGCTTGCATGAATTCACCTTAAGATAAAAACAAGTTTGTTTTATTTAGCAATGTATAACTCAAATTTGCCTTGATTTCTTTCATAACTATTTCTCCTTCATGAAATGTACAGATATTCTTGAAAATTATGCACTATTTACGTTTTTATTCACTTTTTTTCCCTTAAGGCGGGTTCAGTGAACACATAATGCATATAAACGATGAGATTGGAACCTTTGGTGTATAAGTTGAAACTTGGAGATCAATTACCCCCAAACTGAGATTTTTGCACTCGACGCGCGTTTCGCTACAATTTTAATAAAAAATTTTTGCACGAAATACAAATGCTCTTCCTTTCCAAGTATAGTAGTTTTCACAATAAATGGTATTGACTGAAGGATTATAATAAAACCAATTAGACCCTTAAGTTGTACACAATGGGATTAAATCGGGTAGTTTATTATAATTATAAAGGATTATAATAAAACCAATTAGACCCTTAAGTTTTGTACACAATGGGATTAAATCGGGTACTTTATTGCAGTTAATAAGCCAATACCATTTACTGTGAATATAGTGATAGTATCAATTTATTGCTTCTCCCGAAGATGCTAACTTTGTTAGCGAAACACGCATCGAGTGCGAAAATCTCAGTTTGGTGTTGAGGTAATTTATCTCTAGGAAAAGTTTCAACATGATGCATAATTTAGTAGATTATACACAACTCAAATTAAGGAAAATCACATCTACTAGCTGAAAACAGCCACTTCTGATGCTTTTCTTTGGTATATCGAGTAAAACTTATTTGGGTAACCAAAATGAATTTATTCAACTGGGAAATATAATTTTCTGTTATTTGAGTAATGCATAATGCACTAAATTATGCATTGTCTTCACTAATTCGCCTTCAGTAACTTAATTTTTTTTTCAAATTTGAATTCTTAAGATTCTTTTAAATAAATCCATAGGAACCTACCAGCACTTCATACTCTCTTTTAAAATAACTCCCTCATAGGTAAGTTCATTATTGAACGTCAACTCATAAAACTCGTCATTCCTAGTTATTAAAATGAGCCCAAAGCCCAACTTTTACATTCAAAATTCACACAAATAAATTCAGTAAATCGAAGTGCCTATTACGGAATGGTGTTCAAAACGCACTTATCATCAGTTCAAGTTATGGTTCATCCACAGCAAACTAAGTCATCTAGAGTTGTAAAAACTCAATGGGTCAAATGAAAATCAACACACCAACCAGCAACACGCTGAAAATCAACAGGTTTGTCATGAAAATATCGAGATAAAAGGTTTTAAAAACCGAGAAAAATGCATGGGGTCTTACGGCAAACCAACCGTAGTGTAGGCCGGGTGACGTCACTTATAGCTGGTGGGGAGCGGGGGGAATGACAAATAAAATCACCGAAGTCGGCCATCCTGTGTAGTATATAATCTTTGGCTTTTCACTAGAATTGTATAGCATCAATGGTCGCCAACACTGTCATCAGAATAATTGACAAGTGACAGCTTCCCGCATGATGCAAAGATGGAATGAAGCGTTTTGCCATCGTATGTGTAATGTGAATATTTTTTTATATGGTTACCACAAGTATATTGATTGGAATACTATTTGCATTAATATCATTTGAAAATATTGAATTGAAATTGGTAATTCAAATGCATGATAACTGGTTACATACCGATCTATTGATTTGATTTCAGGCTTTGAACAGTTTTAATACCAACTACCAATCATACATATTTACTTGAAATTCGTTTTTTCTCACTGTGAATTTATTTTTCTTTTAACGCCAGATTTTCGACAGATTTGACCTTTGACTGATCTGAAAATTAAGTGCTTTGTGATTGACGTGATAGTGATCTATGACTTCTATGACAGACGGGCATACGGAACACGCCTTCCATAATGAGACGGAAGACAGAGATAGACAGATCATTCGAATATCAAAGTGATTGAAATGGGAGCATCTCGTTGCACCCACATTTCGTAACACCCACAATGCGTTATACCCACATTTCGATACACCTACATTCCGTTATCCCCACATTTCGTAACACCCACACTCTCCGAACATACCCAAATGATGCGCTGTTGCCAAATTCAACCTTCTTTTAGGTTAGGTTAAGTTAGATTGGGTTAAGAGGGGGATTGACAATAATGCTCAGAGCAGCATCAACTTTACGAAAAGACGATTCGTTTAAATGACAACTGGCTGAAACGGGATTTGGTATACCGAAAGATAAAGGATTGGAATAGGTGATGACAAAATTTGAGGCTCGAATTATTTCTACAAAAGAAAATATTGATTTTCAAACATTTGTAATTTTTTCAAGTTTTTGTTTCAGAATGGAACCAAAAGTTCTCAGCACCTAATTCACCTAATGAAGAATCACCCTGCCAAATTTAGGCTTCAAAAAGTCCATAATAAATGAGTTTTCTGTACTTAACTTTATTTCGTTCAAGCATTATTAGAAACATTCAACATGGCAGCCATAAACACGTGAAATTTAGCCGAAAACCGCTCCATACGTGATGTGGCTATTTTCTCATAGGTGGCGATAGGGAGGACCACGTCGAACAAGGGAAGTCGTAGTTTGTATTGTATTGGGTGAGCCAAATAATATATAAAACGTGATTGTGTGTTTCAAGTTTTTTGTCTTTGGCCTTTTTTTCAATAGAAACTATAATATATAGTGGCATTTAATGTGAAAAAAATTTATTATTCACTGGTGAATGTGATAAATAGTAATCATCCATATCCATGTCAACTGGGAACTTATTTGTTTTTTATAGTCTAACATTGAAAGTATCTAAAAATAAATGCAAATGACTTGTAATTTATAGTATTGTCCGATTCTACTCTTGGTATGTAGATTTCGTAGGTGGAGTTTTCAGTTATTCTAAAATTCAAGATGGCGGATGAGTTTTGTGATTCAGTGATTCAGTCGGATTCTAATCTTATTGGTACCGCGGAATTTTTGGGACTGGAGATTATGAATTTTTTGTCAAAATACAATACTTCTTTTCATTTTTCATTTAGTGGTCTCGGTAGTGTAGTGGTTAGCATATCTGCATATCAAGCGGAAGGCCGGGGTTCGAATCCTCGCCGGGCCACCGTGCTGGGTAATCGCACGTTAAAAGGTAAGGCCTCGTTAATCCATTGCTCGCACAAGTTTCGACTTCTGAGGGTTGACGTTCGTCAGCTGGTTAACGAAAACGAACAATTTTAGAACAATTATCCATAAAATTTCGTGGACTTACAAGCAGAGGGAACTAAGTCATATAAAACACGTGTCTACGGTTGCTATTTTTATTTGAGTGCAAAGCCCAATAAAAAAAACCTCTGTATCATCTATCCACTCGAAACTTCTATAAGTTATATATATATATATATTTATGATGAATTGTGTTTTCGGGTTTCATTCCGTGTTCCGTGGTTTTGATTCTCTGAAGGATAATTGTCACGACGTTTCGGCAAAGTCTCATTTGCCATCTTCTAGGTGATGTCTAGAGTTTCGACCTCCGAACGACTCAGAGGTCGAAACTCTCGGTAATTACTGATAAAATGTTGATAGCAGATACCTTCCTACCTAGGTAGGTAGGTACTTCTTTTGCTAACATTTTCGCGAAAGCTGGCGCTGCTATGATTGCAAATGCGTTCGGTAATGATAAAATCGAAAACGATTACCTATGTAATCAGACAAATTAATAGTGTATTTGTACCATAATCATCCGAAAATGATATTATCAAAATAATTGTCTCTATGAAAAACAAAACTAGTTCTAGCAGTACAGATGAAATTTCTCCAGTTCTTTGCAAAACTATTTGTGAACTTGTTTCATCTCCCCTTACACATAGGTATCAACAATCAATTTCTCACTGCCGCCCGTAAGGAAAGTTTACGAATTTAATGAAAGCTAATGTATTCTCATCATTGTTCAAAAAAGGCAATCCTCTCATAATGGATAACTACACACAAATTTCCTTATTGTCTCAAAAATACTCGAAAGAGCTTTTATGATTTACCTATTACCTATTAATATACTTCTCAGAAAAGTATCGGATTTCTTCTTCCCAACACGGTTTTCGCAAGAACAAATCTGTGGAAACAGCTACAAATCATCTCCTTCTGAACTTGATCAGAATAAATTTGTCGTCTCAATGTTTGATCTGTCATAAGCATTCGACAGTCTAGATTTGGCTGTTGTGGAAGATAAACTTTATTACTTGATGAGCATTAGAGAAAGTGTTCTTATTTTAATTAAACTGGATTGTGTTTTCTTGAAAAAATACTTCTTTCGAAAATCTAACCGTAAATGTAAGGAACGAGTGAACGAGCTCGTTCATAAAAACAGGTCTGGGAGCGCGCTAGCGCGCTTGTCCCCATCAGTCAGGTAGGCGTCGCCCTAGCAACCGATCAAAAACGATGATGCCGATGCGTCTGTGGCATTGGCGAATTTAAGGGTTCAGATTTTTAATCGCCAACTGCGGCATTGCCACTGTTAGTAAATAGTCTTTGTGCTTCCGACAGGAAGTGGATTGGATACAATATCTCGTGAAGATGTGCAGTAACTCGTCTAGCAAATACAATGTTCCGTTAGGAGATCATCAGGGATCAGTAATAGGTCCACTTTTTTGTTTGGGTATTATACGTAAATGACTTGCCCTGTCATATTAGTAGTGGCAGAGTTGTCATTTTCGCTGATGACACCACTGTTAGTACATCGGGAAAGACCACTGAGGAAAAAGTTCTCATCACATGGAAGAGATGGACATTTGGTGCAAAAAATCGACTTTAATAAAATACTGGAAAAACGGAGTACATATAGGTACATTTATTCTACATCCAAGCCGCAGAACCTAGTTATACCGAATGTACGGTTTTCCAAATATGTGAGGCTTCTTGGAACCCATCTAGGTTCTCGGCATCTTAGGGAGCAGCATGCGACTGGAACAGAGTCTTTTGTGCTCAAAAGCGTTAATTTTCAACTTAGATTATGGGCAAAGTTGCAGTAATTGTTTCACCGTGAATACAATTTCGACATTTTTAAATGTGTCAAAAGTGTTCAGGAGAAATTTGATTAAAAAATTAGATAAAAGAAAAAATAAATTGACTGTACCAACCCGTCATAGGTACATCATTATAAGAAAAATCACCACACTATGCGGCAATTACTCCTTTCTATTCACTATCGAAATCATTACAAATGCTGAAAACTTACGAAGCTTTCAAAAATGAGGTTGAGCGGTACTTGGTGGCGGAAGGATTTTATAGTGTGAGAGATTCCTTTTCTATGTGGTTTGCATGGATTTTTTTTCCTAGACTGAACAAAGATAAATACTAATTCCGACTGTGGATGCTGAAGGTAGTGGTAGTGAAATTTGCCTTGTCAAATATTCATTAAATTCATTGAAAAGAGCAGATATGAAGTATAATACACCTATAGGTACAAAAAATGAGTATAGACATCAAGAAAAAACCCAATGTGACTCGATAAACTGCTTGTATACCATTCGCGGTGAGATGACCTTGGCAAGGTCAAATGACCCCAGAAGCAAATTGAATATAATAATTCATTATTGAAATGAAGCTATTGGCGTTTGAAAAAAGCTCGGACCCGTCGATTCATAATTGAAGGGGGACACCTTTCAGACTACTCAGATTTTTTGTAGTACGCACCCCCTCAGAGGGGTGCGTCCGACGACCCTTATTTAGATAGGAAAAGTAGGTCGAGTGGCACTTCGTGTTTTAAAGGTCTTTCGAATACCTTCAAAATTCTGTTAGAAGAAATTTTTTTGTAACGATTGGTAACCAACCCCATCCCCCGAAAAAATCTCCTTGTAATAAACAAAAAATACGAAATCACATGGACACGTATTGGCAGGTTGTTATAAAAAGCCAAAATTTATTTTTCTATGGAAGTTCTGAATGTAAATTGTACCTTGAAAACAATTTGACTTATTTTAAAAAACGTTGAACTCAAAACAAATACCTTCAAAAAATCGTCACAAAAATTTTCTGTTAACAGAGTTGTGAAGGTATTCGAAAGACCTTTAAAACACGAGGCGCCACTCGACCTACTTTTCCTATCTAAATAAGAGTCGTCGGACGCACCCTCCGAGGGGGTGCGTACTAGAAAAAATCTGAGTAGTCTTAAAGGTGTTCCTCTTCAATTAGAAATCGACGTGTCCGAGGTTTTTTTTCAAAATCTTACTTTTTATATTCAACAACAGCTCTGTTGAGTTTTCGTTGTTACACACTGTATACTTCAAATAGGATCCTATCTAACACATCTCGTTTAATTATATCATTTTGGATGAGAAATTGTGAGCCTCGACCCCAAAAAACACCGCATAAAATACGCTTGCCATCTTAGAGCCACCATATCTTGAATTATGACAAAAAATTGGATTTTTCACCACTAAAATATTAATATACTCATTTTGAATAGCATCGGTTCATAAATCACAAAACTTGCCCGCCATCTTCAACGGAAAAATGTATCAGATATTGTGCAAATAATAAGAAAATAAATATTATAAACAGAACTTTTCAAAAAACACTCTCATATTTGAAAACACTAAAAAGGGAAAATAATGTTATTCCTGGTTATTCAAATACGAAGAATATGAGTAAAAGCCGTAGGAAACTATACATTTTCGCAATGATTGATGAGCGCTCTACGCTCTTCATTTTTTAATAACCAGGATCAGAATATTATTTTTAGATATCAATTACCCTCACACCAAACTGATTTTGTTTGCACTCGACGCGCGTTTCGCTAACAAGGTTAGCATCTTCAGTAGAGGTAAATTGATTCGAGTATCAATTTACTTCTCCTGAAGATGCTAACCTTGTTATCGCGCTCTATCCTGTTTACGACATTTGAATATAAGCGTTTTTAAAAAAGTTTTTTATAATATTCATTTTCTATAATTTAGTCTTGACATATCTCGTAATCGATTTTAATGTATTTTAGAAATTTTACAACATTCTCAAAACCGCCATTCGAATTTTTCAATTTTAACTGAAGAATCATGATCTTCGACCCAGCAAATCCTCAAATACCAATTTGGATTAGAATCGGTTCATAATTACTGAACTCGTCCGCCATTAATTAATTAATTAAGAACACCTGCCAAATTTCAAATTATTCGGACGTCTACAAGTGGGTTAAACTTGATGTCAAAGATTTTATTACATTATTAATTCAAGTCAAGCTGATTAATATAAGCGAGTTAATTAATAAACATTTTATTATACCTTTAAAGAAAAAGTACAATGTTATCATCTATCATCAGCCTGTTCCGTCTGCACGAATATTACCTACACCACCGTAAAGAAAACGTGAACACAAATTCACTCTCCGCGAGAGCGGAGTGATAGCAGACAACCGAGACCCTAAATACCACCAACAAAAAATATAATTTGTACCTGTTCCTGTTACGTCGTAGACACCGACCGGGAGTTATCGTTCCCTTCTATACGGTTCAGAGACTAACAGTCGACCTACTGTTCACGTTATACCTATCCGAAAACAAAAAAGAAACGAAATGATGTTTTTTTATCAGTTATACAAAATACATTTTTCAGAACTCTAATAATATTTTTGACCTACGACAAACAGCACAGCAGCTAATATTGTAGCCACTGTTATCATGCCTTCTACCTTCTACCGTTCACGCAAGGGTTTCACGTTTCACCCAATGTATTCCTTATATTATTCGTTGCAGTTTGTTTACTGCTTCTGAAATAGTTTATTATTTGTTTGGCTCGTCTGTATACCATCAGCTATCAGCGACCTCTCGTGAACGGAGGAATTACCTTCCAATATAGATTCCGACAATTATTCGCCATTTGAAAAATTCTTCAAACGGACTGGTTGCGCTGAGGGCGGCGATCTTTGGAACTCTGAAAATTTATTTCCAACGGTCATTCGTCAATCCTCATCTTAACAGAAAATTGCAGAATATCCGGTAAATTTTGCAACAGTGCATCATTCGGGTATGTTCGGAGAGTGTGGGTGTTACGAAATGTGGGGATAACGGAATGTAGGTGTATCGAAATTTGGGTATTACGCATTGTGGGTGTTACGAAATGTAGGTGCAACGCAGCGCATCCATTGAAATTTGTAAATATGTAAACGTGGTCTCGTTCGAATCAATGACGTAATGCAAAACCAAATGAAGTCAAAATGCTTCAGAATTATCTGCAACTCTCAGTGTTACAACTT
The DNA here is from genome assembly GCA_032362365.1 of Zygogramma bicolorata. Lineage (NCBI taxonomy): Eukaryota > Metazoa > Arthropoda > Insecta > Coleoptera > Chrysomelidae > Zygogramma > Zygogramma bicolorata. The sequence continues at coordinate 307,881 of JAVJAQ010002014.1, forward strand.
CAATAATATAATTGAAATTTGCCAAAAGTTGTGACAAGTGACAGAAAATGAAGCTGCAATACCTATACTGTGGCATACCATTAGTACCATTACCAAAATTTTCACGGTTAGCAGTGAAATCTGCGTATGCGCACTTTCATTTTGCTGCACTTGCAGCAGCCCATGAATATGAATAATGAATAGGCTCCTTTACGGGCGTGCTCTGTGCTTTAGCATTTATTCGCTTTGTCATTTGTCAGTTTCAGTTAGTCAGTTGTCAGTTTGCCTGGTTTCTGGTTTGCCAGTTCCTTGCTTTGTGTTTGTGTTTAATATTTATTAAGATTTCAAGTCAAGTTAGTCAAGGTGATCTTCGTTGCGTGATATACCTATCTAGTTGTAAGGAGAGAAAATTCTCGAATTTTGCGCTCAAAAGCAGTGTTTTGTTTATTGAGTTGTGTTGACTATTTTTGTGAACGTGCCACGCTCAGAAAATAAACTCTGGATATATCAGAAACGAGAAGATATTCGTCACATATGGTGAAGTAGATTGTTCTTTGTTTTTGATCTACCTATTATCATCGTCCATTTTGTGAAAGCGAATGCAAAGTAGTGCGTCGTTGATGTTACTATTGGAATTGAATGTTTTTAAACGCAAAATTCCTCCACTATCACGCCCTAAAAAAGGTAAAAGTTGATAATATCATATTTACAAAGAAAAAGACTTTGCGTTTTGAGTGCTTCGACAATTTGCTCACTATGACCATGTCCGAGAAGCATTTAGAAAGTGGAAGAGTTGTTAGCGCTAACGCTCGTCCAGTTCCTCACCGTAATTCACCCTTGAGGTTCTCCCCGTGTAAGAGTGAATCTTCCGTTCAAAGACTGACTCCAAGAAGGGGGCATTCCCAATCGCCCCAGCGTAGCTCAGGGCCTAGTCCAAGTACATCTCCTGGTTTGGTGGCTGGTCACTATGCTGGTTGCAAATTCTCAGAGCCTCCACTTCCTTCAGCTCTCCCTCTGCCCCCCCAGCACTGGATGCAAACTAGTCGCCCAGTTATGTTGCCATTTCACTCTACAATGTCTATTCTGAAGGACATCACGCAACACCACAAAATGCTGATCAAGGTACACGCTTGACCTGTGGGTCAGTACGCAGCAAATTGTAGATGCAGCAAACGGTCCTTATATTTACTGTTACGGTGAATTGAACAGATATCGAGAATATGTGATTAATGTTAGGAAGTTCGGTAGCGAGTGAACACGACAATATTTCATTTACGTAACTTAGAACTTGATATTTTTATGAAGTTCTAATGGCTAGTTTCGAGCTAGCATGCACAAAAAATACTTGCCGGATTCAAAATTTTCTAGTCAATTTCGTGGTAGCCTATCATACTGTATTCAAAATTGGTAATTAAAGGTCATATTGTGTTGGATTTCGATAACTTTTAGATTAATTTTAACTTGAAAATCGTATTGAGTTGTGTTTTCTTCAAATTGAACTTGCCACTTTTTCTGCAGAACTTTTATGCAAATGCCCTGCATAACCCATTTTTAAATATTGTATCTGTTCATTTGATATTCATTTGTATTTATGTATTCCTTCAGGGCCTCCTCTATGGCATGATAAATATATACTAATGTCATCTGAGGGTTTCTCATGTATTGTACTGATAAATTATATGGCATTGAAAATTAATATAATTGATTCAATCACTCATAAATAAAACTTCTCTTGGTTATTTACTTTTTTACTGAAAGAAAATGTCAAAAGTATAACTGATGGAGTTTTTGCAGGAAATGTTGCAGTTATTTACTCTTTTCCTTTGAAAAATTATTCATGAACAACCTGCAGAGAAAGTGAGGATAAGGAGAAAATTAAAATCATGAGATTTTGGTATATATGTGCTAAACGTTATCGAAGTGAAATGCCAATAACCGACCACTTTGCCCACACCACCAAAAAAATCTTCCTTTTGTATGTGCTAGTCTCCGATTTTATCCTTGAAAACAAAAAGTTGGTCCTGGTGTAGATTTAAAGTTCTGTGATTGTCCTGTTCAGCCGCCCTGTGATAAAGCAATCATACTTACAAATCATGATTGCCTAGTTTATAGATAGTTTTAACCTTTGACTTAGTCTCTTTCTAATTGTGATTTTGTACAACTGTTAAAAATTGTAAGAGTATAAATTTTGAGTTTGTAATTGTGAGCAGAAGCTCGAGATGAGTGTGATAAATGTTTAGTTTGTATCAACGTGAAGGTAACAAGGCAACATTCGAAAGATGTCCATTCCTAGCAAACTTTTTAACTTTCGATACACCGGTGATTCATCGGCAGTACTGATTTTTGATTTGAACGTTAGATGTTTGCTGGGAATATGACCTATAACAGCTTTAAGGTATTTACAATGTCCAGTCAATTTTGTCTTTCTAGAAACTATTATAAGATTAGATTCATTTAATTTGAATGGTACCTTGTTGTCCTGTTCGACAGAACAACAGTTCATCTAATCTGATCGTCTATTGTGGCGAATATTTTTGTTAAGTACAGTACAAATGTATAATCACTTTAGAGTTTAAGAGAAGTAGTTATAAGAGAACAAAGCTTTAACTAGGTGTACAATTCCATTTTCCAGACGTCTAGGAATCATTCGCCTAAATGTTGTGAAAACTGGTATTGTTTACTTTTACAATTTGTTTGTCATCATTCAATATTGTGCTATATTTTCCACAAATTGTATTGATGTGCAATAATCAAGATTGGTGATAGTTTTAAAAGAGTCATTAGAGATTCCCATCTTGTTAGGTTCTTTATTTTTGTTTTTATAAATCAAGAAAGAGAAAAAAACAGAGATTATAATTTCCTTCATTATTGGGGCTTTGTAGGATCTCTGATGGTATATTTTTGCTTTAGATTTTAGTTTTAGAATCTCAGATCTCACTTTTCACTAAATTTTCTGTTGTACTATTTCCATTTGCAATATGTAATTCTGTTATATCTCCCTCCTATTCATCTTCATCCTCAAATCTGTGATACCTCATTCCCTTCCTATTTCCCCCTTCCTCTTTCCTATTACTTATATTCCTGACAAATTGACAACAGTTACCTTATAATATGTACTTTTAATTATTTTGAAATCAGATGAGGAAGTGAACAAGAGAAATCTTCTACAAACATGAATTATATCCAGCTATTTAATACTATAAAAACCTTTTCTGATATTTTCAAAAAGCAAAGTGTATATATATATTTTGGATTTGATGTTATTACGTAAAATATTGTTTTTATGTCTCATGAAGTAATCATATTTTATTTTGATTAAAAATTTCTTCAAACCGTTCAAAATGAAGGTTGAAAAACCTTCAATTTCAATAAGAAGTTATATTGTTACTTTTGATAAAACATTTATGTAATTTGGTTTTCTTTGATCTCGATGTTTATCATTGACAAAATTGATTTCTTTGTGAAAATTCAATCGTATCTTTATATTAATATTTTAATATTCAAATTCTCCCTTCCTCATTCTCTTCTCATCTATCCTCCCTTTCCTTTCCTTTCCTGGGGTAAAACCCCACCAAATATTTTCTAATGAATTCGATACGATTGCATAAGATGTGTGCACATTCAACGGGAAAACTATGAGGAATGAAGGTAAGTCTAGGTGAGTTTTTAGGATTAAGATAAATTTATGAAAATGGCAAAAAGGGGTTTTTAAAATATCAAATCACTACTGATACCTTTGAAACAATAAGTCCTAAAATTATAAAATGTTTACTAGGTTCTCCAGAGAACAATAAAATTAATTTGTCAGAAAGCAAAAAACCGAGCAAAACACTGAAATCAACAGTTTTCGAACTTTTTCCTTTACCGGAAATATTCAATGTGACCTAGTATCACGCGATCTTTTCGGAACATTTCGTTATTCATTATAATTCATCTTCAGTTATTTTTTTTAACAGAACCTTTTTTTTTCAATTTTATGTGGAATTTCAATTTTTCATGGATTTCATTCCGTGTTCATAAAAGTTGTAGCATCGTCTGTTTTTTTTTGTCTCTTCTGGTATTGATATGTAATTTTGGTGGTTCATACAGAAATATGAGTGGAATTGATTAGCCCAAAAATATTGTTTCTATAGCATATTCAATTTTTCAGTGAACTACACCAGTTTTGAAATTCCGAATGAAACAGGTATAATTATGCATTTTTCAATTCAGCAGTTCTTTCTAATATCCTTTTTTGATAATAAAATACTGCGGTGCTAAATCTGCATGGTGATCTAAAGACTACTCATATCCTTCTTAGTTTCATGATATTGGTGAAACAGAGCTTTTTCCTAAGGGTGCAATTCGAATTGAAATTGCAAGAAAACTGAAATAATTGCTAGGTTTTATTGATGGGAAAGGTAGGATCAATTTTATTTCCACAAAGCAAGTCCAATGTTTCCCAGTGTTCGTAAAATGCAAGCGTATTTCAAAAACAAAATATTTTTCACCGAAGTAGGATATTTTCCGGGGTTATATCTAGAGTGCACCAAGTTTAATCAGTTGAATTGTTAGCACCACCATTCATTTTCGAATAACGTGTATGAATTGAAAAAAATACCAAGACCGTTGGTTGAGGGATTTTATCTAAGATGGAAATGTATGTATTTCAGTCGATTGAGCTTGGTGTAGAAGGAATATAGGTATGTCGAGATTATTTCCAGAAGAAATGATAATGTATACACAAAACGTTAAAAACAATTTGTTTTCAATTTATGCATCCCTATGAAAGATGAAAACGTCCCATTTTCGGTAGACCAATTTAATACACCATTCAGAAAATTCAACTTCGAAAATAATTACATGCGTAGGTCCGGTTAATGATTTTGTCGTAGGAACCGCACTAGGACTATAACGAGTCCCATCAATGGAAGAGGCTACTTTCAAACCACCCTTTTCTTATCTAATTAGATTAATAATGTAAGATAACACTTTTTATTGGCCGTGAATCTTCGTAAAAGTCGTCTGGTCCTCAACTGTTTCATGGGACATCAGCAGATTGAAAAATGCAAAACTGGGTGAGATTTCAGAATTGTGTAGATTTCCGTGAAATTGAAAATACTACTGTGAAAAGGTGTTGATCAATATAAATTGTGATACCTGTAATTCACTAATTACTGATATTTCACTTTGATTTCAGAAAAAAAAATGAAAAAGTTGAGGTATTTATAGTTGTGCAACAGAAATATAACTTTCACTTCCAATTAGGCATTCCAGATACTTGTCAAAAATGTCAAATAAATCGAAACGAACCAATCGGCGGCATCTGCCCCCCAGGAACTTTCGTTTGTTTTGTTTTCTTTTTTATAAGTGTGTGATTGGTTAAAACTGGTATTTGCCCCCCAGACATAACCTGATCTGGAATGCCTAATATGAAAGATAACCTATACCTATCCAGTAAACCATTTTTCTCATCAACATTTTCATTTCCGCCCCACCTCTACAAAATCGAACTCTTCGCACGAAGTGTGATTTGCTTCTGCGCATGCGCAAATTATAGAACAAAACGGCGGAACAAGAGTTAGTTTCGAAACATCCCCTTACTTTGTATCCAATTTCCTTCATGAATAATGTGCAGCCGTTCCTGGAGGAAGTGGAAATTACCATTGCATAAATCCACCTTCATTGGGGCGAGCCTGAATGAACTATTATGTTTTGCATTAAAATTTTACAGGGATTATTGAAACGACCTCCCAACTAACATTTTAGGACAGTTATTCCACATGCCGGGGAGAAATGTCTAAAAAAGATAATACTGGTAGTACAGGCCTTGAATATTTAACTTCAAAGTATAAATAATTTATAAGTAGCAACCTTGGTTAATTACAGGAAAGTAATCGGGGGTTATATCCCGAGTGCACCATGATTCTGGAAATTTTGCTTAGCAAATGACTTGAGTGTATGATAATTTGATAAAATCCCGAGACCGCAGGTCGAGGGATTTTATTTTAAATTATTATACACGAAAGCATTTGCTTGAAAGCAAAATTTTGAAAATCATGGAAATGCACGCATTTTGGTCGATTGAACTTGGTGAAGGAGGGATATATGTTTAGATTATTTCCAGAAAACATGTAAACTCAGGAAACATCAAAATCGAACACATGAACAATAAAGTACCAGAGATAGTACCTGAAAAGTGATCCAAACGCTCGGTTTATTTCGAACATTTTAATCGGTTAAAAGGTCTAGTGCATTTGATCGCTGTAAAACTCTGTAAAAGCAGTCTAGCCTTCAACTGTTTCATCGTTTATTCGCATTGAGGGAAATAATCACCAGTAAATCCCCTTCGAATTACATAAACCACTTTAGAGCAAAAAAACATGTGAGAAATTACCTATTTTCTCCTTCAAAAATGACCCAACCGTCGCGTCGCAAGGATTGGGGCGGTTTGAATTTTGGTATTGTTTAGGGTATCATTTACGAAGCAAATGTCATCATAACCCAATGAATGTTTTGGTATTCTCTCTTGGTGAATATTTACCTAAATGAGATTAGATATAAGCCGTTACGGTCAGGGAATATAAAGGTTATTTAATAGTACAATTATTAACTTGATTTCATACCGTAAGAAGAAGAATATTAACTTATAGGTACATTTCAAAAATTACGCCATATTTAATAAGGATATCTGTGTTTTACCCTCGGTTTTACCCATCAATAAATATCGATAATATATTGAATTTTAGTTCATTCTGACGATTTATTTCTAAATAATGGCTGCACATGATACTTTAAAACCATGACTTTGCTAAAAGAGTGTTTTTTGGAGAAAAAATTTAAACATGTGCAATCAATCTTAATTATTTCTGCATTAAATCGCATATTTAAAGAGGCCCGTGAATTTTATGAAGGTAAGAACCATCATTTTACAGAAAATTTCGCGCCGCAAGGAGAATATTGTTGAGGAGTGAGCATGTAGCTACCGTATGACAATAGTTTTTATACTCCTGTTATATATTCTGATAATTCATTCTCATTGTCTGTTTAATTACGATGCTCTGTATGTATTAACTATTTGTTGTTTGACTAATCAATGTCAATCATTTTGTATTTCACGTCAAAGTTTTGCTGATTATAGCCTTGAATTGGAAGGGTTTTTATACTACAATTTAATCAGCAATCTATTAATATGGAAAAGTTTCTACGTCCCGATAGATTCGACGCCGATCCGAACTCAGCGACTGCCAGTAAAGAGTGGAGTCATTGGTATAAAACGTTCCAGAACTTCATGGAGTCTTCAGAAGCTCTAAAGGATTCAAAGAAACTCTCAGATGATGAAAAACTGAAATTACTAACAAATTATGTTTCTCACAACGTATATGAACTCTTCAGTGACTGTGGAAATTACCTCGAAGCTATCAACATACTCAACTCAGCATATGTAAAAAAAACTAACGAGGTTTTTGCGAGACATCTCCTTTCATCTAGAAGACAACAAGTAGGAGAAACCGTAGACCAGTATATTCAAGTACTCCGATTGATGAGTAAAGACTGCAATTTCAAATCAGTTACGGCCGAACAAAATAAGAATGACTTTATTCGAGATGCTTTCATCAACGGTCTGATATCGTCTCATATACGACAGAGATTACTCGAAAATAATATCTTAAAATTAGAAGATACCATACTTCAATCACGTGCTTTAGAGGATGCTCAGAAGCAAACAGAAGTGTATTCATCACATCAGAATATAATAAATGCTACATCTACTAGTGTAAATTCTGATGCTTTACCTTCGTCAAGTGAACATCAAATTGCTGAAACTGTGTCAGTAGCTGTGGCTGCTAACTACCAGAGATGTTATTTCTGTGGCCAGAATAAACATCCACGATCTATCTGTCCTGCCAAAGATCAAATCTGTAAATTTTGCAAGAAACTCGGACATTTCTCTAAAGTATGCTTGAAACTAAAAAACAGCAAAGGAAAATCAGCTTCAGCCTCGCTTTCAGTGATTGCTTCGGCTTCATCAATGCCTCCTCACTGTTTAGCCAAGGCATTAGTACCAATTAAAATCAATCAAACGAGTGTTCAGGCTTTAATAGACACTGGAAGTTCTGATAGTTACTTGAATTTTGATTTGGCAATCAAACTGAAAATCAAAATCATTCCGACTATTGGTCAGGTATCAATGGCTTCTACGTCATTTTCATCGTCAATCAGTGGATTCTGTGTTGTAAACATGAAATTACTTGGAAATGAATACGAAAATATAAAGCTTTCTGTTCTTCAAAACTTATGCACGGACGTAATAATTGGACATGATATCATGAAGCAACATTCTCACGTCGATGTTGTATTCGGGGGACCTAAGCCCCCATTGTCTATATGCTGTCTTACTGAAGCAAAAGTGGAACCGCCCAGTCTTTTCACCAATTTAACAAATGACTGCAAGCCGATAGCAACCAAATCGAGAAGACATTCGAAAGAAGATGAGGAATTTATTCGAATGGAAGTACGTAGTCTCTTGAAGGAAGGTATTATTGAAGAAAGCACATCCCCTTGGCGAGCTCAGGTGCTAGTAACTAAAAATGAAAATCATAAACGGCGAATGGTTGTGGATTATTCACAAACTATTAACAAATTCACCCTACTTGATGCTTATCCACTACCGAATATAGATGAAATAGTGAACAAAATTGCCAGACATGAAATTTTCAGCACAATAGATCTGAAAAGTGCGTATCACCAAATACCAATATCTGAAAGTGATAAAATTTTTACAGCATTTGAAGCTGCCGGTCGCCTATATCAATTCAATAGAATTCCCTTCGGCGTAACCAACGGAGTCTCCTGCTTCCAACGCACACTTGACAGAATTATTGTCGAAGAAAAACTGAATAATGTATATACATATTTAGATGACGTGACCATCTGTGGTGAAAATCAGGATTCCCATGATAGAAGTCTACAAGCTTTTCTATTGGCTGCCGAAAAATATGGACTCACTCTCAATGAAAAGAAATGCTCTTTCTCAAAGAGATCTATCAATCTATTGGGCTATACAATAGAAAATAAAACGCTGAAACCTGACGCTGAAAGACTTAAACCGCTTCTTAATCTTCCACTTCCCGCCAACACTGCTTCGTTGAAACGAGTTATTGGAATGTTTTCCCATTATTCCAAGTGGATACCCAGATTTTCGAACAAAATAAGAAGTTTAGTGGATTGTAAAATTTTTCCTTTGGGCTCTAAAGAGAAAAATGATTTTCAAACTCTCAAGGATGATATAGCTAATTCTCTCTTATGGACTGTTGTAGGTAATGAACCTCTTGTAGTGGAGACCGATGCATCCGACTTTGCAATCGCAGCAATACTGAGTCAAATGGGAAGGCCCGTAGCATTTCATTCTAGAACACTTTCGGAATGCGAAAAAAGACATTCATCTGTTGAAAAAGAGGCATACGCCATTGTTGAAGCATTACGTAAATGGAGACATTTCCTGATGGGAAGATACTTCAAACTCATTACTGATCAAGAAGCCGTTTCGTTTATGTTCGATACTCAACATTCCAGTAAGATAAAGAATGAAAAGATAATGAGATGGCGGTTGGAACTTTCTTGTTTTACGTATGATATCGTTTACCGTCCTGGAGCCTACAATAAAGTGGCTGATGCATTCTCTAGAATATGTGGGTCAAACAATCGAAATGAATTATTCGAACTGCATCAGTTTCTATGCCACCCAGGAATAACAAGAATGTATCATCTGGTGAGAAATCGAAATATGCCATATTCTCTGGAAGACGTTAAGAAGGTAATTTCTGCTTGCCCTGTGTGTGCTGAATTGAAACCAAAATTTCTCAAGAACTCCCTAGGGCATATTATAAAAGCTACTGTTCCATTCGAAAGATTGAATATTGATTTCAAAGGACCCATTCCCTCTGGGTCACGTAATAAATATTTTCTAACAGTTGTGGATGAATACTCCCGTTTTCCTTTCGCAATTCCCTGCCCAGATATTTGTGCTGCTACTGTTATTTCATCCCTGAATCAAATATTTTCCCTTTTTGGCATGCCTGCATATATTCATTCGGATCGTGGAGCCTCATTTATGTCACGTGATTTAATTGATTTTCTCCACTCACGAGGAATTGCCACTAGTCGTACTACTCCCTACAACCCTGAAGGAAACGGACAAGTGGAACGTTACAACGGTATTATCTGGAAAACTATATCTCTAGCGCTCAGAACTAGAAATTTAAAATTGTCTCAGTGGGAATTGGTTTTGACAGATGCCTTACATTCTATTAGATCATTACTATGTACCTCAACGAATTGCACTCCTCATGAGCGAATGTTTAGTCATCCCCGACGAACGACGTATGGCACTACTTTACCCTCCTGGCTATCACCATCGGAGACTGTTTTGTTGAAGAAACATGTACGCCAAAGCAAATATGATCCACTTGTAGAAGAAGTAGAACTGATTGAGGTAAACCCGGAATATGCTTTGGTGCGCCTTCAAAATGGAAAGGAATCCACTGTTTCTATAAAACATTTAGCTCCCAGAGGTGATGTAAACTTATCTGATTCTAATATTAACCATAATCCAGGAAATCAATTACCTGTCGAGAGCAGGCAAAACGACTCTTCTAAAGAACTGGAATACTCGAATAATCAAGCGATTTGTCCTTCTGGTGAACAACAAGCGGAAACGTTTGACAATAGTGACTTTTCTGAAGAAACCAGTGATGTTAGAATAATTGCGCACCCTCAAGAGTCCTCAGATGATCCACAAATTACCCGCAAATCTTTGAGAGTTCGACATTCTCCAAAATATCTCTCAGATTATGTTCAAAAATAACCTGGGGGTAAATGTTATATATTCTGATAATTCATTCTCATTGTCTGTTTAATTACGATGCTCTGTATGTATTAACTATTTGTTGTTTGACTAATCAATGTCAATCATTTTGTATTTCACGTCAAAGTTTTGCTGATTATAGCCTTGAATTGGAAGGGTTTTTATACTACAACTCCCACAACTTATTGTCAGCATTTTATGTTGACCATACCTAGCTGATTCGTTGTGGCAACCAAATTATGAGAAGTTGAGATAGAGATAATATGTACATATGTATGCTATTCATATAAAGAAACCTCTCGCCCTTTGTTTACTCATTCGTTCAAGGGAATAATTGGTAACAGAAAGTTGATTTAAGCTTGATATTTACCTATTTCTGACCAATTTCATGTCAAAATTACTTATTTTTACCCTCAACCTAGTAAACTAAATGTCCAAATATTCCAATTTTCGACGTCCAAATTATTTCGAATTTTTTCCCCACATTGGTAATTACAAGGTAAAAATTACGTAGTCTTCTTTCAGAAAGGTCGCCGACCTGATCGAAGGTGAGATTAACACGTAATTATAACTAAAAATGTTAGTTGGGCTAATTCATTTCAATTATCTCTCATCCCTAAATTGTACCTACCTATAATGGTACGATGAAGTACCTATATCTACTTTTGATAAAAATGATCGATCAATAAATACTTCTCGTGCATGAAGTGTGTCTTCAGAGTTATTTCAGCAACAGTTTAAAAAAAGGTATCAATATATTTCAAACAATATACAATAACAATAAATTGCTAATTGGAACATTTTCAATTCTCCAACGTGTACCTAGAACCTCAAAAAATCAATGTAAACATTCCTATTGGAGAGGTAGGTATCACAAAATTCCTTGGGAAAAAATGATCGACATAAACTTTCTTGAGGAAAAATTGAAACAAATTATTTTAAATATATAGGATGCCTAGGTACAAGCAGAACTAATTTAATGTCAACACGTTAAGCCCTCCGTGTGGCATCACAAAATAAATCTACGCTGGAAAATTTCAATAGCGTGTCTCAAAATATGATACCGAGTAGGTATGATATCTATATCCCACCCAAAAATGTAAACTTGTAGAGGAATACAAAGTGTTTGCTGACCGGAAATACTTTGAAGAACATAGTAGATGATATGGAATGTTATTTATGAAACATTAAAAATGGGTATACTGTAATTTATCCGACGTGGTATCGATATAATGTCTAGTTTTTTCCTTTGTGAAAATGCAAAAATCAGACAACGTTCACATAAACGTATTCTTGCCCAGAGCACAAGTATCTATCTCTTATGGATATACTATATGGATATTGTGGATGTCCCCAGTAGTATATATGATGTATAGGTGGAAATTGAAAACATATATCATGAAAGCTTTCAAAAACAACAAAATTGAAAAACAATTCACAAAAAGTAATTATGTTGAATACAAAATATAACAATAATATAGAGTATGACTCAGTCTGTGTTTTGCATAATTTTCCCAAACGTCATCTGAACCAGTTTATATCACCTGATAAACCGCTTTCATATATGCAACAAGTGGAATTAAAAAAAAAAAAGATTTTCATAAATATAGAATATATTTGGTCATTTTAACGCAGATTGTGAATTCTTTTTTCACCTTATTCGTAGATTGATATAACCATTTTATATTTTATTCTCGTAAGTGTTCCATATTTCTATCTTTACGAAAAAACATGTGATGTATTATTTTATAGTTGTCCTGGCGAAGGTAATGATATTGCAGAAAACTTGACAGATACAAAGAGTTATTTTTGTAATCCTATGGATGTATCCAGGATGTCCGTTTCGGATATCCTAGGTACATCCACGATAGGATATCTTATAGATATGTACATTTTTATGTCCACGGATATCCTGCCTTGAATAGGACTTGAAACGGACATCCATAGGATATTCTGTGTTAACTAGGTCAAGCCGATTTGCATAAAGATTTTAAATTTGAAAAAAAAAACTTTCTCCGGCTGACCAAACGAATTCTTTAATTTTTGAAATCTCCTACACGTATAGCGACCCATACGGTGATTTTTGATTGAAAGTTTTTTTCGTGAGTGAAATTTCTCAGCTGTTGAAAACATACCACAATCTAAAAAATTAAGAATCAATTTTGAAATTTATACAAATATAGGTTAGACTGTTAGTCTTCTAGTTTACCTCGAGAAGTTCCTGTGAATTACTTCCAATTATATTCATAGAAACTTCTCAAAATTGCCTCTTTACTATAATTATAAAGAGGTGAATAAGTTTACAACTTTCTTTGTTTGTTTGTAGCGGGTTATCTTTGGAAATATTGAAAATTCTTTCGTTAACAGAAAGCTATATTATCATCAGGAGTAATGTTGGCTATGTTTTACTATGATTGATCGAAGTTTCGTAAAAAATAATAGTATATGCTTGATCGGCGTGCGCTTACTAAAAGGTTTGACTTCTACGCGGACGATGTCGCCGGCAAAAGCTAGTTAAAAATCTATAGGTTCTACTTAACCTCTATTTCAGAATCTACCTTATGCCGAGGGTTGCTTTTTTGTAGGGGGGGGGGGGAAACCACCCCGCCTATTCCAAAAAATATATAAAAATTTTAGATTGGAGCATGTAATGAACTGAAATCATTTTTATATCAGTGAAATCAATCAGTTGATGATTTTTAATATAATTTATGGTTCAATAATCAGTGTCAGCTTTTAACCCCCCCCCCTTATGACAGAATATCATCAGAAAATAATAATTAATATGTTATTTGGCAGTTATTCAACTTATTCAGTATCTATTTGCATTCAATTTGAGATTTAGCTTCCATCTACCATCTACTTCAAAGTTGAGGTTTTGCCTGGGGTTCATTTTTATTCATCAGAGGTGAAAACTACCCCTATTCAAAAAAATTACAAATTAGTAGCTTTGAGCGTGCAGTCATCTGTAAATACGTCGAATTAACCTTGATAGACAATTTCTATTAAACAGTTTCGACCCCTAAAAACCACCCTTATGATAGTAACGATTTTACTGCGTTCATTAATTGAAATAATATGCCCAACAACACTAGACAACTTTTTATTAACTCCACTTCAGAATACAAGTACCGACTGGCTAATAAAACATTTAGACTTTTCAACTGTCTCATCGATTTTTCTCGGCACTCCATTTATTAATTTATTCATATAATATACATATAGTTCCACTAGGCCTGAAATATAGTTACTATGTGTATTCTTCAATATACTAATGTACATACACTCTACAAAAATTAATTAATGTAGGTACATTTCTACAAAAATTGTTTTTGGTTTTTTTCCCATAACTCGCTTAGTCTTTAAGCAATCAAATCCATCAAGAAAGTATTTTGTAGGTGTTTTTAAAAGCTATAAGCTCATTCACATGATTTTTTGTTTCAGATTATATTTTTGAAAAGGTTCATGCTGAAAGGGCTCAAAAAAGGTACTTTGCGCGAACCCTCACAATATTTAACTGACCATAGCTCACTCTATTTTCATCCTGCAGAAAAATTGAAATACCAAAATTCTCTCTAGAAAATTTTGCATGTGATCAATACTTTTCGAGTTATTTCGAAGAAATAGTGATTTTTCGCTGAATTAGGTATATGATTTTTTCTCTTCAATCTCAATTTTTTCCAAAACTACGTACTTTCAATTGATGAAGAACTCAGAACTCATCATAAGAACATTAATGAAGTGAACTATGGAGTAACAACGATTTTTTCCAAAGGAGGAGGGAAGAGAGGATGAATTATTCACAATTTTTTTACAACGAAAAAAATAGGATTCAACATTATTTCCTTCATACCTCGGTCAGTTTTGATGCTAGAAACTTTTATAAATAACAAAAATGAAGGATTATTGAAGGACTTCAAAAAAGTTTCAATGAGTTTTTCCCGAAAAATGCATTGGTTTTTGATTATTATACCTAGAATCTTTCCATTTTGGCGTTTGATAATACCAATCAACTTTCAACAAGCAATTATTCAGTTTGTAGTAGGTGTGAATACATCACAAATAAATAATCACCTTTGTTTTTTCAACAGCTATAATTTTGCTCTCTGCAGGTTTTTCGATCAGATGCATATTTTTCCACTTATTCGCGAAAAAGGATCTGAAAACGTGTTTTTTTTGCCTGAAAACCGACAATTTCACTCGCGAACAAGTCGAAAAGTATTGGTTTTCAGAAAAAACTTCATTGAGCAAAAAGTGCTTAGAATTAGTCAATCTATTGATTTCCGCACTCATTTCCAATGAAAATTTTTTCACCCCCAAGAAGGGGCCGGTGGCATCCACCCCCAGGAAGAAAGCAACCCTCGGCACAGGGTAGATTTCGAAAAAGATGGTATGTAGATCCTGAATCCAAATTTTCACGCGAATCGGTGCTGTATGGGATAAATACACGGGAAAATGGTCATAGACTGGACTATAACTAACATTTATAGAACTACTCATCTCTGTTATTAACGTTTCGGAAACCAAATCTGCGCTTCGGTTCTCAAAACTATGATTCCATATTTTGTAATTGATAATACGATGAAATACAGTGAAAGAAAATGTGAAAAACGGTATTATTTTCACTGTGAATTCTATTAAATCATTTCATTATCTACCTAGGTATATTCAGATTATATTCTTATCAAGAAGTTATAGTATAATTATACACTAGCCTGACATAATATTTGTTTTGCTGTAGGTAATAAAATAACTGAGTACTTGTTTTGAACTTGTATCTGTTTACATATTTGAATTATTAATATTGAATGAAAGGTTATGGTTGCAAATTGGAAAATTTCGAGAATAGTGTACGCATCAGAAGAAAAATTTGAAACAATATTCTAAGGACATCCTGGAATACCCTCTCAGCAACTCTTATTATGAAGGAGTAAAGCAACATATGATGTTATTTACTAACAGACTTCTATAAATAAAACCCAAGTACTTTTCCATTTGATATTGTTTACCAAGACTGAATTTATGAGCATGCATCTTTCGCTCTAAAAATAGAAATGAAACACTACAATTTTGTTTACTAGAAACGAACAATGGTATTTTCCATTCTTGATACAAGCATTCGCAATGCTCATTGGAAAATGATCATATCATCAATAGATAAGGAAATTGTTTTTTTTTTCAGGATGTTTACCATTATTGTCAAACCCTTCATTGTGATGAAAAGTAAAAGATAACAATTTCTCCTATAGTAAACAATATTAGATTAATGATCATCGAAAAAATTCCATACCTACTGGAGCTATTGCTAATGATCGATAATTGTCAAGAGAAAAAACTTTTTTTTTTTAGTTTAATTACTCATTAAAAGAGTTGTGTATTGCCCTATGAGTCTATTAAGTACACTATCAATATATAAGAACAGTGGTAAATGGTAATTGAAAATTATTCACTCATCAGAATACCGAGACTGCAGGAAACATACTTCTAAGGCTCCCACCACCTCTCAACTTCTAAACGGGACAAGATATTAACATTTTCGGCAAAAGACATCTTTTTTTACTTTTCACTGGGAATATTTTTCTACGGCTATAACACAAAACTGCTCTATCCTTAACAGAGTGGGGCAAAATCTGATTTTTATTAAAAAAATAAAAAATCATTGATTTTTTCGAAAAAATCACGATTTATTTGATTTTTTAAATTCGAATATAAAATTTGAACTTATTGTTGATTATTTTAATGTATAAGTCCAAAAGTTTGAATACAATTTGCGGCTCAAAAACTTGTGACAACGCATTTGTCGCTCTTCTTGCAAGAAAATTCTTGTCGCGATTTGTTTTCCTTCTTTCCTATACACTCGCTATACAGTGCCGAGTGAGGCACGAACACGAACGCGTTTGTTGCGCTTTTTGCAAAAATATTCCTGTCGAGGCTTGTTTTCCTTCTCAACCTATAAATTGACGTTGACCAACAATTTCACGCATCTCGCTAGTTATACACTCGGATATTAGAAACAGATTAGGCATAGAAAAAAAAAGGAAAACTCCTGTTTTTGTTTAAATTGTATAACGAAAATGAATAGACTGAAAATATACAGTAATAAAATTAAGGTGTTACGTTTAGTTTAAGAATTTGGAATTATGTACTTTTTTTTGTTGTTTTTGCTAAAAGCAGAAACTCCTTTTGATCTTCGAGAAAACTTTTATATTATGTTGTTATCTGGTTCTGAAAAAAAAAAACAAAAATTGATTCAAATCATGATTTCAATTGTAAATATCAATGCGATTTAAATCATGATTTTAATCAGCCCAACCCTGATCCTTAACATCCTTGATGAACAATGAAGTACAAGAAAGATTGAAAGTCTTCAATTTCACGTCCTCATCTGATTACAAAATGACTTCATTGTGTATAGATGTAGAAAAAATATAATGTTTTTCTTTCCCGAATAAAAAATCGAATCAGTTTCAAATTATACCACTAACTAGCTTCGAGATTAACTAAAGGTTAATGCAATTTTTATGGCTCTAAATTTCTAGTTGACACCTATTTCTCAGCAACGAGTTACTTCACTCAAATATATTCTTCCTAAGGGCCTTCATAGATTATCCCATTCATAAGTTTGGAAAGGGGGTGTTACGACGGCACTTTGTAGTTAAGATGAAAATGAGGCAATTCAGTTTTCAACCATATGTTTTTGTCTCATTCATTTGAATTTGTTTTTTTTGTAATATATATTGAAAAATAATGATTTTTTACATATTATTATACTATTATCAAGAAACAGATGATGAAACTTCAACATTTTCTCAAGGAACAGAAGGTATATCATTGGGGTGGACATATCTTAATGAAAAAATATCAAATCCGTCTATCACCCTGCTATACTCGTGGGACTTATATGGATAAAAACATAGAAAGAACCAATCCTGAGAGGGATAGCGCCGATGAGGAGACAAACTCATCAGCAGACACCTCGACCATCACTAATGTGGAGATGGACCACAGCAGTGACACATCAACGGGGACGCAAGGAACCGACAAGACAGTCTCAGAGGGAGTCAAGAATCTGAAACTGCACAGAAGACCCCCTGGTGTATCCGGCGCCCAGTGGAGGAAAATGGTAAAGGCTGAGAAAATCGCTGCAGGAACGTGGACAATGGTGAAGCCACGGGGCAAGGTACGCGAAAGGCAAGAACCCAAGGGCGACAAGGACAAAGGAACCGAGGGAAGAAAACGAACTCGGGACGAATCCAAGACGCCCGAAAAGACGACCAAAAAGGCCAGGAAGGTCACTAAACCTTCTGGTACCTATAGCGAGGTCGCAAACACACTCAGGATGGCGGTGATTGACAAACGCCATCCTGAGATTTCACTTGATCAGAGGCAGGCGGACCTGATTCAAGACAAAATAGTGGAGGAAATGGACGGAGCACCCTCGGGGAGCCAAGATCCGATCCAGTTCCTCAAAACAACGTTCAGCGGAGGGGCACTCTGGGTAACCTGCGCGAACGAGAAAACCAGAGACTGGCTCCGGGAAAAGGTAGGAGAGATGGGTCCAATTTGGGAGGGTGCTGACATCACCGTGGTGGAGTCAAAAGAACTCCCAAGAAGACCCAGGGTCCTGGCCTTCTTTCCGGGACCAGAAAGCGATCAGGAGGAGACGGCACGCTCACGGCTAGGGAAACAAAACCCGACCCTAAAAGTGGAAGGCTGGCTACTCCTGAGCAGGAAAGTGGAGAAGGGGGGCCAGATATTGGCATACTCCATCGACGAGAAGTCCTTCGGAGCCCTGGAGCAGGTCCAGTTCAAGGCTTTTTATAAGATGAACAGGGTGACGTTCCGGGTCCTGAGGGGTCTCACTGGTGGGGGCGATGGCGATGGTCAAGGTCCTTCAAGCAAACCTCCATCATAGCAAGGGAGCCTCGGCAGTCCTTGCTGCAATAAAAGGGGAATTTGATGTGGCCCTCATACAAGAACCTTGGATCAACAAAGGAAAAATTATGGGACTCGGGGGAATAGGTAAGCTGATCTACTCATCCGCCTCACCGAGAACATGCATAATAATTAGAAATAATATACAAATACTACCGCTAGGGAATTTCTGTTGTAGGGACCTAACGACAGTAAAACTGAAAAGATGGCAGGGAAGAAGGGGCCGAGGGAGATAGTGATATCATCAGCCTACCTCCCATATGATGACCCAAACCCTCCACCTACAAAAGAATTAGAGGAGCTGGTGACTAAATGTAGAGCGAACGGATCTCACTGAATCATCGGCTGCGACTCTAACGCACATCATGAGGCAGCGTGGGGAAGCACGAACACCAACGCCAGAGGTGAGTCTTTACTACAATTTATTATGACCAATGATTTGGATATACTAAATGTAGGCAATGAACCGACTTTCGTAACATCTAATAGGAAAGAGGTAATCGACATAACAATGGGAACGAGATATATAAGCACCATCATCAAAAATTGGCAAGTGTCTGATGAGGTGAGCTGTTCAGACCACAGACATATCCGATTCGAGCTAACGGGAAATGAGACCGAAACAGAAACGTATCGCAATCCCCGCAGAACAAACTGGGACGGCTATAGAGCAGACCTAGAGAATGGGTTGAAGGGGATTAAGACAAAGATACATAACACGAATGAACTTGAGCTGGTTGCGGGACAACTACAGGACGCAATCATCTCAGCATTCAACGACAACTGTCCACCCATTAGCAAGGTTAGCACCAGGAACGTGCCCTGGTGGAACAACGAACTCGCTAAGAAAAGGAAACTGGTCAGGAAACTCTTCAACAAAGCAAAACTCTCAGGCGAGTGGAGGAAATACAAGAACTCTCTCACCGAGTACAACAAAGCATTGAGGCTAGCCAAAAGAGAATCGTGGAGGAAACACTGTGAGGAAGTGGAAGGCACTCACGAAGGAGCAAGACTCTGCAAGATTCTCTCCAAAGAACCCCAACAAACGATTCGAACCATTAGGACAGAATCAGGGGCTTATACGCAGAATGGAAAAGACACCCTGGAAGAACTGTACAGGGCACACTTTCCAGGATCAATGTATACAAACCTATCAACTGGGGCCTGGAGACAATCAGAACTGGAACCTCCTTTGTGGGCCTCCAGGGAAGAATGGCAGGTCTCAAAGAAAGTGATAGATGTGGAAAAAACGAAATGGGCAATCAACTCATTTCAACCGTATAAATCGCCAGGGACGGATGGCATTTATCCTATCATGCTACAAGAAGGTATAAACCTGCTAGCACACAAACTATGCACGGTACTAAGGGCCAGTCTCGCGCTGGGATACATACCAAAAGCATGGAGAGCAATCACAGTTGTCTTCATCCCTAAACCTGGAAGAACGGCACAGGAAGGAGCGAAGGCACTGAGGCCAATAAGTCTTATGTCATTTATACTTAAGACCCAAGAAAAACTGATGGACAGGCACATTAGGGATACGGTATTGGTATACCAACCTCTACACAAGGACCTACACGCCTATACAACAGGCAAATCCACAGAGACAGCACTACACCAACTCGTAGAGAAGGTGGAAACTGCACTGAGAAACAAAGAGGTCTTGCTGGGTGCATTCCTTGACATCGAGGGAGCATTCAACAACACATCTCTAAACTCAATCTCAAGAGCGTCGAGACGAAAAGGCATCGATGAGACCTGCTGCAAGTGGATAGACTGCATGCTAAGGGAAAGAATCATCCACTCCTCTTTAGTGGGAGAAACACTGGCGGCCAAGGTCACCAGGGGCTGTCCGCAAGGGGGAGTCCTGTCACCACTGCTGTGGAACCTGGTGGTGGAAGACCTGTTAATCACACTCGAGAGGAATGGACACAAAACACTTGGGTACGCAGATGATATAGTCATTACGGTCCAAGGCAAATTCAACAACACGGTTAGGGAAAGAATGCAAATGGCCCTAAACCTGGTCAGTACATGGATAGATGAGGAGGGACTAACCATTAGCCCCTCCAAATCAACCATTGTAGCGTTTACCCGAAGACGGAAGTTAGAGAGCTTAGGACCTCTAACCCTCCAAGGTACCCACATACAGCTGTCGGGGGAAGCCAAATATCTCGGGGTGATTCTAGACTCGAAGCTCACCTGGAACCAACAGCTGGCAAAAGTAAAGAAAAAAGCCGAGGCGACGCTAATGATAGCCAGACGGACACACGGAAAAACATGGGGGCTAAATCCTAAAATGATGTATTGGATATACAACATTGTAGTGAAACCCATGATCACATATGCATCTTTGGTATGGTGGACAAAGACAACACAAAAAATAGCCGCGGTTTAGTTGAGCAAGATACAAAGACTTGCATGCCTTAGCATAACGGGAGCTATGAAAACAACACCAACACTAGCCATGGAAGCACTGTTGGACCTCCCACCGATTGACTTGACAATTATGGGAGAGGCAAGAATGGGACTCCTAAGGCAACAAAAATCGAGCAAGAGATCGGATCACAACAAGATAAAGGAGATAGTGGGCGGGAACATTCTTGAAATGGAAGCAACGGACCACATGACTCCTAGATACTCCTTCAACATCAACTTCGAGGTTATAATACAAGATCGAAGGGAATGGTCAGATGACAACATCAGGGGCAAACCCGGAGAGAGGATCTGGTATACGGACGGATCCAAAACAAGGGAAGGAACTGGTGCTGGAATATACAGTGAGGGGAGAAACTCTCAAATAAGTGTCTCACTAGGAACAAACACCTCTGTATTCCAAGCAGAGATGTACGCTATCTTGCAATGCGCAAGAGAAATCAATATGAGGGAAATGCGTAATGCACGGATCAAAATATGCTCAGATAGCCAGGCATCACTGAAGGCTCTTATGAACCCGAAAGTGACATCAAGACTGGTATGGGAATGCCGAGAAGAGCTCAGGGTCCTTTCAGAACATAACAAAACAACTTTGTTATGGGTTCCAGGACACTGTGGCATCGAGGGCAATGAAAAAGCTGATGAACTAGCCAGAAACGGTTCATCAACTCCATATATTGGTCCAGAACCCGCACTCGGGATTACTAAATCCGACATTCGAGGATGCATTCGGGACTGGATCAAACGAAAACATAAGGAGAGGTGGAAAGATGCCCCTCTCATGCACCACGGGAAAACATACATCAAAGAACCGTCAAAACACAAAACTGAAGAACTACTCAAGCTGAGCAGGAATCAAGTTCGAACAATAACGGGCCTTCTCACTGGTCACAGCCCAATGAGGAAACACCTGAACAAAATGGGGCTGTACAACGGAGAACTTTCCTGCAGACAATGTGGCAAAGGAACAGAAACAGCCAAACACATACTGTCAGAATGCGAAGCACTAGACCGCAAGAGACAGGCAATATTCGGGAAGCCCAGACTAACTCCCGAAGAATACAACAGTCATCCGGTGAAGAACCTGTACAGATTGGTACAGGGGACTACTAGAATTACGGAGTGGGTGCTGTGAAACTAATTGGAATGCACAAAAAGCCCAAGAGGCTCTGAGGTGCTGCTGGTGACAGGACCAGCATCCGATGGGGAAAAAAAAAATCACCCTGCTCCAAGTTCAATCAGAATGTGTGCACATCCATGACATTCGAAATTCTGTTTAGTAAATGACTTGAGAGTATAATAATTTTATAAAATCGCGAGATCGCAGGTCGACGATTTTATCTCAGATTACTAATATACACGAAAGCGTTTGCTTAAAGGCAAGATTTTGAAAATGCACCCATTTTTGTCGACTGACCTTGCTGTAGGAGGGATATTTGTTGAGATTATTTCCAGAAAAAATAAAAACTAAGAAACTTCAAAATTGAACACAGGAACAATAAAATAGTACCTGAAAAGTGAACCAAAATCCAGGTTTATTTCGATCAGTTAAACATGGCTAGTGCAATTAATCACTGTAAAACTCTGTAGAAGCAGTTTAGCCTTCAACTTTTTCTTGGGGTATCCTTATTCATGGGCGCCGTTACAGAAAATGTTAAGGGGGGGGACATTACGCAAAATGTTAGTTGGGGGCACATTTTTTAAAATCAAAGTATTGCATTTAATTGAAATGAAAATCCGTTTGAACAATACTTACGAGTGTGGTTCAGAAAAAAAATTGCAAAAACAAGTCGATATTGTGTCTTACACGGTGTATGGATTTGAAAATTTAAAACCCACGGGGGAAGGGGGGGGGGGCGAAATAATCATTTATATTGTAATAGGTACATTTTCAGCTTTCCTTCTGTAGAATGTTTTGAAAGAACATTTTTCTGAATTTGTTCTAAGAGAATTCCTAAATATATCTTTCCGACTTTACGATGTTAACAATTGTGTACGGAATTTCTTACTGTATGGATAATAGAAGTATATTATAAGAAATCACTAATACATTCTTAACTTTTGTATTGAAATTTCATGATCAATCTCTGGATCCAAACAGTCCTTAGGAAGTTTAACCACAGATTACAGAAAAACACCTCATTTAAATTGCCCTCTTATCAATCATGAAATTATCGTAATGAAGAAATAAAAAAATACTATTGTAATAACTAGGTCAGTTCCATTGAAAAAAAATATTGAGAGGTCAAGAGTTTCTTAAGATTGATATACGAAAAAATTACATGATACTTGTTTCAAGGAGAAAGTGGAATTAATTTTTATAGTAAAGTAGAATCTTTTCAAGTTGTACTGGATATTTCAAATTGAAATTCCGGAAACTTCAATTTTTCCTGGCTTCATTTGATTCGAAAGCCTGGCTGTTCTAGATACTGGTAATATTTGGGTACGTATTGACCAGCTGTGAATGATGATATTATAATTAAGGTACATTATTTTCAATTCCCGATAACTTCAAAGTGTTATATTTGCTCCAGGTTCCCGGGGAAAACCAGTTTTAACTGATCGGGCTCCTTTCAATCAATATGTCATTTTATACCTAATATAGATATACTTTGTTTCAATGATATACTAGGTTAATGAAGTTCGCTATTATTATTATTATCATTATTATATGCACATATCGCCAGAGGCTGTTTACTAATATGTTTTTGTTACACGGTGATAATTTCAATGTATCAAAATGTTAGTTACAGAAAAATGAGATCATTTTCTTATATTTCAAGCAAGCAAGGGGATTTGGGATAAATCATGGGAAAAGTTGACAAAGGAAAATGCAATATGACACTCATAAGGAAAAAGGTTTATGAGGAGGTCAAAGAACACAACATCGGATGAAAAATTATTATAAAGTGAAAAAATAGTCCGGAGAAAATTCCCCCAATCTTTTTAATTATATTTCATCAAGTAAAACCAAGACAAATTAAAAAACAATTATTCAAAACTTTGGGTTTCCCCAAATATATGCACAGATACTTACCCCGTATTATTATTATATAAATATAATTCAACCGATTTGTAAAAAGCAGCTTCGAAATGAATTAACAATGTCTAAGGAGGCTCCACTGAGGCAGCCTGAGCATCATCCGGAAATATTGATTTATTGCTGGATGAAACTTGAGGAAAAAATTCCTACTTTCTCCCTACCATTCCAGTTTCAAAATTTAGATAAAAAAAAACAAATTTCTTAGAATGAATTTATTTACACCTTTACAAAAAATAATTACAAAGAACTCATAAAGACAGAGGCATATATCAGTCTAGAGGAATATTTATTTCCTCAAAGTCATTTCGAAGTAGAATCAGCTGGAACAAGAAGAGGCAGTTAAAAAGTGAAGTTGTATCTGAATGAAGAAATGATCTCATAGATTATTCAATATAGTTATTTTTGAATCTGACAAAAATACTTCGAATCCTAGATATATTGCCACCTTTATATTTACCAAAAAACTAAATTTATCTTATAAAACTGAAAAAATATAAAAAAAAACAACAATTATTAATGGGTGTGCTAAATAAGTCTTGAATGCTTGAAAAAAATCAAACAAAATTCTAATAAACATAGGGTTAGAGAAGTGATATAAATTCATCATTTTTAATAAAAATACTCATTATTCAAAATAAAAACTTCCAAAATAAATACCTGCTTCTTCTTTATTCTGTTGCATTCAATCACATCAATAGTTTGCAATAACGGCAGAGTGAGTGCAGCTTCTTTACAACTTTTTATTGTTATACTGGTACCCCTGAGGTCAAGAGTTTTCAGTTGAGTGAACATCCGTAAGGCAGGTATGAAATTGTCATCATTTATTTCCTTCCAACCATGAATACACAATCTGAAGAAAAGGAAATCTTTTTAGTTACTTTCAGGCAGAAAATACCATCTTTCGAGTGGCAAAAAGGACATAAATCAAAAAACTTTCACAGAAAGTTTTCTTTTTTGAAACACTCTTGAAAGTAAAAGGGTTTTGCTACTTGGAGAGAAAAACTTACTTCCCAGTTATTGTTGATAGGTGAATTAATTTCAATGATATATTCTCATATTTCACTGGGTACCTTTGAATATCAATGTTGTTATATAAAATATTTTGAAAAGTTGAAAAAAATAAATAAATGAAAACAGAAAACAAGACTTAAGAGGGGGATTGACAATAATGCTCAGAGCAGCATCAACTTTACGAAAAGACGATTCGTTTAAATGACAACTGGCTGAAACGGGATTTGGTATACCGAAAGATAAAGGATTGGAATAGGTGATGACAAAATTTGAGGCTCGAATTATTTCTACAAAAGAAAATATTGATTTTCAAACATTTGTAATTTTTTCAAGTTGTTGTTTCAGAATGGAACCAAAAGTTCTCAGCACCTAATTCACCTAATGAAGAATCACCCTGCCAAATTTGGGCTTCAAAAAGTCCATAATAAATGAGTTTTCTGTACTTAACTTTATTTCGTTCAAGCATTATTAGAAACATTCAACATGGCAGCCATAAACACGTGAAATTTAGCCGAAAACCGCTCCATACGTGATGTGGCTATTTTCTCATAGGTGGCGATAGGGAGGACCACGTCGAACAAGGGAAGTCGTAGTTTGTATTGTATAGGGTGAGCCAAATAATATATAAAACGTGATTGTGTGTTTCAAGTTTTTTGTCTTTGGCCTTTTTTTCAATAGAAACTATAATATATAGTGGCATTTAATGTGAAAAAAATTTATTATTCACTGGTGAATGTGATAAATAGTAATCATCCATATCCATGTCAACTGGGAACTTATTTGTTTTTTATAGTCTAACATTGAAAGTATCTAAAAATAAATGCAAATGACTTGTAATTTATAGTATTGTCCGATTCTACTCTTGGTATGTAGATTTCGTAGGTGGAGTTTTCAGTTATTCTAAAATTCAAGATGGCGGATGAGTTTTGTGATTCAGTGATTCAGTCGGATTCTAATCTTATTGGTACCGCGGAATTTTTGGGACTGGAGATTATGAATTTTTTGTCAAAATAGGTACAATACTTCTTTTCATTTTTCATTTAGTGGTCTCGGTAGTGTAGTGGTTAGCATATCTGCATATCAAGCGGAATGCCGGAGTTCGAATCCTCGCCGGGCCACCGTGCTGGGTAATCGCACGTTAAAAGGTAAGGCCTCGTTAATCCATTGCTCGCACAAGTTTCGACTTCTGAGGGTTGACGTTCGTCAGCTGGTTAACGAAAACGAACAATTTTAGAACAATTATCCATTAAATTTCGTGGACTTACAAGCAGAGGGAACTAAGTCATATAAAACACGTGTCTATACGGTTGCTATTTTTATTTGAGTGCAAAGCCCAATAAAAAAAAACCTCTGTATCATCTATCCACTCTAAACTTCTATAAGTTATATATATATATATATATATATATATATATATATATATATACATATGTTCCGTGGTTTTGATTCTCTGAAGGATAATTGTCACGACGTTTCGGCAAAGTCTCATTTGCCATCTTCTAGGTGATGTCTAGAGTTTCGACCTCCGAACGACTCAGAGGTCGAAACTCTCGGTAATTACTGATAAAATGTTGATAGCAGATACCTTCCTACCTAGGTAGGTAGGTACTTCTTTTGCTAACATTTTCGCGAAAGCTGGCGCTGCTATGATTGCAAATGCGTTCGGTAATGATAAAATCGAAAACGATTACCTATGTAATCAGACAAATTAATAGTGTATTTGTACCATAATCATCCGAAAATGATATTATCAAAATAATTGTCTCTATGAAAAACAAAACTAGTTCTAGCAGTACAGATGAAATTTCTCCAGTTCTTTGCAAAACTATTTGTGAACTTGTTTCATCTCCCCTTACACATAGGTATCAACAATCAATTTCTCACTGCCGCCCGTAAGGAAAGTTTACGAATTTAATGAAAGCTAATGTATTCTCATCATTGTTCAAAAAAGGCAATCCTCTCATAATGGATAACTACACACAAATTTCCTTATTGTCTCAAAAATACTCGAAAGAGCTTTTATGATTTACCTACCTATTACCTATTAATATACTTCTCAGAAAAGTATCGGATTTCTTCTTCCCAACACGGTTTTCGCAAGAACAAATCTGTGGAAACAGCTACAAATCATCTCCTTCTGAACTTAATCAGAATAAATTTGTCGTCTCAATGTTTGATCTGTCATAAGCATTCGACAGTCTAGATTTGGCTGTTGTGGAAGATAAACTTTATTACTTGATGAGCATTAGAGAAAGTGTTCTTATTTTAATTAAACTGGATTGTGTTTTCTTGAAAAAATACTTCTTTCGAAAATCTAACCGTAAATGTAAGGAACGAGTGAACGAGCTCGTTCATAAAAACAGGTCTGGGAGCGCGCTAGCGCGCTTGTCCCCATCAGTCAGGTAGGCGTCGCCCTAGCAACCGATCAAAAACGATGATGCCGATGCGTCTGTGGCATTCGCGAATTTAAGGGTTCAGATTTTTAATCGCCAACTGCGGCATTGCCACTGTTAGTAAATAGTCTTTGTGCTTCCGACAGGAAGTGGATTGGATACAATATCTCGTGAAGATGTGCAGTAACTCGTCTAGCAAATACAATGTTCCGTTAGGAGATCATCAGGGATCAGTAATAGGTCCACTTTTTTGTTTGGGTATTATACGTAAATGACTTGCCCTGTCATATTAGTAGTGGCAGAGTTGTCATTTTCGCTGATGACACCACTGTTAGTACATCGGGAAAGACCACTGAGGAAAAAGTTCTCATCACATGGAAGAGATGGACATTTGGTGCAAAAAATCGACTTTAATAAAATACTGGAAAAATGATATAATTAAACGAGATGTGTTAGATAGGATCCTATTTGAAGTATACAGTGTCTAAGCAACGAAAACTTAACAGAACTGTTGTTAATACCGAATGTACGGTTTTCCAAATATGTGACGGCTTCTTTGAAGAGGAACCCATCTAGGTTCTCTGGCACTCTTAGGGAGCAGCATGCGACTGGAACAGAGTCTTTTGTGCTCAAAAGCGTTAATTTTCAACTTAGATTATGGGCAAAGTTGCAGTAAATTGTTACACCGAGCCAAAATTTCGATTTTTCAATGGACATTTTTAAATGTGTCAAAAGTGTTCAGGAGAAATTTGATTAAAAACAAACGTTGAACTCAAAACAAATACCTTCAAAAAATCGTCACAAAAATTTTCTGTTAACAGAGTTGTGAAGGTATTCGAAAGACTTTTAAAACACGAGGCGCCACTCGACCTACTTTTCCTATCTAAATAAGAGTCGTCGGACGCACCCTCCGAGGGGGTGCGTACTAGAAAAAATCTGAGAAGTCTTAAAGGTGTTCCTCTTCAATTAGAAATCGACGTGTCCGAGGTTTTTTTTCAAAATCTTACTTTTTATATTCAACAACAGCTCTGTTGAGTTTTCGTTGTTACACACTGTATACTTCAAATAGGATCCTATCTAACACATCTCGTTTAATTATATCATTTTGGATGAGAAATTGTGAGCCTCGACCCCAAAAAACACCGCATAAAATACGCTTGCCATCTTAGAGCCACCATATCTTGAATTATGACAAAAAAATTGGATTTTTCACCACTAAAATATTAATATACTCATTTTGAATAGCATCGGTTCATAAATCACAAAACTTGCCCGCCATCTTCAACGGAAAAATGTATCAGATATTGTGCAAATAATAAGAAAATAAATATCATAAACAGAACTTTTCAAAAAACACTCTCATATTTGAAAACACTAAAAAGGGAAAATAATGTTATTCCTGGTTATTCAAATACGAAGAATATGAGTAAAAGCCGTAGGAAACTATACATTTTCGCAATGATTGATGAGCGCTCTACGCTCTTCATTTTTTAATAACCAGGATCAAAATATTATTTTTAGATATCAATTACCCTCACACCAAACTGATTTTGTTTGCACTCGACGCGCGTTTCGCTAACAAGGTTAGCATCTTCAGTAGAGGTAAATTGATTCGAGTATCAATTTACTTCTCCTGAAGATGCTAACCTTGTTATCGCGCTCTATCCTGTTTACGACATTTGAATATAAGCGTTTTTAAAAAAGTTTTTTATAATATTCATTTTCTATAATTTAGTCTTGACATATCTCGTAATCGATTTTAATGTATTTTAGAAAGTTTACAACATTCTCAAAACCGCCATTCGAATTTTTCAATTTTAACTGAAGAATCATGATCTTCGACCCAGCAAATCCTCAAATACCAATTTGGATTAGAATCGGTTCATAATTACTGAACTCGTCCGCCATTAATTAATTAATTAAGAACACCTGCCAAATTTCAAATTATTCGGACGTCTACAAGTGGGTTAAACTTGATGTCAAAGATTTTATTACATTATTAATTCAAGTCAAGCTGATTAATATAAGCGAGTTAATTAATAAACATTTTATTATACCTTCAAAGAAAAAGTACAATGTTATCATCTATCATCAGCCTGTTCCGTCTGCACGAATATTACCTACACCACCGTAAAGAAAACGTGAACACAAATTCACTCTCCGCGAGAGCGGAGTGATAGCAGACAACCGAGACCCTAAATACCACCAACAAAAAATATAATTTGTACCTGTTCCTGTTACGTCGTAGACACCGACCGGGAGTTATCGTTCCCTTCTATACGGTTCAGAGACTAACAGTCGACCTACTGTTCACGTTATACCTATCCGAAAACAAAAAAGAAACGAAATGATGTTTTTTTATCAGTTATACAAAATACATTTTTCAGAACTCTAATAATATTTTTGACCTACGACAAACAGCACAGCAGCTAATATTGTAGCCACTGTTATCATGCCTTCTACCTTCTACCGTTCACGCAAGGGTTTCACGTTTCACCCAATGTATTCCTTATTTTATTCGTTGCAGTTTGTTTACTGCTTCTGAAATAGTTTATTATTTGTTTGACTCGTATGTATACCATCAGCTATCAGCGACCTCTCGTGAACGGAGGAATTACCTTCCAATATAGATTCCGACAATTATTCGCCATTTGAAAAATTCTTCAAACGGACTGGTTGCGCTGAGGGCGGCGATATTTGGAACTCTGAAAATTTATTTCCAACGGTCATTCGTCAATCCTCATCTTAAAACCAATCTCTGATTTTTTAAAACTAAGAATCTGCCAACCTAATGAGCTTAGTACTATGTTTTAGCAAACCTAGGGAAAACGGAATGGTTAATAGATAACAGTTAAGAGTATCCAAACATGGAAAAACATGTATTAGGTACATACATAGGTAAACAGCTGATGTTCTCCTAATTTTCAGTCTAGCTTCAAAATGAACTGAATGACTATATAATACAAAAAACAATATAAATATACACTTCTATTTGAAAAGTGAAACTTATTTATTAACCTGAACTCAACATACTTTTTTTACTATTATGCCCTTTTTACCACCATATATTTCTCAAAAGTTTAAGTTCAGAAGTGATATATGGAGTATTGTTAATATTATGCCATGATGATTTTCACCATCTTACACCGGATTTATGCAGCAGTTTCAAGTGATAAGATTTAAGTAACACTCCATTTATGCAGTGGTTTCAAGTAATAAGCTTCAAGTCATAAGAGATAGAAATTATCCAACTTGATAAGTGCATAAATGTTCCCATTGAAAATTGAAGATTGAACTTCTTATAGCTTATTTCTTATCACTTAAATCAGCTGATAAGATATGGAAATTATCCAGCTTTCATAATATAATGACAAGTGCATAAATGTTCCTGTTGACAAGTGGACAAGTGGAAGTTGATCTTCTTATAGCTTGTTAGTTATACCTTATAACTCAAAAATGCTGTATAAATCTAGTGAGAGTAATAAATCTCCAGAAAGTGACAAAATTGAAAATAAAGTTTCTTTTCCAGCGAGGGCAATTAACAAAAATGATGACCATTGCCAAAAGTGACTAATAATAACAATAATAATAACAATTTATTTACAATAAATCTCAATATTACAATTTTAAAATAAATAATATGTGAATAAATATTCAAACCTTACGAAGTTATTGCACTTGTTGTAAGGATTAGATATTTTATTGAATAATGATTATGGATTAAAAATATGATTTAATGATATAATAACATTTGAACAATAAATGAAAATGACAATATAATCAGCACACTGGCAGTCACATGGAAAATTTCAATTCTATAAGATTCTGGAAAAATAATCTGGGAGTTTCAAGAATCCATTTTTTCACCAGTTTTTTATAAGAATATTTTGACTTTGTTACTTTAATCGAATTTGGTAATTTATCGTAAATAAATGATGCTAAATATAAAAAGTTTTTTTGTGATTTGACTTTGGAAAGGACCCCGCACTAATCTTATGGAAAACCGGTTTCGGTGAAAATCGCTGAAATTTCAATATGATGTCGCCCATGCCATCCTGAATAAAAGTTATCATTGCGCCAACTCTCTGAATGCCCGCGTTTGGATTCTACAGGGGGTCAAAGTTCGATATTTTGACGATTTTTCAAAAAATCCGGAATTTCATTTTCATTGTATCGATCTGAATTTTTATGATGGAATAGTCCACAATATGTGCATCAAAAAGTGGCATTCGCGTGGTAGGCACTGTAGAACTTTTTGATCAATAATAACTCATCTACATTATATCAGAAAATAAAAGAAATTCACGGACGATTTTAGAAATCATTTCTAAATTATTCCGAAACATCCCTTCTCCATATTTTTTGGACCATCGCCGCAACTTTATTTGGATTCAGATTAATGAGCACAGACGTTGACACATTTGTATGTATGTTAGCTACATAGTTTCAAAAAATCAGCTGAATATATTGGTGAAAGCTGACTATACAAAGGGATACATTTTTCCGAAATTGAAAATATATTTTTGATCGCCCCGTACCTTTCAAATATTTAAAGTTGGATGGTTAGTTCAAATGCAAAATATGATCGCCCTCTTATGTACTGTAAGTAACATCAATTGCACATGGATCTGCAGGAAAACGAATATTTTCTCAAAAAAATTTCGATAAAAATTACCAAAAACAAAGTTCAACCCTCTGTATACCCGCCAGTTTTGATTCTAGAAACTTTTGTCATTTGAACTTTTGCACATATTGTAGACTATTCCATCATAAAAATTCAGATCGATACAATGAAAATGAAATTCCGGATTTTTTGAAAAATCGTCAAAATATCGAACTTTGACCCCCTGTAGAATCCAAACGCGGGCATTCAGAGAGTTGGCGCAATGATAACTTTTATTCAGGATGGCATGGGCGACATCATATTGAAATTTCAGCGATTTTCACCGAAACCGGTTTTCCATAAGATTAGTGCGGGGTCCTTTTATTTTTAGCAGTAATTTTGTTTTTATTTCGTGTATTATATAAATGTTCATTATACTTACAGCAGTTTTTATGAGAAAATATGTAAGTTATTATATTAAGACAAAATAATTGTCTGAAATCCATTTTTTCACTTTCACAAAATAATTTATTGGAGGAATATTTCCTATCATGTGATCTTACTTTTCTAGGTGTGGACATCCTGCTGCCAATAGCTCCAGGGCATCTTCTGGATCACATTCAAAACCTGATTTTAGTATCAGTTGCCTTAAATTAGTCAGTCTTGCAAGAGTTCTCAAACTTTTTGATCTCACTCTCTTCCTTTCATTGAAATATATCTCCATCATATTCAGATTTTGTTTGGACATAATTTCGCAAATTTCATTGGCATTCACATTGATATTATTAGCTGAAAGTAGAAAGAAAAAATGTTACTTAGAATTGGAAATATCTTGGATACCCAACCACTAAATTTGTAGGGTGTTGAAAATTTCAATTGCTGGGTTCTACTCACATAAAGACAGATATTTGAGATTCGGATTTGCTCTGATCAGTTCGCTGACAACTTTCTGCGGGAAATGACAAGAAGTGAAGCTGATGCTAGTTAACCCACATAAAGAAGTGAAGGCATCAAATGAACTCTTACATCGATATAGTGTTAGTCCTACAAAATTGAATGTTAGTAATAATATTCATCCAATAACAATTTTTCAGTCTTTAATTGAGAAAATTGCTTCCTTACTTTTCAGGTTTATACATTCCTCCAAATTGAGCAATACTTTGTCATTACGACAACCTTCAACTTTCAAGGATATAATGTGTTCCCCACACTTTCTGAGCAAACTGAAATACACAAGGATACAAAGAGAATTATTGCATTGTAGATATGTAACTTAAAAAACTCACATTTCAACATATTTATCAAAAACTGCAAAATCTTCCATCTCTGCATGCTGATCATATGGTTTGTATTTTATGGAAACTGCTTTGGGGCAAGAGACTTTGGCAACTACCGATTCTAAAAAATGAGGATTCATGTTGTACTGAAAATAATGTGAATGTTACTCACACAACAATTATGGCTGCAAGGAACAAACCTTCAATGTAACTGTTGTATATAACAAATTTTCTTTTGATATATTATAAAATGTTGAACATAACATAGCACAATTATTGATAGACTGTAAGTCCAAATATCCAAATATATTCAGGAGAACATTTTTCTGAAAACAGAACAATATGAACATACTTAAATATGCTTCATTATAGACAAACTCACAGGCAAACTAGCCAAATCTCTCCGAGTACAATCTCTAGCCAGATATTTAACTTTTTTTCTTGGTGGACCTTCACCATTACTAGGTCCAGCTACTTCAAAATCCATTTTGTTTAAATGAATAACAAGTTTTCTTTCTTGGTTATGTACTCGCCTTTTTCTCAAGACAATGAACGGATATTTTACTTCTCGAGAATTCAGACCATTAGAAGTTCTATCAAGCGTTAGTTTCTCCAAAATAACGAAAATAGATTTTCCATTTTTTGAGAAAACGGTTTCTCTTTCCTGTCAGCTGACGGGAATATTCTTAAAGAAGTTGTGTGAATCAACTGGCATGATACTTTTTCAAAAAATGTGTATTTAGTCTAAATTTCTACTCTGCCTAGTCTGCCTTAATATTGATGACAAAAATCAAGAAAAAATATAACGATAACGAGAACCCCCTTCCATCAACTTGTTTCCGTGTTTATCATCATAGGTCATAGATATTTATATAATAGAATAGATTGTTAACTCCCATAGTGAAGAATGAAACCACCTTTCAGTTCAGAGTTTCAGAGCCACCTAGGAAACGGAAGAAATTAGATGGTTAGTTCGTTTTCTTGAACGAGTCTACAAGATGTCTTCTTCTTTTTATTCAGATGGCCAGAGCTAGTAAGACTATGCAGCTAAGGTTTGTTCCATAGATGTCACTGATTTTTCATTGTGTTGGTGTTTGAAAAAAATAGAAAAATTGCTTATTAAAAACTACTTTTATTTTTTCATGTCAGAAACTAAAGTATAAAACTTATAACTGCTACAAATGTTAGATGATTGAAAACAAGGAACATTGATCCGAATCAGAGATGAATAAAACAAAAATAATTTTCTTAATAAAGTGTGAATTTTAAGTTTATTCAAAAACTATTCTTTTATATAGTCGGAACTGGACTTTCAACAGGAAAAAGTTTCATAATATGAAATAGTATTGAAGATTATTCTAGAACAAACCGAAAAACAAATCCAATTTTGTAGGTGACTACTATATCTGAAAATAAGAGGAAACTACACCATATACTCCTGAATGGGTCAATTCTGCCTATGTATGTCTGCATAGATATAACTAAGAAAATCATTGAGTAATCAACTAGTTTTACCAATTATATAGTATTTTATACAGTCCAGTTCATTTTATTTATTGACATTTTAGTACATTTTTTTCTATTGAATACTCTAGTAATGCTGAAGGGGTGTTTTAGGCTGGATTCAGACAGATCCGAAATCTGATCGTACGACGATCTGATAGCTTTCTGATTGGTCTGAATTTAAATTTGGACCTTCAGAAAGCTATCGGATCGTCGTACGATCCTATTTCGGATCTGTCTGAATCCAACCTTAGAGAGCAATATCAATGTGAGTAATGTGGATGAAAAATTGGGGCTGAAAGTGAAAGTTGCTTTTATTGTATGTGTTCGAAAAAACTCCCAGTCTCTCTGACGGCATGTTACCAGGGGGTCTATTCTTGAATCACACCTTCGTTCAACGTATACGATGTTGCTAGGCAGAGACCAATCAGGTTTGTCGCTATTTAGCAACATCGTATTCGCAGAACTGCGAGTGAATCAAGAATACCACTTGAGGGTTTAATAATATTTTTATCAAGTAGTGAGGCTGGATTCAGACAGATCCGAAATCCTATAGCTTTCTGATTGGTCTAAATTTAAATTTAGATTTCAGATCTCTCTGAATTCAGTTCAGTGATTCAGTCTTAGTCCTAATATTACGATGTGCTGTCCCTAATATATTCTTTTGATGATGACTTGAAGTGGTTTATTGAATCAGATTCTTTCAACAATTGTAGTTTATTGAATTCATCTAAGCCTCTATGAAACTCATTATTCATTCCAAATTCCGTGTTGGTTTTATTAATGTCAACGGACGCTGATGAATGACGCTTTGGCTTGAATTGACCGGGAAAAAGAACTCGCTCTGGGTAGAAGAACGGAGGTCGCGCTATAAGCAAGTTGATCGAGATATCTTCGCGAGCGGGAATCGCGCGTTGAGCGCGGGACGAACGCGTAGCCCCTAGCTAAATTATGGGATCGCGTCTCGGGTCACGAGGATATAATTTAATAACACTCAGGAAATCGGGAAAAAAAAAGTACATTAGTAATTCGTGTGCATAAGTATCGTTTGGCTTGAAATATATTCGTATTTGGAAACCAAGAAAATATGGAATGGGAGTTGCCCAGGAAAACCGAAATGCAAGGTAGACAATGGACCAACTGGTATGTCAATTTTGATGGGTGTTAACGTAAAAAACCGTTTTATTCACTTTTGGGAAGAGAAGCCATCTTATATGGCGTAGCATATAAGATCTATGTATGGACTTATTATTGGATAACAATCGTTCATGGTGCCCAAGAAAGAGACAAACTAATGGGATGAGATTGATAAGTTATACATAATGCCAAAAAATGACAATTAATTCAGAAAAAGTGGATTTTTTGCCATTATCGTAAATCATTCATATTTTAGCATCAAGCCCAAACTTTCTTTTCATGTCTATTTTGGCTTCATTAGCGTTCTTTAATAGTATATTATGCAACGGTCGTGTAATGATGGTTATTAATATATGAGCATAAACCGGGATACGAAACGAGCCGAAGGTGAGTTTCGTATGGTTTATGCGAGTGTATTAATAACCATTACATGAGAGTTGCATACGCTATTTTATCTACACCCAATAAATAATGAAGAATTAAAAATATTATAATATTAGGTATTTATATTGAACAGAATAATAGTGGGTAATCAATCGTATTTCTTTGAAAAATTCTACAGAATTATAATTAATGATATAACCACCGAAAATACAACAATGAGCAGGAAAAAAAATGAAAAAAAGTTATTGCCGAGGCCTGGAATTGAACCCGGGACGTTTGAGATCACTGCCCGCGCCGCTGACCATTCGGCCATGAAGCACATTTGACTTGAACGAAAATAACAACATATCTGTTGCATTTGTCAAATGAAAAATATAATCCTTTCGATTGTATTTTTTTCTTGTCTGAGA
The DNA here is from genome assembly GCA_032362365.1 of Zygogramma bicolorata. Lineage (NCBI taxonomy): Eukaryota > Metazoa > Arthropoda > Insecta > Coleoptera > Chrysomelidae > Zygogramma > Zygogramma bicolorata. Next base: position 344,838 of record JAVJAQ010002014.1, read on the forward strand.
CATCTGTGGAGGAGTCGCTGGTAATTCTTCTATATCACTGCTATAAGACATTTTCATTCGATCATCGAAAATTGACTGAATTCTTCAAAAATTCAATACCTACTGATTTTGACTTGACAAATGTCAAAATGCAAAGCTTGCACATCATGCTTGATTGAAAAATAATGGGTTTCTATTGGTTGAAAATCTGTATCATAATGAAAATCTGTATCGTAATGGATTTCATTATAAAACGGGTGGTGGGCATATAAATGTATTATTAGAGTACGGGTGTAGATAATAGTATATTATGCAACGATCGTGTAATGATGGTTATTAATATATGAGCATAAACCGGGATACGAAACGAGCCGAAGGTGAGTTTCGTATGGTTTATGCGAGTGTATTAATAACCATTACATGAGAGTTGCATACGCTATTTTATCTACACCCAATAAATAATGAAGAATTAAAAATATTATAATATTAGGTATTTATATTGAACACAATAATAGTGGGTAATCAATCGTATTTCTTTGAAAAATTCTACATAATTATAATGGATGATATAACCACTGAAAATACAACAATGAGAAGAAAAAAATTGAAAAAAAGTCTTTGCCGAGGTCTGGAATTGAACCCGGGACGTTTGTGATAACTGCCCGCGCTGCTGACCATTCGGCCATGAAGCACATTCGACTTGAACGAAAATAACAACATATGTGTTGCATTTGTTAAATGAAAAATATAATCCTTCCGATTGTATTTTTTTCTTGTCTAAGACATCTGTGGAGGAGTCGCTGGTAATTCTTCTATATCACTGCTATAAGACATTTTCATTCGATTATCGAAAATTGACTGAATTCTTCAAAAATTCAATACCTACTGATTTTGACTTGACAAATGTCAAAATGCAAAGCTTGCACATCATGCTTGATTGAAAAATAATGGATTTCTATTGGTTGAAAATCTGTATCGTAATGAAAATCTGTATCGTAATGGATTTCATTATAAAACGGGTGGTGGGCATATAAGTGTATTATTAGAGTACGGGTGTAGATAAATAATATTTCAGTCGAAATATTTTACCTAAAACTTTGGCGTGCATTTTCGAGTGAACAGAAATATCGAAAATATACTGTAGATGGCGTAACAAAAATGCTTCGATTCTTTTTACACAGGCGTAAGGCGTAAGATGCCTGGTGATTCTTTAGATTATAGATTTTGTTAAGATTTTTGTGGCGAAAAAAACTATCGACGCTTCTGGAGGTTTCTTCAATTTTTTTTTTAGGGAGCGTTATGTTCCCATTTTTCAAATTTGATGTCAAGTCAATTGACACAGTGTCATCTCACTTTGAAATTTTGTTGTGTACGATGTTTTTATCGTGTTTATTTATTGATTTCTTTGCTTTCAAACTTTGAAACGTTTTTACTGGTTATCAACTGGCATTTGATTGGCCACCCATCATCCTTTATGTTGCGATCCTTTCTCACAAAGCAATCAAATAAAAATGGTAAAACTCGACTGCACATTTTCAGTTAGTGCAATTGCAGTTTCAGACTAGACTGACAAAAGCATGTGAGTGACATCTGTTCATATTATACGGAAACCTCCAAAAGCTCAATTATCCACCAAAAATCAAGCAAACCAGATTTCGACTCTTTTATCCCAGACTTTCACAGGTAGGTTTAAGTCAACACACCAGGGTTCCTAGGCATCTTACACAGGTGTTATCCTACTATGGGCCAATTTTATAGGTGCGGTTTGAGCTCCAGCTGGCGATTAAGAAGAAGAATAGTACAGAATTCGCATGCATTTTCTGTCAAATCTATAGTTAAAACCCCATTCACACCATATTCAAACTGAACCTATATAACTGGCCCTATGCAGTCTAATTATAATGCTAAAATCATTGTTTGTAGAGGATAGGTCAACAACATGGAAATATCATTTGAAGGAATATACAGCGTTGTTCCTACTGTAATTCTGATTGTACTTGTACTGTCAAATGGTGTACAATTCTACAGTTTTTCGAAGAATTGTACAGTCGCCATCTATTTTGGAAATTTTGAAGCTTTCTTCTTGTCAACCTATTATAGACAATCAATAAAACCAAAATTTTGTTTTCCTAATTCCGATTTGTTTTTTCTGGAGGAAGAATATATCAATGTAGAAAAAGATTGAAAAACAGAAATATTTATTCAGATATTTGTAAAATACAAAAAAATAAACAATAATTTGAATATCACATGGTTCACAAATAACAAGATATTTCACAAAAAAAAAAATGAATACGTAGTAGAATCCTCTCAAAAATGGACATATAATTTAAAACAAATTAAACGAACTTCTAGTCCTCAACGTTTACAGAATTCAATGTATTATCATTGTACTTAATACATGTTTTATCAGGCCTCCATTCCAGAGATCCTTCAGGAATTTGATTCATTCTATCTTTCACAGTTAAAATTGATGCACAAGTTCTTATTAATAATTTATTTCTGATTGAAGTTTTGATCAGGGACAATTCTAAGAAACTTATTCGCTCAGCAGCAGCTGAGGAGTGCGGCAATGATAATGTTATTTTGACAATGATCATCAAATTTGGGAACATGTCTTTGCCGTGAACATTTTTTGCTCTGATACATTCTTCCAAAAACTACTAAAAATTTTCAACAAATGTTGTATTCACTTGAATATCACTCAACATCTGCCACTCGATATTGGCGGCTTCTATATCTATCTCAATATTATATTCGGAAATAACGTAGTAAACTCAGCTATTGATAATATTTCCCCTGAGAGGCCCACATCAGGGATAAAATATGCTGCAAACTTCAAATATTTATCATCAAAATCGAACCTTTTTTGATTTGTTTGCATAACTCAATATGAAATTCTAACACTCGAAGGTAAAAATTATGTAAATTTCTCTTGGAAATATGAAAATTTGGCGACTTGAGAAAAATCTCAGATTTGGCACCTAGAGCATTTCTATTTCTAAATAATTTGTTGTATCATTTATATTGATCACTTTGAATTTTTTTCTTGCCGACAAGTGTGGAATTAAACTTCTCAATATCGAATAGTTGTCGAATTGTACAGTTTTGTACAGATTTTTTGATTGTATTGCCTTGGTACAGTTTAATATTCAAATGTACAGCTTTCTGTACAATTGTACACCCTGGAATAAGATGCCTGGAAACCCTGGTGTGTTTACTTATACCTGTAGAAGTTTGATATAAAAGTGGCGAAATCTGGATTGCTTGATTTTTGGTGGATAATTGAGCTTTTGGAGGTTTCCGTACAATATGTACAGATGTCGCCAACACGCTCTTGTCAGTCTTGTCTGAAGCTAAATTTGCACTAAGTGAAAATAATGCGCATTCGGGTTTTTTCCACTTTTATTTAACCTAACCTAACCTAACCTAACCTAAGTCGATTGTTTTTTTCGCCACAAAAATCTAAACAAAATCTAATCAGTTGAGTCACCAGGACGTCTAGGCATCTTACCATTGTCTAAGACAATGATCTTACCCTGGAACAACACTGGGAATATATACTACCTACGGGTAGATGTCACTAGTGATTTCGTTTTCAATTCATGTCTTTCCTTCCATTTTCTTACAGATGTAGTTCAATATACACATTTTCTTGATCACTCATACATGTTGCCAAAAGATGGCGGTCAATTCAGAAACCGAAGTGATATCCTTTATCAATGCCATAGATTATTGATATTTTGAAAATTATTTCAATGTCTGATATTTAATTTCTTGTATGAACTTCCATTGTCAAATATATTTTGAAGTTTCATTAGCTCTCTTTCACATTCAGTCAAACTGCCAATATAGGAATCTGCATCTATTTTACCTTTCAGAGAAGGAAACTTCGTCGTGTAATGATGAAGTGAACGGAAGTATCCACATTATAGTGTAGATGTCGAAATGAAAATAATTGTGAGTAGATATGTCGAGAATCTGATATTCTCATTTTATCAGTATCAGAGGACGAATAGCAACCCATGATGACTATTCGAACGTCATTATTTGTGATGGATAAATATTTTTCCTGTAGTTTTCCGGGTTACTAACCTACCACAAACAGATTGTGGTGAGTCAGAAATCCAGAAAATCAACGGAAAAACCCATGAGTCTTCTAAATCAGAGTTAAGCTTCGATTTCTCAGCAGTGTCGCTTGTAAAACTCTTTTTTATCATCTTCGTTTATCTCGCATACTCTATGAATAGAAAGTAGAATGTTCTACTATGGTAAACAACATTCAATATTTTTCATTGTTATGGTAAGTACTTAGTAAGTACCTACCTACAGGAAAATGTGTGGGAGAATGGTGAAACGTTTGCTTGAGTGTTCTTGACAATATTTCCTGCTGAGTGGCGGTATCGGTTCGGACGGTCAATGTAATTAACTGTTGAAACCTGTTTCTAAGGAGAAACTCATAAAAAATTCAAATCAAATAAGGCAATCAAATCCAAACAAAATGGTTGAAATGAATTTTATGGACAATTGACATTTTGATTGACAAGAAAATCATATCGGGAAAAAATTGATAATATCAAATATGGAATAGCATAACAAAAAAATAGAAAATATCGATTATAGAAATATGAATTATTAATATGAACAGATGTTGTGTTTTATGTTGAGTGTACTCTCAACCGACGTTTCGATCGATGATGGTGACCAGTCATCAACTCAATTTGAAAGCTGCGGTTTCAACATTTGTTCATATTGATTCATGTTTCTCCATTTGTTTTGATTTGTAATTTTATATTTGATATTGCAATTTTTTGTCACGATATTATTTTTTGGTCAATCAAACATTTAATTTTGATTGATTGCCCAAAAAATCAATTCCAACCATTTGCTTGGATTCGATGGCCATATTTGATTTGAATTCCTTATGAGTGTCTTCTTTGCAACAGGTTGGAAAAAACATCAGATTAAATTTAGGTTCACACATTATTGAGACTTTCAGTGTATCTGATAGGCGAAAGGCATTTATCTAGTTTTGCCCCTATTGTGTCCCATACAGCACACGATATCCTATGGACGTCCAATTCATGTCGGAATAGCCTTGGACCTATTTTGGATATCCGTAGGATATCCAAATTTTGGATATCCAAAGTATTCCCAGTAAAAAATATCCATAGGATGTACAAAAATGGATATCCTTTCGGATATCCACTGGATGTCCATGTGTTGTGTGGGGTAATGCAATTATTATTGCTTCAAAAACGCTCTATTGCAATTCGGCTCTTATATCATGACTTCCTGCATGCTATATCGATCCCTGTAGATCTCATCTATTTCCTTCAATGAAACACATACATTGCTTTCTAATTATAACTTTATTTTCAATAATTCATTAACATTGCCTTGCAATGGTAGTTCATATTAGTCTATAGGGCAGTTTAAAATCTATTGAGTTCTTATTATAAGCGCTTTTTAATGAAACCTTCGTCTTGATGTAATTCAAATTTAACAAAGACAATAATTACACCTAGAGTTCCACTCAATATATAAAATGAAAACATTGTTCTCTTCAGTTTAAAATTACACACATACAGACCATGGTTCAACTTAAATATATTTCAGGTTGCCCAAATTTGTAATACAATACAGTTTTGTATTTATTCTTAAATATTGTCCCTTATTTGTCCGACGTTGATTTTAAATTTATAGTGGGGCAGTATACTTACTATCTTATCCCTGAATTTTATAATCACAATGAAAATATTCCTATTTTTCATTATCTTATTTATTGAGTGGTAACTATAAGTAAGGTGTTACTGTATTGTTATATTTGTCCTATGAACAATTATTGTAACAACAAATGCATCCAGAAAAAGCATCGACGAAGGTTTTTCCTAACAAATAACTTCATCTAAAATATTTCCCATTCGGGAAACTCTCTTAATTCCTAACCGCATTATCTGGGTGAGCTAAATACCTATTTTATTTGCCACGGTCTACTCTAACATCAAAACAGATAACTCAGGAGTTTTCGAAACATAAGCTGCCTTGTGATAGATGCTACGAGAGTGGTTCATTTGTTCCATACGATAAATACCCTGTTACTTGATGAAGTTGACTACATCCTCATTGGTGCAATATCCACGTTTGAGGAAAAGTTCTGAGAATCAACGAACTCCTCAACCTAAGTGGTGAATACCATTCACTTCAATTTCCAGAAATAATCTAGAGTTGTTCGTTCTCACATGAAATATGTGTTCTAAAGTTAAGAGAACTACGAAACAGGAACGATTTGAAAGATGTGTAATAAAAACTTTATAAGTATACTCTATGAGCATTTATAGTGTCTCAAACATCGAGGTTCTAGAAAAAGAAGGTATTGTATTACTTGAATTATCTATAATCCTGTTACCTAGTGTAGTGTAACAATTGCTAATTACATGATACGACAGATGACTTAAATAATCAACTGAAATTACAGTCGCAATCGGTGATTGCAAGCACTCAACAAATATCTGCCAATTTTTGACTTCCTTATATTTGTTATAGGTAGTATAAATTCGTCTACAATTTCCCATTAGGGTAATATTAAAAAATTTATCTGAAAACTAAATCAATGTATAATACCCTTTCACACCTGGATATTTTTTCTGAAAAGAAGACACCCCTTTCGAGTTGAAAGCGATGAAAAATACCTGGATATTACTGTTTTCAAAATTTATATCTCCGCTTCTATGATTTTTTTTCACCATTCTTATACATCACCATCATATTTTTCGCTCGAGCTCTTTTTTATTCAACCAGCACAATTCCAAATTGAATTTGTATAAAATATTGCAAATTTCTGTAGGGTTTATATAGGAAAGTCATTTCTTCGAGAACCCAAATATATATATATATATATATATATATATATATATATATATATATATATATATATATATATATATATATATATATATATATGATGAGTTGTTTTTTCGGGTTTCATTCCTTGTTCTGTGGTTTTGATCCTCTGAAGGATAATTGTCACAACGTTTCTGCCCTTTTACACTTGTTAAGATTCCACTATTATTTCTTATTTTTTCAGATTGTGGTAGGTTGAGGACCCTTAAAAACTGGGAAGAATGAATAGTATATTGTTTGATGACCAAGAAATGATAGTCATTACTCACGAGTATGAAGTTTGCAGCATGAGCCTTACGCGAATGCTTAAAATCATACGGGTAGGAAAGTAGCATTCCATGCGAGTTATACACTGTACTTTTTTTACGGCCATAACATGTAATAACGAGATGATATAACAAATATCATGATCTTCCAATTCAATGTCATTCAAAATTGCCATTCAGGCACAATCAAATAAGTTGGAGGAGCTGTCATCATTGATTCCAATATGTTTTGAACCCCTCTTTTTTCAACCTATCTAAGATATTTCATTGGTTGAATATCTACAAAGAAGCTTCGGATTTCTGGAAACTTGAAAAACATTATGGATTTAACTCAAAACAAAAAAAATTCTGGCTGGTTATTTGCCCAATACTGCTCCTTAACACCTTATTTTACTGACGGTTTCAGGCTCATCGATTTTCTGATGAGTATTCAAGTATGTTCGAAGTTATGAGGATGTAGGACTCACTACTTCTTTCCTCAAGCTCAACTCTCATATGAACCACCCCAGCAATCCAAAACGGAGGGATATCCTCCAGTCAACAATAATAAGACACGATTCAGGTGATGCTTAAATAGAGTCAAATTCTTTAAAAAGATATATCTCATCTCTCAAAGACAGTCGACAAAGTGTTTTCTACGTTTCTGCCAGAAGCTTACAATTACAAAAAAATTCTGCCTCAGTTTACCCTATCCTAATGAATTTGCAGCCTCACTGTTACAAATTCGAACATCTAGTTACACAAATCATTGGTTTCACAACAAATCCAGCTGACTTTTGCGTGGAAATCTGGTCAAAATCTCCTCAGCAGGTATGAGCAAAACTCTCAAATTGCAACCGGACCTCTAGGGGGCACCATTTCCAGGTTCAAACCCCGGTGTTGTTGTAGATGTAGGACACTGCATTGTCCTGGATAGGCGGGACCTTCCTGGTGGAGGAGTTGTTGTTGTAAAAATGCGAGGACTTTCTCATGCTCGTGGATGAAGACATCATGGCAACAGCCTCGTAGTATCTCAGTCTTCCACAACATCTCCTACTCTTTATTATTGCTACAAAGCCTCTGCGGTACTTCTTGTTGAAGAAGGCGTACAAGATTGGATTGATGCAAGAGTTAGAGGCACCTAACCACTGGGCCACTGGGGTTGCTATTGGGAGGATCTCCTCTTCCCAGGGCTCTATTTCTCCTCCCAGCTTGATCCTGGCAAAAATGGCATAAAGTGGCAACCAAGATATAACGAAGAGAATCACCACAGCCACTAGCATTTTCACCACCTTGACCTTGGATTTTTGCTGCATCTTTTCCATCTGAGCGTCTTTGGTGTCTGTGGGAATGTCTCTCTTCCATACCTTGATGTAGATCAGTACGTAGCACATGGTGATGAGGATCATTGGGAAGATGTAACAAAACATCAGGTTGGCGGTGAGGAAGTAGAGGGATCCGTTCATTTGTTCCGGCCACACTTCAATGCAGAGTTGGACGTTGGGAGCGTCGCTGAATATTACTACTAAGTCGAAAAATATTGCCCAAGGTATTGTCGTTGTTAGAGCGATGCACCATATGAATATTATGATGATCCTTGCTCTTCGTTTGGTGATCTGGCATTTCAAAGGCCACCATATTGCCAGAAATCTGTAAAAGAAAACGAGTTTCAGTTTGACAATTACAAAGAGACATCAATAGTACGTAACAAGTCCGAAAAAAAAATGTTTCGGACACAAATTTCTATATTATATTATTTTCAATTCTTATTTCTATTGAATATCGATATACCAACAAGAAGACAGTTACTAACAGAAATATTTGATTCTTATTTATATGAAGATTGTGAGCATTTGCTGATAGTAAAGGTATTCTATATGTTCGAGATGATCTACAATAAGAAATGTGATTCCTCCAGGTCTATTCGGGAAAGTACATACTCCCTGTACTGCTCCAGAAAAATGATACATAAGAATAAAAAAAAAATGGCTGTTTATGTTTCGATTCTACTGATTGAAAAGACTTCGTGTGATTCAATCTGATTCCATTTCTCAACTCCTACAATCTATGAAGTTTTGTCAAAATTTACATCCCAGGCTTCTGAGAGACCACTTAGAAGTTAATTCGAGAGCTTGTGCCAGCAAAGGGAACCCGGGACCTATAGTTCATCAATTGGAATTCAAACCACTTTGACTCCGTAACTGGAAGGCAAATACTGAGTTTCAAAAATTCATCTGGTACTGTCACAATTCGAAAACGGGTCGCCAGCTGAGAGCTCGGTCATTCACCAATAAAGTTTTCATCTTCGCATTGTTGCCACAACTTTACGTAATAGACATCATCTTGAAAATTTCGAATTGAATATTCACTGAAACTTATTCATACTGAATAGCCGAATATAAAGTTTGACAATTATGTAGGGTCTTCTATTCGAAAATAAGAGTTGTGAAATACAAACGGACACCCTGTATAGGGTTGTTATGTTATCTTTGTTTTGGCCAAAAGAGTAAAGATAATTAATATTCAGATAAGGGTGGGAGATAGGTATAGAACATGCCTCACAGAAGTAATTTGGAATTGATATAACATACGAGGTGCTCCATTAGGGATATCCAAGTTGATTTACATTTAGGTGTGCCAATAATGCGGGTTCGAAAATATTTTCGAAGAATGGATCATAGCCCTCTACATCGGTAATCAAAATTTTAAACTCATATCTTTTTTGTTCACCAGATACGACCAGTATACCATCGGGAATGGAATACCCTATATATTACTCATTCTAATAATCGATTATTAGCAGATAGATAGATAGATAGACAGCAATTTAGAAACATGAATATTTCTGGGGAGAGAACGAGAGGAACTATTTTTATGAATAATGTATGAACTGAAACAGTTCCATTATTTATCGATACACCTACTGAGGGGCTAAAAGGAGAGTTTTCTCTGAACAAAACAATCTTTTATGGTTCAAAAAGGAAAATTTACTATTGAATTTGATTCAATTATGAACTCCTCTTTATTTTTCCTCTATTTTTTCAAGTTTCATGTCTCTGGTGTACGAATGAAGCAAGAAGAAATTATCCTTTGTGATTCAGTGCCTGGAAATCATTTTCGTTTTTGTCAATATAAATTATTGAACGCATACCCACGAATACTGACTGAGAAACTGAGGTGATATAAAACGATTGAGATCCTGCACATTTCGTAATTTCGTAGCTCTTTTGACTCCTCAACGTTCAGCGCAGGTATTCCCAGAAACAGGAAGGAGACTCCCAGCTTCATTCGTATTCAGTATTCATACCCTCTGCTACTCGTATCGTCATTCGTCACTGCGATTTTATCGTTCAAATACGTCGAATCAAACATGTGATAATCGTATTGAATCTGTAAAACCTCCCGAAACTTTTCATTGACACGAATGTAGGGAACTTCGCTGGAAGTTGGTAATGGAGTTTGGAACTTTTGGAGTTCGGTATTGAATTCTAAAACGTTTTAATTATTCACGAGATGTTCGTGTCTGAGCTATCCGAAAAGAGCATTTTCACGGCCAATCCTCCACCAACTGAATTCAATGGGGTGATCAATTAGGAAACAAGAGGGCTTTTATAGACATTTTCAAAGTTTTATTAGAAGTTTTGATGCACAGACATCTTAATGTTGGTACGTGGGCTGAGCGTATTTTTAATGATATGACCACAAAAAAAAGGTCGGTTCCAGAATCGAAAACAGATAACCCAGTTTGATTATACTCAGTAATATATGATAAGAATATTTTCATAACCTACCACAATCTGGAGAAAATAAGAATGGATATTGAAACCCATACGAGTGTAGAGTATTTTCAATAAACATTAGTTATCGTATTTTTTGATAGTCAAATTTGAGTTATACAAGAGGTTGCTGTTTAATTGGATGTATTTCAATTAGAAGAAACTGTTTTTTGATTCACGCAGCAACTTTCAGTATGCACTTATACTTTTTTATAGATTTCAATGATAATTCCTATTTTTTTCTGCTTGTGGTGGATTAACAAGCCAAAAAACTACGAAGAAAAAAGGACACGAAATATTCATAATGACAGTGTTTTTAAATACATTGATGAATGTAGCCATTACTATGTGGAAGTAGATCATTATGAGAAATGGAAAAGTAAACTTCCTATGTTTCTACCATTTATATACGTACAGCTTAATCCAATCCATCTTGGCACATAACTAATAAAGTATATGCCCAGCAAACTCTGTGAAGTATACTAAGATCCAAAAACACCTACCTGTTATATGTGTTCAGTGGGTTGAAATCTATTCCTAGAAGGTGGTTTGTGCCAGGATGGATTGCATAATCTGTAACTAACAGCAGTTTTTTTCTATACGAATATTATCAAGCGGCTAGTTCGGTTTAGTATTTGTTAGATTATATCCGTATAAGAAAAAACTGCCATAACTTTAGTGGAATATAAGTGGTATGAAAAAGTAGGAGTTTTATTTCTCATTTTTCTTGACAGTATTTTTCGTGAGCAGATCTCCAAACGTATTTCACCAAAGAACCCTGCAAAAATCTCATGGAAGATGGCCCTCCAACGAATTGGCGGAAATTTTGAGAAAATGTGGTCTCTCCATTCTGAATGAAACGACCAAGGGCGGTTATATATGTTAATTCAGGGGGGGGCATTTTGTATTTCGGAGGATGGGATATTTTATTTATTGAAAATAGAAAATAACAAGGTATGAAATGAAATAATGAACAGAAATTAATATTCAACCTGACGAACTCTGTTTCGTCTCACCCCACTTACATTTGCGTAGCTAGAGTTGAAGAGTCAGGTATTATGATTTATTATCATTATTGCAGATTATCTGTATCTGGGTATTTCGAAATCTGTATGTGAATCCATTGTATATATCGTTTTTGGCTATGATGGTATCCTGTGGTACTCGACCAATTCATTCATGGTGCATTGCCACCTTGGGGAGGGGGAGGAGCATGGCAAATCCAGGAGAACTAGAGAAATACGGTAGAGCTCAAAAACCTTTTTTTTTTTCTTCATTTAACGTCGGCCTATTTCCGCTACCAAGGCCAATCACCGACGCCTGTGAGCACACTTCCCCCAACCGGAAATTTTTGCCGAACCCTCTGGTATTCCAACCAGAGGTAGGGATCTTTAACGAGCCCAACATCCATGGACTCGGGACCGACGGCTTTACGTCCCCTCCGAAGGACGGCATATCCTCAATATATCTTGTGCTCATTGATATATTGTCTGCGAGCTATGATATGCTATTTGGCTGCAGCTGTACGGGCTTTCGACACGGTATTTCCCTGCATGGTCACCCATCCAAGTACTAACCGCGCTCGGCGTTGCTTAACTTCAGATATCGAATGACTGACAGTAAACCTGAAGAGCTGGGCCATGCCCTGCTCAAAAAACTTCTGTGTAATAAACTATAAACTTTTTGTAATCTTTTCAGCTGTACGAAAATGGAGAGCAAAAACAGATTTTGAGCTTTTCAGGATTGCCTTATAAGGTTTTCTCAGAAATTTTCCAATATTTCTATGATTGATAATAAAATAAGAACTTTGAGGATCGCTTAGGCCCCTTAACTCCAAAACTAAGCATATTGTTACGTCCTAGCGCCGGCCCTGACCATATCGTAAACGCACGGCGAAAGGATCGCGCCGTAGCGTCGTCATTTCCAAGAACCCGTGGATTCGCCGGGAGAATTCGAGACACGTCATCGGAGCTTCTCTGGAGAATTCTCGATGGTTACGCAGGCATATATAAGCATCGTGATGTCGCGGCAGAGGGAGAGTTAGTGAGAGTCAGTTAGTCAAAGAGTTGGCTATTCGGAAGTTTTTATTTAGAGCTAAGTGGCGAGTTATTGAGATCTAAGTGGCTTTGTGCGGAAAGAGAATTGTTAGTTCAGAGAGTTTTAGTAGCGAGCGAGCATTGGAAAGTTATCAGAGCGATTTTAGTGATTGCGTTGTATTGTATTGTGATAGAGAGTTTTAATAAAAGAAGTTTAGTGTTGTTTGGTGTTTTAATTGACGAACCCAGAGGAATATCGTAACAGTGGTGTCAGAATTGAGATTTTCCAAGGGATAAATCGTAACAGTGGTGTCGGAAGTGGAATTTTTGCTGGTAAATAAAAACAATTTATGGTTAATACGAGAAGTACATCTTACGATACGATGGAGGATATGTTGAAATTTATGCAAAACCAATTTGCGGATTGGGAAAGACGACGACAGGAAGATGAAAAGCGTCGGCTGGAGGAGAAAGAATTAGAGGAAAAGCGACGACAGGAAGATGAAAAGCGACGGCTGGAGGAAAAAGAATTGGCGGAAAAGCGACGGCAGGAGGAAAAACAAGAACGAGAAAATGAAAAGAAAGAACGACAATTAGAACGAGAAAATGAAAAGAAAGAACGGGAAGAAACACTCCAGAAAATTCTCGAAAATGAAAAGAAAGATCGAGAGAAAGCACTCCAGAAAATTCTCGATAACGAAAAGAAAGAACGGGAAGAAGCACTCCAGAAAATTCTCGAAGAACAGAGAAAAGAACGAGAAGACCTCCAGAAAATTCTAGAACAACAAAAGAATGAAATAGAGCAATTAGAAAAACAACAAAAAGCAGACTTCCAGAAAGTTCTAGAAAATCAGGACAAGTTCTTCGAGCATGTTTCACATGAAACTGAAGTGCGAGTGGAAAAACTAAAGGAAGAACTGAAGGGAGACGTCAAGAACATCGACGATAACGTCAATAAGAAAGTGGATATAGTGCGAGAGGAGATGAGAGGTCTAGAAAAACAGATAGCTCTTCTCAAGAACCGAGATCGCCGAGACAGTGTTGCCACGTCAGGAATTTCCGTGAAACCACCGACTTTCGATGGTCAGTCGTCTTGGTCCATGTACCGTCGACAATTTGAGGCTGCGGCAGAAACTAATGGATGGGGCGACGAAGAAAAAGCTACGGCACTAATAGTAGCTTTGAGAGGGCCAGCTTTGGGTATATTACAAACGATACCTATAGAACAGCAGAAGCAATATGACGACCTGATTTCTGCACTAGAGTTGAGGTATGGCGATCAACACCGAGAACAGCTGTACCGGGCCCAAATGAAGACTCGCACACAAAAATCAGGTGAGAGTCTGCAAGAATTTGAGGCAGATGTTCGACGCTTAATCCAGCTGGCGTACCCAGATGCACCCGGAGATTTCAAGGAGCAGTTGGCTGTGCAGATATTTATTGACGGACTGAGAGACCCAGAAATCCGAAGAACTCTGCGACTTACAAGTTTCAAAAGGAGTAGCGATGCCTTGGTGCGTTCGCTAGAAGTGGAGGCGGCCTTCAACACCTCGAGGCCGAAAGTGCGAGCGGTAACAATTGACGATCCCGAACAAAGATCTGGCGCTACGAGTGGTTCATTTGAGAAATTTCTGGAGGAGATCAAATCGTTAATAAGTGGAATGAGCACCCAGGAGAAGAGAACGTGCTACCGATGTGGAAAACTGGGACACCTTATCAAAGACTGTTGGGTGAAGATGCCGCAGAGGATTTGCTATAGATGTAGGAGGCCGGGACATTTCATAAAAGACTGTAGGGAGAGAATGCCACAGAGAAAATGTTACAGATGTGGAAGATCAGGGCATTTCATGAAAGATTGCAAGGTGAGAATGCCAATAAAATCCAACTCACCTGCCAGGACGCCGACAAGTTCGCAATCATCTGCGAGGTCAAGGTCACCGAGGGTCATTTGTGTTAACAGGCTAAAAAGAACATCTGAGAGCCTCACCATTCCAGGGAAATTGAATAAAATGGATGTAATATGCACCATAGACACCGGTGCTGCAGTTTCCTTGGTACGCAGCGACATCCTTCGGCCTGGAAACGTAAAGCCAATTTCTTCCAACGTCGTGATTCGGACAGTCACTGGTGAAAACGCACCTATTCGAGGAGAAGCTGAAATTACGTTGATTCTTGGGCGACTCACTATCACAGGTACAGTCTACGTCGCAGATATAGAAGACGAAGTCATACTCGGAATGGACTTGATCAGTGACCATGGAATTTCATTCGACAATGAGCAAAAGATCATAAGGTTCGGAAAAGAAGAATTTGTCCTTACAACTCCAACGGAAAGGACGAAACCTGCCAAACTGCGATTATTGAAAACTGCGAGAATCCGTGCACTGTCGAAGGAAGTAGCTCGTGTCACAGAGAATAATGTCCCTGAAAGCAGCGTCCAGCCATCGGATTCCGGACAAGTCCAGGTGAAGACAGCAAAAGCCATCCTTGTAAGAGCCGCCAGGTGTCGCGTTGGAGGTACAAGTGACATCTCCGTGATGAAAACAACTGGAAGGGCTGACTTGGTCAAACAAGAAGTCATCAGTGGTCAAGTCCACTTGATTCAACAACCATCAAGAAGAGTTACATTCCCTAAGCGACAAGAGATGCTAGAGCGCATTGATAGGAGGAAGGCGCGGCACTATCGGAAGGCAAACACTGGCGGATTCCAAGAAGAAGATCGAGTGTGGCTGTACAACCCCCGTCGTAGGATGAATGATGTGGTGTACATTGTTCAACGTAAGCCTAGAGCAAAAAGGAAAGTCGTACACCTAAAGAGACTGAACGAGATGTTATTTGATCGGGACGATCAAAATTGAGAGGGGGATAATGTTACGTCCTAGCGCCGGCCCTGACCATATCGTAAACGCACGGCGAAAGGATCGCGCCGTAGCGTCGTCATTTCCAAGAACCCGTGGATTCGCCGGGAGAATTCGAGACACGTCATCGGAGCTTCTCTGGAGAATTCTCGATGGTTACGCAGGCATATATAAGCATCGTGATGTCGCGGCAGAGGGAGAGTTAGTGAGAGTCAGTTAGTCAAAGAGTTGGCTATTCGGAAGTTTTTATTTAGAGCTAAGTGGCGAGTTATTGAGATCTAAGTGGCTTTGTGCGGAAAGAGAATTGTTAGTTCAGAGAGTTTTAGTAGCGAGCGAGCATTGGAAAGTTATCAGAGCGATTTTAGTGATTGCGTTGTATTGTATTGTGATAGAGAGTTTTAATAAAAGAAGTTTAGTGTTGTTTGGTGTTTTAATTGACGAACCCAAGGAGATATCGTAACAATATGATCATTTCATTTCCATGTAGAATTTTTGGATCCTATAATCAAATTAAAAGAATATCTTGCCTATTTCTCCTCAGCATTAGTTCAATCGTATTTTCAAATTCCTCTAGGGAATTTGTTCGATCTTATATTGTGACATTTTCCAGAAACTATCACAGTTATCTGTACAATTCTCATTATCAACCGTGATATTTTTGTTAAATATGGGTTTTCATCAAGTATCGGCCAATTCTCTTCAAGATTTATTTTCCATTGGAATAAAACTCAGAAATGGTAACTTTTGATGTCTGGGTTACTTCAAATGTTGGTGGTAGTAGAATTAAAATGTAACGTGATATGGTGATAATGATTTGAATTTGATAGATGAGCAACGCCATAAATTCACCACGCCTCAAAAAAAAAAATTTTTGGCCTTTCAACTATTCGATACAGAAACTGCCAAATTAATCTTAAAGATTTGCCTTTTCATAGGCCGTTCGAGTATCGCTAAATACCTCTTTATAGTCATAAATAATGTAAAGATGATTTCCTCAAAAATTTCACCAACGTTTTGGGTCTGTTATTATTAACAGCTCAATCTTCGTCCTGTGTAGATTGCTTTCATTTATTATTTTTGATTTTTCTAGAAATGTTTCCACACTGACTTCTACCACACCGACCATCAACCGAACACATAAAAAGTTGAAAAACGTGGATAATGTTAAGATTCATAAGTATTGTATTTCGAAAATTTTGAAGAGGATATTACAACAGACATATATTTTTCAGAGTTAGTTTATTCTTTCAAAGGATTTTGAAATTATGACAGTAGGTAGAATATCATGATCTCAAACCTCATGCAATTGAATGCATCTTGAAATTTTCTTGAAGTTTGCACTCCCAAAAGTTTATATTATTCACGAGTATGAATCGAATTCTACACAAACACCGATCGATACAACATTGAATGCTCACTTCATTGAAAGGAGCAACAATCAGGCAAGTAATTTTTCCCAATTCCCGAGAGCTAGGAACATTTCCAAACTCCCAAAGCTATACTTAGGAGCAATTGTCAGTCGAGAAATGAGTTGGAATTAAATTGGCATCCTGCATGAATGGAAGTTTGTAAGTCTTGTTGAATGCATTCTCAATGACACTAAGTCTGACATTTTCAGCTGAAAGCTCCCTGCTTGCGTAATCCTACATTCGGAGGATTTCAAGACCGGAAGGGTGAACTAAGGCTCGAAGAAGATGGAGTTTGATTTTATTTATACACGTGTCTGACAAGTGTCAAGGGCGAAATAAGTGGACACGGACGTTACAACTAATGGACTGAACATTAAAATTAAATTACAACTTCTATGGCAGAAGTGAAAAAAAAAACACTTTATGTTTATAGGTTTGTATATATCATTCAAAGACGCTTGATTCACTCACAAAAAGGAAGAGAAAGTCCATCTAAAACAGCTACTCCCCTACCCATATGGCGACGACGGGAAAAGGGTTACGTATAAATTACTTTTTCTTCAAAATAGTTTAGGCTTTCGCGGCCGAGGTTTTCAGTATAACTACTTTTATTCGGGTTTGAAGGCCGTCGTTTTTTGGAATTTCTTCCTGACGTTTCGCTGGCTCGAGTGGATAGCTTCTTCAGAGGCTCATTCATCTTGAAATTCATCAGTCATCGGAGTGAATTTCAAAATGAATGAGCCTCTGAAGAAGCTAGCCACTCGAGCCAGCGAAACGTCAGGAAGAAATTCCAAAAAACGACGGCCTTCAAACCCGAATAAAAGTAGTTATACTTTTTCTTGCTCAATTTGTATACCAAGCATATAAAAATTGAATCAATTAGATAGCAAACATAGGAATATCTACACTAAGCAAAAAAACGATGGCTGGTTTTCATATGAATGAATGTCACCAAAATGTCAACTGAAACTAATAACAGACTTGTCACGAATTGAATATTTACCCTTTTTTCTACTGAAGTGCTCAGGACATACTAGTAATAATGTAGGCAAAATAGCTGAAAATTCGCGAAATAACAGAGAAAAATGCGAAGTTCTTGAAAAATTCGTATTCTAGTGGAGGAATTTCTGCTCTTTTAGATTCCGAAAAGTCCCGAGCTGTACGAAGAGAGCTCGTCTCTACAACTCAGATATAAACCTCCTTTGCGCTTCCCATATGCGCAATGAGCCGCACGGGTCTAACAACATTTTTTTAATCTGCTTTTGCCAGTTTCGCTGCAGAGGCTATGCGTGAAGCATTGGGGAAAGTGAAAAAAAGTGAGCATGAGTTCAAACTATAGATCCGTCCTTGTCATATTTGAACAACCCACATAATTTTGTCCCAAAAAAATTGTGTTCGAGCATTTACTCTAACTGTATTCACTATTCCCAATGTAAAATTATGTATGTATGCTGTTTTTACATTTCGATATTCCTAGACATGCATTAAGTAGTCTTGTGTCATGGGTAGAAGTTTCGAGTTTAAAAAAAAGTTCGTATACTGGTATGGTCTTGTCAATGTGAAAGATACTAAAAAATATTATCGAAATGACTGAAAGCGATAGGTGTTTTATTTGTGAAAATACATTTGTTGTGGACGATGGGGTAATAGTTGGTCAAGAAGCCATGGAAACTTTTAGGAATTGTAGTAAGGAAAATACGTAATCACGTGAAAAACAATTTTGGGAAAAACACATGCATTGTCTTCGATGGTTACGGAAATGACAGAAGTACTAAAAAAGCTAAGCAACAACGACGATACTTCAGCAATAAATGTGCGGAAATTTTATTTGATGAAAATATGATAGCTTCTGTTAACCAAGAAAAGTTTTTATCAAATGAAAAAAATAAAATCCGATTAATTTCCATGTTGACACACGCGTTCGAAAATGAAGGAATGCTTGCTGAGCAGGCGTCAGATGATGCGGATGTTCTCATAGTAAAAACCGCAATTGAAATGTTCTCATAGTAAAAACCGCAATTGAAATGTCGAATACCGGAAAAACATATGTTGCTGGCGAGAATGTAGATCTTCTGATTTTGATAATTGCCCTAACTCCCGAAGACAGTGATATAATGCTCATGAAGCCAGGAACAGGAAAAGTTAAAAGGAAACTTTTCTCTTCGTCGGACATCAGAAAAGTCACGAAGGTATGCGAAAAACAATCCTTCTGGCTCATGCTTTTAGTGGCTGCGGTACAACGTCCACAATATTCCACAAAGGTCAATTGAAAATATTCAAACTACTACAGAAAGAAAAACAGTTGGCCAGTGTCGTTACAATTTTCAATGACCCCGGATCAATACCTTCGCAAGTAAGAGAGGCCGGTGAAACCCTGTTTCTTTTTGTATACGGCGCAAAAAAAATGAAAATCTCACACTGAATGGTTACAGATTCAGTCAATTCAAAAAATCGTTGCAAAAACAGAAATCGAAGCTGGAACTCTTACCACCGACTTCAGAGGCAGCCGCTCAACATTCATTCCGAGTGTTTCACCAAATTCAGACGTGGCTTGGAAATGCAAAGAACACAGAAGAATGGGGATGGACGGTAATTAATGGTATTCTAAAACCAACGACAATACTTCTCGCACCAGCTCCGGAATCAATACTTCAATTGATTTCCTGTAACTGCACAACCGATTGCCACGCGAGATGTACCTGCAAAAAAGCAGGGCTAAAATGCTCCTCAATGTGCGGAAATTGCCAGGGAGTGCAATGTCTCAATGCGTACAGTTTTGAAAGTATCGCGGAGCCGGATAATGAAAATTTCGATTCTGATGACGTACACGAGGAGACTGATGCAGGCGATATTATTGAGGGGATGATCCTGCTTATTCTGATGCTTTTCAGTTGAAAAGTATAAATGTGGAAGTTTCAATGTATTTGCGAAAAATTAGTTTACCCCACTTTTTTCAATATGGCGGCTCGAGCACAACCTTTCCAGCTCGGGAATCATCAATTCTTGGGAATATTATTATTTTTGAACATCCATGCGAAATTTCAGCAACTTCGCATTTTTTTCATTTATTTTGGCTAACTTGCCTGAATTATAAGGGTTGAAATGAAATATTTTCCTGGTGAGTGAGATTTTTTCTAAAAATTGTTCTGAAATTGTTCGTTTCCGTTAACCAGCTGACGAACGTAAACCCTCAGAAGTCGAAACTTGTGCGAGCAATAGATCAACGAGGCCATACCTTTTAAAGTGCGATCACCCAGCACGGTGGCCTGGCGGGGATTCGAACCCCGGTCTTCCGCTTGATAGGCGAATATGCTAACCTCTACACTACCGAGAACCACAAATAGCTCCTATTTTGCTTAGTGTAGGTATTCCTATGTTTTCTAACTGATTCAATTTTCATATGTTTGGTATACAAATGGAGTAAGAAAAAGTGATTTCTATGTTGCTCGTGGTCGCCATATAGGCAGGGGGAAGATGTTTATCGATTTTGAAAGTATTTATCGGATGGAGTAAACAAAAAAAAAATATTTTTGTGGACATATAATAGTATGAGATGGATCTCATATAGTGGATAATAGGATAACCTTTAATTATCTTGAAATTTACTACTGATCCAGGTAGTTAACAGAAGAAAAATGCAAATATGATGTTAATGCCAATCATTAACTCAATTCATTTTCAACATTCGAAGAAGATAATATATTTCATACCGAGGCAGAAAATAAATCATTATTTTCAGGAGAAAAATATAGCCCGCCGAGACTGAAAGCCAAAGTAAGCTATTTCTCGAGAGAAATTCCCTCTTTTGTCGATGTTTCAAAACTTTTTAATCAACAATCATTCCAAATAGTTCCATAAAATGAATGAGATATGAATATTTGCAAGAATAATTAAAGTACATTTTGTTTTTGAAATAGGCATTCCGAATATAAAGCTCCCAACAATCATCAGTATTGTCATTATTGGTTAATTTCATTTATCTAATTGGGAGGTTAAAAATATGCATCTGTATGCACTTTTTGGTTTCCTTCTCATGAATGCAAACATTAATCCAAAGTATTGAATGGTAAAAATACATTTCTTTTTTTTGTTTTGAGTCGTGCCCACAAAAGGAGGTGAAACACTTCAAGCTGCCAGAAAATTAAAATATTTCACATCATATGAAATTCATCATAGGATTGAGAATGATGAACCTGCCCTAAAGAAAATTTGATCAATCTTTTCACCTTCAGCAACTCAACTACTGGAATAGAATTACGTGTCTAGTTTCCGCAATGTTTTGTGTTAGACTGAAGGTCTGTTGAACACATTTTTCATGGCTCGTCTCCCAATAAAACGACCAAGCTCTTGAACTTTTGCAAAAAATATTGTTTTTATGTCCACCCAACAGGATTGAGCGACAAATAGTGATTTTAATTTTCGTTCATAGTTAGGTCTTACGAGTTTCGACTTTATTCGTGAAGGGATGATAATCGATCAACGAAAAAATATTTCGAACTCTTCACTAAAAAAACAAAAAAAAAATTCAACTCTTTCTTAACGACCAATACTTTTTGTTGTCTATATTTATACGGAATCGAAATTATATTCCATTGAGATGGCCCCTTTCATAGAACTCATGAAATATGGAATCAATTAGGAAAATAGTTCATGATTTCATCATTTTTTGGAACGCGAAGAACAAAAAAAAATTAAACATTGAATAAATCTTCAAAACATTCATTTTCGAATGTCAAGAATAATTTCACTAGTCGGCGAAGGCAACTGCTCATAAAATGGTGGACAACTGCAGAGAATATGGTGCAGGATAGAAAACATCAAAGAATATGGTGGAAGACTCGATTAGAAGTTATGGCGAAGGAACATATTTGAAAATGCATCGGTTTCTTATGTGAGAGTAACATAAAAGGCACCCTTGAAAGCGATAATTATCTATGATTTCCAAAATATGGCGGATAAACTGGTAGACAATTTGGAAAAAATCCGGTTTCATTTCCAAAATGTATTCATTTTTATTGGATTCTCATGGATTAGAATGTAGTGTACAATTTTCTCAATTTTATATGGATTGGAGAGAAGCTCAAAATATCTCTGGAAGCCTTTATTGGTATTGAAAATTTTTGTTAAATTGCGACATTCAAACTAGAACAACATTCCAACTGCATTTTGGAAAAGTCGATCATTTCTTGTTGGATTCTTCATTGATAAAATCAAAATAATTGGATTAGCTTTTCATTCCGTGTGTTGAAAAAGTAAACATCAGAATTTTAAGCTGTGGACACTTCTTCCCTAGTGACACTGTTGTCTATTAATGGTTGAGAACCTTGCTCTATTAAAAAAGTTGCCAGAGACATGGCAGATAATTCAATAAAATTTTGGCGAAGAAGACCAATGAAAATGAATTGAGAATCGTAGTACAACTACTATCTATGAAATTTATATCTGTGGGAAAAAACTCATCATCTTAACAATTGTAATTGCAAGATTTTATCGAAACTAAATGATGTATAAATGGATTTGATTCGAAACGTTGTCCGAATGATATTTCTCCAAAATACATGTTCTCATTATCTCATCCTCTCCAATTTGTAACGAACTTCAATCAGAATCATCATTCTTATGTGCTAGGTGCTCTCTTGGAGGGCCAACAATTGGAATACTTCTTATTATTTACATAATCGAACTTTGAGCACTGCCAGAAGTTGATATGTGATCGAAAACAATATTTGATGCCCTCAAAATAGATTTAACTCAATAATCATACAGAGCAGGTCAAAAACTATCAAATTTGTTCAAGAATAAAATACTTTCATTTGTATCAAGTATCCCATTTTCGTGATGAATAACCGACGATATTGGGAAGTTCATAATTTTATGCGACGTCTGGCGGAAATATAACGCACTGCTATAATTTCACAAACAAACGGCTTCCATTTTATGTGTGTGAATTTATTGAGTTCTTTGGTGTTTATTTAGGAAATCTTATCTAAAGTTGTGGTTTTTTTTGATTGATAATATCAATCAATCATGGATGCAGATCGCTCAGTGAGCCGTATAAAGTGTTTGGTGCCAAGTTGCCGCAACTCTAGGAACCGAAATACAAAGTTGTCTTTCCACACGTTTCCAAAGAGAAATACATCTTTGGTGGGAAACATTACGGAACGGAAAGTGGATTGGAAGAGAAAATAGACAGGTACAAGGCTTGGAAAATTAAACTGAAACTGCATAAATCACCACCTACTTAGAGCGGCTTCAGTGTGTTACTTGCATTTCAAGAGAGATGATTTCTTGTTACCTGGTGAGTCTGTTTGTCTATTTTTGGGCGAAGTTATGGCGCATTTCGACATTCATGTAATAAAAGCCTCTTTGGTTCACTAACACTACACTAAAACTAAAAAATGTCCTGGACAAATATCATTAGATTTTAAAACACAATGCATCTGTGTTCACCTCCAATGAATGGTATTGTGCGGCTTTTCAAAGCATCATGAACTCCTTCACGAGAAAAATTTCGTACAATGAAAATATAGCAAAAAAACACCAAAATCTTGTCTAGCGAGGGCAACTGATGACTGGATTTCAGTTTGGCGCGTTATTTCACATATGTAAACAAGGTAACTATTTCAAGATGGTGGATCTAGTTTAACCACCACCAGCGCCCTCATCGGTCGATATTCTTCCCTATTGTGAAAAATATGGCGAAGGAACTATGAAAAATATTGCGGACATAGTTGAAGAAGCAAAAGAGTTGGTTTCCAAATTTTGCCAATTATATTCTTAGGTCAGTTTATATCATTATATACTGTCGATTTCAGATGAATGAAAATTGGTGAGGATGAGACGGAAAACAAAACAAAAAGAAGATGTAATTTTTGCTCAAATTCTAATAAACGAATTGAATATAATACGAAATGTTCTATATTCTATTGAATCCATGTTTTATATTCGTATTTATGTTAATATTTTCAATTAGAAGCCCAAAGACGAATCAACAGCCTCCTTGTATATATAGAGAATGACGATAATTAGCCCTATTCTGCATCGCATACTCAGAAAGAGAATTTCCTCTGAATTCTGCATCTATTCAATATCCTTCTGTTGATGCGGAATCCAAACTAGAAAAAAAATTCAACTGCTTTTCAGAAAAGGCGACCTATTCCAGTGAAAATCTCGGAAAAACATTTTGTCATCCTATCACCAAACTGATATAACTTCCTTTAAAAGCGCTGTTCGCCAACAAGGTATGCATCTTCAGGGAAAGAATAAGAAACAGAAGATGCCAGTTGATCTCTAAAAAAAGGTTCAACTGAAAGTTCCCAACTCCAACATCACCAATGATATTTATGAATCGATATATCTTTTACATTCATTCTAAACTCACGTTTCTGGAATACGTGAAACTAAGGCCATGAAAGACTTTCCAAAACTCAGTTTCCTTGTTCAATCAATAATTATCAATCATGAATCAATTCCTAACAAACATGGCATTTCAGATTTCTTTCGGAAAATTCAATTTGAGCATAAATCCTGGAATATGAGTCGAATATGTCCACTCACTTCCCATTTTTTCTAAATCGTTTTTCTCATCCTATAATTTCATAATGATTTCCAAAACTTAATCACCCGCTTCATCATATTCTGAGAATGATGATAATCCGCCCCATTCAATATTGCTTATGCTAAATAATTGCTTAAATTAGAATTTTTTCCCAAGTTCTGAACATATTCAATAGGCTTTGCGTTCGCTCTGAACGCTTTTGTTCATGTGGGATCCAAACTAGAACAACAATCCAACTGCCTCTCAAGAAAGTCGATCTATTCCAATCGAGATTTTGGGCGAACATTGAGACTAGACAACGTAATTGTTATAGTTTTCTGTTCCATTTGTTGCGTGGAAGTAAATCCTCCAGAACACCGTACAAGGACCGCAAAAAATACTCCAGACGTCGTATCGGATCGCATTGTCATCTAAATGGATGAAAGATAACGAAAAAAACATCGCATTTGGGAGATTGATGGAAGTATTCCACAATTTGATTTATCTGACCGAAAAAGTTGCGATTCCATCACAGTGGATCCTTTGATTATCATCAGTTTCACGCTTGGGAGGAGAGATAATTTATCAAACGAAATGAAATGTAGGTTTTTGTCGATGGTGGTTTGTATGCCGAAAACTTCGTATGGCCTACTGGATTGATTCACTTATTTCAAAGCTGGTATCGTTGTGTAGGCAGCAGAGATATTGGGAACAACTTTTTTGGTGCCATTATTTGCGTTGTCAGACTTGGAAGCTGATGTTGGGAAATTTCTGTATATATGATTATAGGAGACTCATTTATAGAGCATTTTAACGAAAAGTGGACAATCCGAGTATCCTATGTTTTCTGAAAGATTATTGAACTTGGAAAATCGAGAAAAATAAATTGAATCTGTTACATTTTCAGAAGCCCCAAAAAAGAATGTATGGTATGCTGAGAACCATTTATAAGTTCATTTGCCTCAACTTCTTTATACTATTGAAATTTTCAACTTTAACAGGATCATTATCGAAAATTCATTGGGAATATAACCCATTTGTCTATTTGAACACCGAAAACACCAAGGAAGACATTTCCATGAATTGAAGGAAAACAGGAAAATTTCGTTTGATGTACACACTGGAAAAGCGAAGCTCTTTCGTGAAGTCCACTTATGGAAGTGATTTTATGATGAGGCGGAACTCCTGACAACAAAAATTTTGTGCCGATATCTTATCAGATCTCAGGCATGCAAAAGCACATCCCCTAATCAGTTATTGAAGAAGGAATATACACGCGTATAATGGGTATGACAGTTTGATCTTTTCACGCATTTCATAAGACTGTATATATTTTTTATACATCGAATAAGCATTATACTGTTGTAATGGAATTATTCCTGGTTAACGATAACGAATAATAATAATAATAACTGCGAAACTCAATTTCATTATTTCAGAGTAACATGTATTCATTAAAATCATTTCAATTCTTTCATCCATGACACTGATCTTTTAGCTTGTGAATGCTTGTGTTGAAGGAGTTAAACAAAAGTTGGGTACCTATATTACTTGGATGGTCAGAAGATCAACAATACACATTTTGTTGAATATTCATTATTATGATACAATGGAAATGTTTCTGTTAATGAATAGGCTTGGACGATGATCGAGAAAATAATTGTTTCTTAGTATTATTTTAATGTCATTACATGTAGTGAATGAATTGAATGGCTGTGATTTCGTTTGTTTGTTATCTATCTTCAAAAACAAAGTTGGAAAAACTATTCATATTTCGAAAAAGGAAAGGAATCTACACTTCTGAATCAACCACCATACAAGTATATGAAATGATATACTTGAATTTCTTTACTCTAAAACAAGAAATGTGCACATCATTAGAGACGATTCAACAAACATTAATATTATTAAACCTACGCTGAAATGAAAAGATCATTATTGTTGAAAAAAATATGCTAGAAATCGAAAGGTAAGATACATCCCACAGAGATGAAGACTCGAAGCTAACGAAAATTGATTGACATGATTCGAAAGATCGACCCTGTTCATATATTGAAAAATGTATTACACAAAAACATCAAGTTCAGTACTGACACATACCAAATCATATACCACTACTGAGTACACACAAAATCTACTGCCAGTGGAGAATATCATGACCCCAAAATAGTAGCAAAAGAAAAAAGAAACTGAAGGAACCCGCTTTGTGGAAAAGATTGTATTCCTATGCGTTCGGCTCCTCTTTTGAAAGACAAACGCTGAATCTCAGATCTTGACAAATATAATGGGTGACATCGTTTTTGAAAATTGAATCTGGGAAAGTTTCGAAAACGTACCGGGGTTTTGTTTCCGAAACATTGATAAAGATATATATTCAATGTTTGTATGATTTTTTTGTGGTGGGTGGATTCTTCCTTCTAGCTTTTTGGGGTTCCTAACCTACCACAATCTGAGAAAATAAGAATTAATATTGGAACCTATACAAGTGTAAAACGGCAGATTTTCAATCTATCCTGATAAGTTGCTGCCATGAAACAAAAATAGTTCCTACTGAATTAAAACGTTCAATTAGTCAGCAACTATTCGTATATCTCAAATTTGCCTTTCAAGAACTAATATTTATAAAAGTACTTATCGTTGACGTCACGGAAACCAAATCCGTTTCTGTTTTCAAAACTTTCACGAATAATCTCCTCTAGTTTCGTCATTTTCACGTAAATGTTGGAAATTTGACTTTTGAAATATGTTTTTCGAGTGACATTCCATTCAACTGTATGATCTCCATCGGCAGTGAGAATGTATCCTGATAATTTGAAAACCACCAATCTGTTTGTTCTAGATGTACATCTTCTGTTTACTTTTTCGCACTTCTAAATGTCTGGACGTTTCAACGATAAATTTTTGACCGCACGCTAGAGAATCCATAAACACAATTCTTTGTGTTTTCTGTTATGTTGAATAGTTTAGTGTGTTACGGTATTGAACCTGTATGCATTTTATCGATAATTTTATTCACTGAATCTTCAAATTCATAAAAATACGGTACGTAACTGACAAAATATTTACACAACGTTGCATCTTTTTAATATTGAAGTTACGTAGCGGGCCAAATATACCAATTTGCAAAAAAACAGATTATAAAAACTTAAAGCTTTTTCCTTTAATTTCTAGGTGAGGAAAGACCCAAAACATGGATTCCAGTTGTTTTGAATGTTGTCCTAACATTGTAGCTGTTGCCGATCCGTTTCATCTTTTCAGATAGTCGATGGGCATAAAGTATTATATTTGTTACAGGATGTGTAGTTCATGCAGGTTGTATGTCTTCACTATGGGGTGTTTCACGATTTTCAGTTTGTCAATGTATTTTCTATAAAATTCTCTGGATATCCATTTTCTTTCAATATTTAATTTATGAAACTAACCTCTTCACCGCCTTCCTCTAATAAATTGCATACTATTTCTGTTCTATCGAAAGGAGATTTTACGAAGATATCTGTTATTATGTGAATTCTTTCAATATACACTTGTATTTATTTTAAGTAGTAAGCTTCATTCATTCCAAGAAGAATAATAAGATTCTTATAATAGGAAATATGCTAACGAATTACAAAAGAGATACCTAGTTATTCCAAAAACTGGTAAATATCGAGTACCTACCTTAAATATATAATTTTTCCTTCCTAATAAAGTAGAAAAAGCAATTAAAACAGGAAGCAACACAGGCAATCACAAAATACGTATAAAAAACTATGAAAAGAAGTATTTCTATCGTTTCACTGTATTGAAAAGAGATATTATCTAAGCCTATATTTAAAACTGGTAACAGACATAGGAGTTTCTCTGATTTCTATTGGAAGATTGCTATACATTTTTATACTTATATGATATAATGATTTGAGACCGAATTTGGAACGCACGTTAGGCATATATATGTCTGGTTTTGTAATTATGGACATTCGATACAGATTCAAGTCTTGTGATGGATTGTTTGATGCGTGTTTTTACAGTCTATGTACAAAATTATTTTGAACCGATATATCTTTTTCAAGGACAAATATCCCCTATTATCGTACAAATCATTTGTGGGATGCCTAAACGGTTATGAATGTACATTCTTTATCGCTCTATTCTGCAAAGTTCTTAGTGGAGCTAATAAAGTGTCATTGGTAGTACCCCATACAGATATAAGATATATGGCTATAAATATATGATTAATATATATTCGTTTTCTAGTTCGCAAAGAAATGAAATGTGCAATCCGATACATAACTCCTATAGAAGGAGCGTTTTTTTTCGTACACCGTTAATATGACTACTCCAAGACAGAGTTTCATCGATTTGAAGGCCTAAATATCTTGCCTCTTTCTTATATTTCAACAGTTCTGTGTCAAGGTGTATGGGAATGTTTCCATAGTTTCTTGTTGATTTCGCTAGTAACATATACGACGATTCATCTATATTTGGTGTGAGTTTATGAGAGATTAACCAGTTATGAATTATATTCAAATCGTCCTCCATACAATCTCGAATCTCTACGATGTTCTTTTCAGAGTGAAAAACCGTCGTATCATCAGCATACAATTTGATACCACCCTGTAAGGGCAACAGAGATATTGAATTGACATATATAAGAAATAAGCCTTGAGGTACCCCACATTTTATATTTTTTATATCGCTTCTGACACCGTTCACACTAACAAATTGTTTTCTGTTCGTGAGGTAACTTTTGAACCAATCATTGGCCACTCCTCTCACCCCAATACATTCAAGTTTTTTTTAGCAGTATGTTGTGTTGTGGTCTACGGTGTCGAATACCTTACGGAGATCGAGCGACAAGAGGGAACAGGTTTTACCATCGTCTATTTTCATTTGTAAGTCCGTTATAAGGTTGATTACTGCTATCTCGGTATCACTCCACTTTCGGAAGCCATACTGACATTGGAACAAAAAATTTATCTTCTCAAGATATTTCAGCAGTCTTGTTAACACATGCTTCAATAATCTTTGATAGTATAGGTAGTAGGGAGACAGGCCGGTAATTTGTCGGAAGTTCACTGTCTCCTTTCTTGAAAAGGGGTATCACTTTAACAATTTTGCAACTATCAGGGACATGTTCATTCTAAAAAGATAGGTTGATGAGGGCACTTAACAACATAGCACATTCACTCTGCAGCTCCTTCACTATCTTCACAGAAATTCCATCATAGTCGCTTGCCGTGTTAGGGTCCATGTCCTTTATAATTGTTTGGATTCCAGGAATAGTCACCGGGAGGGAAAAAACAATCAAGTTCCAATGGTTGTAGCTCGTGATATGGTACATCTGGTAACCTTTCAGTGAGATCGGATGCTATTCTCACAAAACACATAAAGTGTTGATTTCTTTAGTTTACATCAGAAAAAGGAAGTTCATCGTTCCATTCTATTTCCACTGTAAACTTAATTGTTGGTTCTTGTTTGTTGATGTTTTCCAAAAAAAATGCCAAGTTTATTTCGACCATGACTCCATATAGCAAAACCATCATCAAGATATTTCCACCATACTTTGGGTCCATTCGAATAACTTTCTACGAAATAATCCTCCAAATACTCTAGATAAATATTACTCATAATTGAAGAAAGGACTAAATTCATAGTCATTTCAAATTCTTTTAGATAAAAGTTATTATTGAACTGATAATGTTTTTTCTGTGCATAGTTTCAGGAAATCCATCATGGCATTTACATTGAATTTCGTTCTTTGGATCAGATCGCTATAATTCTCTAAGTTGGATTTGTTAGGTACGTTGATAAACAAACTTTCTACATCGAAACTTACCAATATGTTTTCAGCTTGTATTTCTCTTTGTTGTAATTTTTCAATTAGATGTTGAGTATTCTATATGAAGGGATGTCCATTTCCGGATAAAGGTTTCATTATCTGGAGGAGTATGTATCTGGTCAGTTTCTGGCTTGGGGAGTCGATAAAACTTACGATGAATCATTGGGGTAGATTGAAAATCTGCCCTTCTACCTTTGTGAAAATTCCAATATTAATTCTTATTTTTTCAAATTGTAGTAGGTTAAAAACTCCAAAAAACTAGAAAAAAATATATAGTTACTATTGATATACATTTTTTTTCGTCTTATCATAATATAATTGTGTTGATATTGGACTATTATCAACTACATGATGATGTACTTTATATCCGTGCGGACACAAAGTTCACTTTATGACCCGCGTGGGCATATGATTCAATTTATGACTTGCGTGGACATAAAAGTGGCTTTAAAGCCGGCGTGGCCATCTCATAGTTTCAAGTTTGACAGCAACAATGATAGTATCTCTTTCCATGAAATGGCAATATTGT
Organism: Zygogramma bicolorata; assembly: GCA_032362365.1. Taxonomy (NCBI): domain Eukaryota; kingdom Metazoa; phylum Arthropoda; class Insecta; order Coleoptera; family Chrysomelidae; genus Zygogramma; species Zygogramma bicolorata. Next base: position 375,928 of record JAVJAQ010002014.1, read on the forward strand.
GAATAACAAATTGAATTGTAGCATTTTTCAAATATTCATATTCATATCAAACCCCATTTTTATTTATTCTCTGTAGACTCCACCATTAACCTCTTGAACCTTCTCACAACCACGAGTTGATACCCAATGAAATTTCCACCCTTTTACAAGCAGGTGGTTTCGTCTACTTCAGCAATCATTCTGCCTCATTAATCTCGTGCGTGTCTCGAGACACTAAATTTTTTTCACGGGTGGAAATTGGCTTCATAGTTTTTAGCCGCTCCGCACTTTTTTCCTGTTTCTGCAAGACCTGTTATAAAACCATCCTGTGAAATTGAATCACGTGCCTAGTCCATAAATCCCATGGAACAAATGGAAGGCCTATGAGTTTCTACAGATCGTTCACCTTGTCCCAAGGCAATTAACGCGTCTACAGGGATTTTTCTGCGGACACTGCGGAAATGTGATGGTGCGAGGAATCTGAAGAATTTGCCTCAGCGGATTTGATTCATTTCTGACTACCAGATTCTGCTAACAGTAAACTGAAGAAGTATTAATTCTCAATTATTCGAATGATTGCTTATGTCTTACCTACTTTCAGGTTGGAAAGTCACCAATTGTTCGCTAAGAAGAAGAAGAGGTCGAGAAAAATTCACCAATTGGCACTCAACCGATCAGTTCTTATTCTATTATAGAGAACGAAACTCTGCTCAAAGGAATTCAGTAAGGGTTTGGATAAAGTTTACACACCAACAGAGTTATACAATATAAACTGACCCCAATATAATAATAATAATAAACGTTTTTATTGATATATAAATACACATTACAAATTCAAGACCATGACATAATAACAAATATCTATCAAAAGGCAGAGTTAGCTCTTGTTCGAACTCACGTAGAGTCAAACAAGTGCTATCTTCCACTCAACCCAAACATATCAACACTTATTATAGCAGTATGTGTCGCCTAAGATGCATACAAATCAGAAACAGTTTTGCATAACAAAGAGAAAAAAAAATTATAACCACCGATTCCCAGAAACACATCCAGAAACGCCAAGGAAAAAATAAATAGTGACTGAGATTCATATATTTCAATTGACAAGACACTCATGTAGTATAATTAATTGAAAAAATCAAAATGAAATATTGTCAGAAAAGAGTTCATTTTTCAGATTTTGCTTGAAGCTTGGTATAGACAAACATTTTAGTTCTACGGGAATCCTATTGTAAAACCAGGTAATGAAGTAACTGTAAGACGATTGAAACTGGGCAGTGGTGTGCGAGGGTGGAGTGAGTCTGGACTTGTGACGAAGGTTGAGGTTGTGAACATCAGTTCGAAAAGTTATTTTATGGTACAGGTACGCTGGTTTTTGGGTCGTTATTATTTTGTGGAAAAGTGTACAAGAGTGTGAAAAAATTCTTTTCTCGACATTTAACCAACCAATTTCTTTCAGGGGGCCAGATATTTGATCCCGTCTGCGTAAACCGCAGATCAGACGAATACATGAATTTTGAACCAACTGTAACCGGGACGAGTTTCTTTTGGTAGTGGCGGGGCCAAAGATAACATCCGCATAATTTAAATCTGAGAGAACCAGGGATTCGCATAGCAAAATTTTGCTTCGTTTATCAAGTATTTTCCGATTGGTGTATATGAATTTCAAATTACAGAATGCACGTCTAATAATCAAGTTAATGTGGCCAGTGAACGAGAGGGATGAATCAAGAACGACTCCTAGATTCTTGGAACTGTCAGAAAAGGGAATTATTTCAGCACCAAGTTTGATGACAAAGGAATCTAAAGCACGTCTACTGGCAATTTTCCTACCGAAAAGAATTGCCGATGATTTGGAGGGGTTTATAGAGAGGCAAAACTTATTAGATATAGATAAGATATCTTACAGATCTGAGTTCAGTTGAAGATTGGCTTGCGCTAGATTTTTTTCTGGAAATGAAATATAAATCTGGGTATCGTCGGCATAATAGTGGTGATAACTGAATCGAATGTGGTTTCGGAACTCGTGGGTGTAAATTTTGAATAATATTGGACCGAGTAAAGAACCCTGGGGCACTCCATTTTCAATATTCAGAAAATTGGAACAGTTACTCTCCAGAATAACCGCTTGCGATCTGTTCAGTAAATATGAATTCAGTAGAGAGACCGCGGTGATAGAGAAGCCGATATAATGAAGTAAGGACAATAACAACTGATGCTTGATTCGGTCGAAAGCCTTGGTATAATCCAACATCACGAAAGCAGTTTATTTTCCTCGGTTGCGGTGAAAATATCATCTGTGACCTTGAGTAGCGCAGTAACACAGCTGTGATGGGGTCTGAACCCTGATTGACACGAAGGAATGATGCTGTTGGACTCTAAGTGAGTACTGATCTGTGTGAGAAATATGGTATTACAAACTACCGAAAAAGGAAAGTATAGGTACAGGCACGTTAACGTTAACTCTTTTGGCGATATGACGGTCTGGCTCGCTCAGAGACAGTGCATTTTCAAAAACGTTATCGGTTTCCAACAGCAACGTTCAACTTTTTTTGAAACATAGCTGACATTGATAGGATATGATTGGTATGTCGTACACATTCATTTAATGGGAACACGTTTTAACCTCTTCGCAGACGAACGACTTTTTCGCACAGTTCGTCTATTTGCAATACCTGCTTTGAACAAAATTATTGAAATAATTAACATTACTCCGTCGAGAAAATTATTAAGCTCGGTTTTCGGTCTAGGTAAACAATGATTTCTATTGAGATGAATGATGCGCCTTCCTGCTCGGTATGTAATATACAGTGTGTTACTTCACAGGGGGGAGAAGTTTTTGCATTTGAGGACTCACCAACAGTGTTATACTTGATAAAACTTTGCTTCACTCAAACAAAAAATTTCTCCTACTGAATCCCTTCTGTATCAACAAGGCGATCTAGAAAGATGATTTCACTTTCCAAAATAAAAAAAAAACATTGAGATCGTGAAGTACTGAAATAATTTTTTTTCATTTGAAATATTTTTTGTGAAAAATGTGAAACGTATTTTACTATTTTATGTTTAAAATACGATTTTCAATTTAGTTTTGTTCTAACACATTTTTTCGAATCGAATGAAATTCATTTTCTGTATCGCCCTGTAGATGAGGACGTGTAAGATAATGAGAAATTGATTTTTTGGTTTATTTTTTCGGCTATAAAATTTTTTTCCTCTTGTGAACACATTGCACTGTTCTGTAACTGGTTGTTGATTTGCTTTTGAGCATCATTCAAGAATTTTTTACTCTTAGATGTAGGAGAGTAATTCCCAATTAACGTTTCTTGTAAGCTCCTTGAACACCAAATTTATAATAATTGTTAAAAAAGCGAGATGGTGAACTACTGACAAATGAACTTCAAACAGACATCAATTATAATAACACCAAACTGAAAACAGTGACACTCGATGCACATGTCTCTGACCAAATTAGCATCTTCAGGAGAAAAAAGTGATATTTTTATCAGACTGAAAAATCAAGAAAATACCTTCAAATTCATGTCTGGGTAGACCTACCAGCAAGGAACTCCTTTCCAAATTCCTACCGTTTATTCAATTTAATCAACATTTGAGCATAAGAGTAAATAGTGGAATTTATGGAGTCGGGTTTCTGTCACTATTCATATTACTACTAAATTCAGTTATTTCCTGACTTCCGATTGAATCGAGAAGCCTATAATCATGCACTTGTCTGATTGGTTTCAAATTATCATCTCCATTTAGAGCATTCTGGCAATATTTTCTGATATTTCGTACCGGATGTGTGAATAATGCTCTTCGAAGCGAATTTTCGTAGCTCACCGAGTTCGACCAATGTACTTTTTATTATAGTCTTTCTCAACATTTCGTATTCGTTTCAACTTATCAGTTTTTATGAAACCAGTCTGCAAGAGTACCTGTTCCGGTGCCTTATTTAAAATTAGTTCCGGCACTGGTGTCACCAAAAATTCATGTGGGAATTCTCCCGTAAAGAACCAATCACTTGTCGGATATAATTCACTGCCCTCCGTGGCGTTTGCCAGGGAAAATGTTGTTTTCTGCCAGGTGTAGGTCCATCAACCTACGGCGTGGGAAGTTGAGACTTTTTTAAATAAATTTCACAAAGACGCTTTGACTTTTTAGTATTCCATAATTGATCTTCTGTAGTTGTTGTGCACATAAGAAGACAGAAATAATTGTATTTATCAAATTCCTTGTTCGTGCGATCAAAAATATATCGGTAAAACGTCAAGACCTCTTGAAGTGCCAAAAAGTGAACATGAGATGTACATCACAAACAGCCAGATTGGTGTTTGGGAATGATCAGAATATATTCTCATTGCCGCTGGAGATCACACACTAGAATGGAGTGTCATACTCGAGAGAAAGAAAAGTTATGTCCTGTATATAATTACATTATTATTATTATTATATTATGAAACATGCACTCATTTCAGGCATGTAACAGCAGCTAATAGAAAAAAAAAAAAACATTCGGTGCACACTAGAATGACCTGGATGTATTAGGGACTGTCGAACTATACATTTTTGCAAATGTATTTTCTGGTTTTGTGAGATACATATGTTACCTATACTGGAAAGTAAAGGATATATGTGAACTAATTAATTTATATGATATTTAAATTAGGTATGCTGAGGAATTGTAATTTGTAATTATAATGATTGTTTCGCCTTGCAGTTATAGTTCATAATTGAATTTTGTATGGTATCACTTAATTGGACTGATTATTTGTAAATATTATTTCGCGCGTCATCTCTATGTCAATTCCTTCGAAGATGGCCAAGGAGGCGCGCGCATGGTGAGCTGAGAAAAATGCTCAGACCAGTGTGAAATTGAAACCAGTTGAACCGGTATCACCCCAACTTTTCCTCTACCAAAAAATGCAAGTTATCAACGATTGTGCTATACAAACCTCGAGTTTGGCGTGAACCTGTAGCTGTATTTGGATCTTAATAAAAAACAATAGGCGACGGCGATCGGCAATAAAAATTATCACCGAAGAGAAAATTTACAGTCGGCGTCCTGAGAAGTGTCAAGGTAGGCCATCTTTTCATACCTCGGGATTGTCATTTCGATATAAAATCATTATTACCTAAAATTATTGAATACAGTCCACTTGAGATTCTTTGCGTATCATTATTATCGCAACAATGATAATGATGAATAAACATATTATTATCATGATCATTATTATTATTATATTACCTGTCGAGTGATACTGCTACTAAACTGTACACAGAAGCCGCTACTGATACACCCTGTATGTAAGGAACAGTCTTACACATCCACCATCCAAGGATCCATGCTGAAAAGAAAAAATATATTCAATGAGTATACATAAACCTAGAAAGTTTTATTGAGGAGTTCGTCAGATTTTTTATGTAATTGGTGGTGGCTTAAAACAGTCGGCCATAACTCTATCCAGATTAGATGGGATGAAAATCTAGGAGTTTGTTTGTGAAACCTTATTCAAGTCGTAAACATTTTTACGATGGAAGAATTTTGGGAAGCATTGCTTGAAATAGTACTTAGATCAATAGAGAAATTGTAATTGAAGTTTCCCACTCCTGTTCTCGTAATCAAATTCCCCAAGAACGATTACACATTTTTTCACGGAAATTCCAAAGGATGAAAAATATTTAATTGGGGCATTACTGATATGAATAGCTGTTTTCCTTTAATTTGTTAAACTTGAGCAAATTTTGTGAAAGAATCGACCAATGTTAAATATATTTTGTTATCATAAAAGAATAGTTCGATATGTACAATTTGTAATGGTTTTTAAGCTGTTTCTGTATACATTAAAGGGAAAAATGGTGTTTTTATTCCATACTTTGTTCTTTGACAAATTTCTCATGAATTTATATATTCCGCTAGAGATATTTTTATTCTCACTGGATAGGATTAATAGTTACGGTTCATTCTTTCTGAAGATTCAGAAATTACTCGATAATTTGTTTAACTTTTAACTCATAATGATAATTCATTCGTCTCTGTCTGTTATACTTTGTGTTGATTTTATTAATATTCTCGTCCTATCTGGAATATGTTGTGCCTATAGACATATGTTGAAAGTTTGGACATCAGATAGAATCTTCAAATTTTTTTTCTCAGTTTTTCGACTTGGTGTTTCTTTTGAGGCAAAATCTTTAATGTTTCGTTGACAATATCTCCTGGATTGTTTTGTACAGATTCTGTCTGTAGGGCATTTGAATATGCAATATTCATATGAATTTACAATTGTATTGAATTTTACTTTTTCATTGCAAGGTAGTAATTGAATGTTCTTGATATATCTTTCTTTATTCGTTGAGGTCTTCATTGATTGATTTATTATTATTTTTTCAAGGCATTCTTGGTAATATGCGTGAAATTTACCTGTCATCTCAGCATTCCAATAAGAATATTACTAGGTGAATTATCACTGATACTAATATTTATCTATGAAGTTGAGTTAGACCCTTCTCACTACACTGTCTCTAAAAAAACTTCGATGACAATGAAATGAAGTTTTCCCACCCAGAATTTTTGAAAATGTTATATATCAAATCTCCTTACTTTCAATATGAGCAAATCATCTTTAAAGAAATTGTAACAGATCTGCCTCAACGAAAGAAACCAATAATCATCGGTAGCCAGTATTTTTTCTTAGTTCTAGATGTTTCGATTTCAATATGAAATATTATCGCAGTTGAACTCTGCCAACTCTCTCGTATTCTTAACTTTGAAGGAACAAAAGTTATATAATAAACATATTCGATTTTGGGCATGATCTGAAAAAGAATATCAGAAAATGAAAGATAAAAAAGATGAAGGAATTCCATTTTCAATAACTTGCTATATTGTTTTAATTGCAGAAGATCCTGGATTCTAAAGAAATCACGTTTGTTACTCGAAACAAAACTTTTCATAATTGTATACCTAAATACATATTTTAACACTTCCTTGTATTTTTGATGGAATTTTCACTTGATTGTACTACTTTGTCTTCGTTTTTGACGTTTGTGAATGAGCTTGTGAAAATTCGTCAGGGTTCCGATATAGTTGGATAATCCCAATTCAATCAGATATAATAGTGGATAAATCACCCCCCCCATCTCTCAGGCAGAAATGCACGCTGTAGATACCTGTGCTTCAGAGTGCCTCACTAGGAACACTCAGGGTGAGGATATCTTCATCTTATCAGACAACAAAGCAGCATTAAAGACCCTCAAGTGATACACTTGCGAGTCCGAACTGACTTGGAACTGCAAGGGAACTAAGTAACCTCACTGTGGATACCAGGCCACGAGGATATGAAAGAAAATAAGGAAGCTGATTTCCTTGCGAATGAGGAGGCAAACACTACTTTCCCTGGATCGGAACCATTCTGTGGGAACTTTATCAATTGAGACGTCACCGAAACAGAGTCTCAGGACAAGGCTAAAAGGTTTATCAATCCTTCGCTCAAAAAATCTGAACAGCTTTTGGGGTTGAATGAAAAATATTTCGAATTAGTAACTGGGCTGCTCACGAAGTACTGTCCGTTGGAGTATCACCCCAAGAAAATGGACACAGCTGACAATGAGGAGTATCGATACTGCGACATTGACGCCAAAACTGCAGAACATCTGCTTTACGAGTGCTAAACTCTGTTCTGCAAAAGGCTCTAAGTTTCTGGAACAAGTAACATAGTCACCTTTCGATATAGGTAGAGTAACAAGCCTTCAAGAATTTGATGCGCTCCGTCGGAAACCCCATCATCCTGGGCCTCAAATAGATATGGGTCATGTAAAATAAATCTCACAAGTCGTATTACTGAAGGCTCAATGCTAAACTGGTCCTCTACAATCTAAATGTAATAGTGTTTTAAAGAAGGTTTTACAAGTGGTGGCGATTGGAATTTAGAAGTGAGGGGCAAGGAGGTAAATTGGGCAAACTAGTGTATAAAACAAATGATTCTGTACACAGAATCCGCTACTGATTCACCCTGTATGTAGGGAACAGTCTTACACATTCACCATCCAAGAATCCATACTGGAAGAAGAGAATAAAAGTTACTTGAAACATTTTATTTTTTCATATATGAAGTATTGGCACCTCCTTTTCGCCCTGGATCTGAGAAATGGTTGACACATTCAACAAAAGCTTTGCTCACCCCCTGATGATGTCTTTGTGATCGTGCGTTCAAACGAAACTACCGATATTATCGTCGTATAGAAAATAAGACTTCGAACAATTTTTTATTCTTTCACTATACCCTGTATCGAATAAATCGTCCTTTTTTGTTAAATGATATTTCCATCATCTCCTTCCCGCTATAAAAATAATACGATCATAAAAAACAGACCCGATAAAAATTCGCATGCCACAAATATGCCGTTGGGATAGAAGGTCAGATAGCTAAATATAAAGAATGTCCTTGTGTGGTTCTTCTGTCAGTCCCTCCACAGATTGAGTGGTCGTAAAGTATTTTCAATCGCTGGCCCTTTGTTCCGTTCGAGTAAGTTCATCGAACCCTCTATTCTCTTGTTGAATGCATACATAAGGAATGAGCCGTTTATTATATGACGGATCAGAGAGTGTTCCAGTGGTAGGTTCATCGTTTTTGCGTGAGTTCCAGGGTGAGAATGAAAGTTGAGGAATTTCTTTCGTTTTCCTTTGATTGTACCGTTATTTTGGGATATTTCAAGATTGAAAAGCACCAATATGGATGGAAATATCAGGCCTAGTTATAGAAACAATCAGAAAAAAACAACCGTGATTTTTCTTTGCTTGAATTGACATTTCAAGGGTAGAATATTATTGTTTCTCCTGGGATTTAATCTGACAGGTATCAGAATATCACTTTTCATGATACATATTTATTTACAATATATACATATTGTTTTCCTTGAAGGTTGCCTTAGTATTGCAGTTTTGATTGTCGCTTCAATTACAACAGCCTACCAATTTGAAATAAAAAAATTTAGATTCGCTTCTGTTCAAAAAAAACACAGGGCCATAATGAAATTTTGAAAAATATTGGATTATATCATGGAAATTTTTTCTAAAAATGTAAGACGCCCAAATATGAAGTCTTAGCCTGAAATTCGAAGAAAAGAAAGATTATTTTTCCAAATTATACTCGTAAAAGTAGCTAAAATTGAATCATTTTCGAATAACTTCCATCGAATTGGAACGAATTCTTGAAATTTACATCCTTGTTATTTCTTCTATGTTTTTTTTTTGGTAATTTCATCTTTGTTGGAACGATATTTAACATTACTCTAGAACTCCGCAGTTGACCTTTTTAACAAGGCAAATGATCTACTGACAATACTGTGATTCGATTACACCTACTTTGAATACATACTAATTGGAATTTTTTTTTCGTGTTTAGCCTGAGACTTCATATTTGGTCAAAACTACCATTGAGCAGATGATCTCGTTCAATTTTTTCATGGGGACGTATTTTTGATAGTTTTCTCGAGTATCAAGATGATTGTAACTTGAGTTATTTTGAACAATGAAAATAGAACTTTTGGTGTAACAGTTGGAATTCTACATTAGTTATTTCAGTGGAGGATTTGATTTTGCTTCAAACGAATTTCATCAACAGTTCGATTCTACTTTCGAACAGATGAAATTTTCATGCAAAATCTTCCACGATCTCGGATTGGAATTATAGATTTGTTTCAAACGATTTGAAACTAGAAAAAAAATCCGGAATGATTTCAGCTTCAGGGCGATTATGAGCAAAAACCGTCAAATACGTTCATGTGTCAATATTACAATAAGTTGTGTTGGAATTGTTTTTCAGTTCATCTTCATCCTGATATCGTTTTGATTTCATCAGCTTTCATGTTATGTACAGTATTCAGATTTTTTCGTAACTGAATTTAACTGGCCAATACTTGAAGAAAATGCTTCATCAACACAAGCTCTACAGTTACTTATACGATTTCAAGTTGTTTTAAGCCTTGGAGTTGGCGTATCCTGTGTCGAATACTGTGCCAAAAAATAATGGAACTTTCAAGTGATTGAGCCAAAAGAGCATACATATTTCGAGGTTCTCGAATAATGGAGATATCAACACGATATACCGTACGAGGGAATATATTAAAAATACTAAAAACAGAACTACGGTATTACAGAGGCCAGTAGTTTATGACATCCCATGTTTCATATAGGACAACCAAAAACAGGTTACCAAAAATACAAATACAAGAACGTTAAACTAGTTCTCAGACTGGAAAAGCAAATTCTGATTATGAATCCCACCTGATTACAGAAGGAGACGTGTTTCATCGTGATTTTGTATTACGTATTAGAGAAACATTTGAAACTCAACATCTTCGGAATTTAGGAAATCAATAGAGGTGAACACACTGAATATGCATTGAATGATTGAAATGGAACAAATGATTATTCGTTGTTGAATATGATCCAATCCACGTTATTAAATCTAGCCCATTCCTAGAAATAATCACCCAGTGCATTTAACATTAACCAATAATTTCCTGTCTTTGCATTACTGGGACCATGAGTTGGGAGTTGAATGTCGAACGATGGTACGTATAACGTCGGACCCATATTGTAGGATGATGGATTATTTATTATCCTTGAGGAATTTATTATATAGCAAAAAAATTGTATAGTATTTTATGTTTTCCGTGATCGATTATTACCCTGATAACATGTTCCACAATCATTCGTTACATGCTTTCCATCTAATTTCAACATAATAATGTCGTACTAATGTCATGGTTGCAACTGCTTCATTTTATAATGCGTAAATCTCCTGTTATCGTGTCTTCCACATCTGAAAATATATAGCTATCTATCGATCTATCTCTTGCAAAATTGAGCAAGAGAACTCTCTCCATTCGAAACATTCTTGCTATTAAATCAATACCAACATTATTCTTGAGGCAGGAAACATTCATACCGGCAAATACAACTTGAAAATTACACACTCCAGTTGATTACTTCCAGTTGTGGGGAAAAGTTCCTCCTGCCGTTTCCTCACTTTCCTGAAGTAGTCCACTCGAATTCGGATAATGAGGTGAATTTATTTGAGAGGATATGCAAATTTGTACCGCTTTCTCACAAAGCCATCATACATGGTGTTCCAATGTTTGTCAGGCTCAGAATTTGATACTTTAAATGAAAATAAAGTTTAGTTCGTTGAGGCCGATATTTTCAACGATAAACCGATTCTGGATATGGATAAAAGTCAATAATTTAAGCGTTGCTTACATGAACTTTTTTTCATACAAAAATGCGGAATATACGATGTATTTCATTTTTTGTTCAAAAAGTATTTGAAATTCATAGTAAGGTAGAACAGCTTTTGAATTCTCTCAGAATGAAAGAAAAATATAGTACCAGAAAAGTGAGTCAAAATCCAGGTTAATTTTGATCAGCCCAATCGGTCAAACAGGCCTAGTGCAACTAATCTCTGTAAAACTCTGTAGAAGAAGTCTAGCCTTAAATTTTTTCACCAGCTATCCGCATCTAGGAAATATGTTGATCTCAATGAAACTTTACCAATATGAATTTCAAATTCATAACCTCTCAAATAACTGGATAACACCTCTACGATGTGGAAAGGATGTTGGGATTATGAAAGCGAATATAAAAAAGGACCTTATTGAGATTGAACCAATTCATATCCAAATAATACAGATACATTTTGATAGTGAAGGGTACAACTACCTCTGAAGGGCAGAATATAAAACCCACATCTCAACAAATGTTTCAATTGTCCCCAGTATCCTGATTGAATATTGTTGGATATTGGGAATATTAATATGTGTGGATGGAGTTCAGGCAAATATTTGTTTTGAAATTTTTGAAGACAAACTCATTCATGTTGTAGATATATGAGTAGGATGGATCCATACTTCGAACTTATGCTTTCATTTATTTCCCCACCAGTGGCGGATCTAGGATCAGGTCAAGGGGAAGTCTATAACTAAAAATTTACACACACACACACACACACACATATATATATATATATATATATATATATATATATATATATATATATATATATATATATCTAACAGAAAATTATGAGCTACCGTATAGCAACAACTAGTCAAGATCCAAAAAAAAGGTGAAAGAGATTGACATAAGCAAAATCTGAAGGTGTAGCCAGATGGTAAAGTAGGTTCGAAACTATACTTTTTTTAAATCGAATCGAGTTGATTTAACCTAATCAACAGCATATTCTACTCATACATAGTATATTCAAATCGCTACCGGCATAATTTTCCAAATACTGCGCCAAAAAGGATCCAATGGCAGCACTGTCAGAAATTTCTCGAACTTTTCCTCGATAATTATTAAAGTTCTTCAATTTTAAAGCAAAAAAAATTATTATATTTTATTTTTTGTCTTGCTCATGTGACATTTTTTCGTTCCCAAACAGAATTTGGAAATCAGGAGCCGAAAAAAATTGAAAAAAATCTCTTATTTTCCCAATGGGGGGGGGTCCGGACCCAAAAACCCCCCCATGGATCCGCCACTGTTTCCCACCCAATGTCAAGTAACGTACAGCTCATTTTCATTCTAGTGTTGTATATTTTCATTCCTACCTTTAATTTGTTATTTCAAATATCACAATATGTCCCTAACTCTCTCTCCAACGTCCAATAATTCGTCAAATTGCTTTTTCCTTGTCTTTTGATTATCACAAACAGATTTTTCTTCGATTAATTGTTTCATTGGTGGTAAATACTCCCACCTTCAACCGATTCCTTAGTTACATTTTTTTGTTGCTCTCGGCGAGAAAGCCTCAAAATACATATCATCCAATTATTTTTTAGGATATCACATATAATGACGAAGTCGCCTCGCTTTTCCATCTAATTCGTATGGCCTAATATCGAATACCGCCAGGTCGTTGCAGGTCTATGTAGGCTAAGTTTACGGCGATGTGAAAAGTATAATTTTCCGTAGTAAAACTGTTGCGCATGCGCGATGACCCGGCGGGCTGCTGACCCGGTTCCGACCCAAACCGGCTGACACAGGTGCATTGATTTATTGCTGCTCCTTGCCATAGGCACTGCAACTCGAAATTTGGACGGTTTTAACGGGTACGAGCAGTGAATGTCTCTGTCAGATTATGGAGGAAATCTGGGTCAGTGTGCACTCAGGACACTTTTCAGCGGTTCCGGAGTATATATTTGTAGTAGTCGCGATCCGGAAATGGGGATGATACGTAACAATCATTGCAATTGCGGTATACATAATGGAGGAGAGAGAGAGATAGCAGAAAAATATAGCAGATCGGATCGTTTGACAGTAATTAGTCGAGAAAGTTCTGAAGATATGCGAATTTCTCTTTCATGTCTACTACTGCATTAAAAAGTCGTTTCTTTGTTATCATTTATGATTTTGATAGAAGAATGTGGAATATTAATCCGTCTGTATATAGATATAAAACAATCACCTCCATCGATATATCAGTAATAAGCATTGCTGCTTTATTTTTCGAAGAGTACAAGAGGAACTTTCTCCTATTTTACAGCTCTGGGCAATTGAAAGCTCCAATTATTGATTTACGTGAGACCTGAACCATTGATTCAAAACTATTTACTGATGGAACATGCCTGAGTAACAGCCAAAGTTGTTTCTACAATTTCTCGCGGCAACTGTCAGTTTGCTTTCCTAATATTAAAAGATTGCACTGGATGTTACCAAGATAAACACCTAAATTATTCCAACCAATATATAGGTATTTCATTTATTTTTGATATTGTAATAAATTCACCTTATAAATTTTCTTGATTGCTTCAGTTTCTGAAAATGATTGAAATATTGGAAGTGATCATTCATAAAAATGGAACAGGAATAACTAAGTCGATGTAACTCATCGCACCTAAAAGGATCCATGCAACTCAAAGAACTTTCTTGAATACCAGCAATTTTTTTTTCCATTTTCACGTTTGCTTTCATAGAACTGAAATCTTTCGATCGTAGATTTTTGTGAATCGTGAATATCTTTCACTATTCCAATGAATTTTTCAGTTAATGGTTCACTGTTGATATTATCATTGGAAAATTCTCAAAAATAATTCTGTTGAAATCTGTCAGATTATTGAGGAAATCTAGGACGTTGCCATCCGGAAATGGTGGATGATATACAAAAATGGTTGCACTGCGGTATACGCAAAGGGAAGTTGCGTTGCGTTGATGTCTTGGGGCTGCTGTTATACAATGTTGTCTGTTTGTTATCATTCACGATTTTGCGAAACGAACAGCTTTTGCATGAAAATTTCAATCACAATTTGTACTCATATAGATGAATCATTTATACCAATATATCAGTAAATGTTTATAATATCAATTTAATATATAATGGAGGTAATAATATAGATAAACAAGGCTGAAAGTCGTGGTGATTAATTTCTTGGCAGATAAATTTAATCTTTTGACGATAATTTCAGAACCTGATGAAGGAAAGATCATTTTCAAGATGAATTTATGTACATTTCGTGTTTCACGCTTCCACAAATGTCAAAATTTTTATTCTTTGTAAATGTAGAGGTTGAAATGTTAAAAAAATCAGCTCCTCCATTTTTAATAAATGCGATCGGCATTCAGATCCTCTCTTATATTTCAAGAAGATTGTTGAAACATTCAAAATACTTAATATCAGCGACATTTTCGACAATGAAAATGAAGTGGCCTTGAGTGAGGGGAGCGCTGAATCTTGTACTTGGGAAAATGGCTGATAAATTATTATCTAGAACATTTTTTGGGTTGTCTGAAAACACTATCGGGACGATTATAAAGATTTATGAAAGGTTCCGAAAATAGTATCCACTCCGTGTTTTCTTTACTCTTCGATGTCGTTCCTGTTAACGCTACAATCGAAGAGTTCATTTCCCTCTTCATTCATCTATCACGTGAGTGGCACCATGTTACACCGGAAAGGTGAACGAACATCGTCAAGTCGTGATACCCTCGAACCGATGATGAATGGGATTTGTTGAACGTTTCGGTCCTTTCCGTGGTAGAAAGTCGTTTGTGTTGGTAGTTTGCGGAGTATTTTTCCAGGCCATTCTGTGTGAGATATGGGATCATATTTGGAGTTGTTCAAAAAGTTGGAAGTTTTTTCATGCGGTCTATTAAACTTTCGATACACCATTCGTGGTGAAATATGGATGGAAAGTTTTTATTGGGAGTTGTTCTTCGAATCTGAGTTCTCAGAACGATATCGAAAATGACACGAAAATCACGTTTGATGGCCTTAGATTCAGTAGTCTATTTGTGTTAGTTTTCGGCTATATTCAGGGACACAGACAAACTGAATTTTCTTTATTGCACGACGAAAGGTTTATATGGCCGTACCTAAAAAAAAAAAACGTTTTTGGTGTTCTTTGTCTGGACTTGAATATTGACGGAAAATTCTTGAAAACAATGACGTGTCAGATAATTCTTGCTATATACTCACCTGAGTTCGCCAGAGATTAGATCGAAAACACCCCAATGATACTCCAACAATTTTCAAAGTTAGGGTTGATATTTCATGATTCGATAGAAGTTTTTCCAGAGTACCAAATATGGGTTCACAATCAGTAAACTATTGAATAGAAAATACATACGGAGCAGTATGGAAACGAATTCGAAAGGATCAACAATTGTTTCGTAACGATAATATGAAGAACAGTTATCTCGCTGCATATTGACCTTCTCCCAAGATGAAGATATTTTATTTCTCAAAATAAAATTGAACTATTGTTACATGAATGGAGTTTATTCTAAGAAAGACAAATAAGACTTGTGTGATTCATAACAAAAATGAAATATAAAACAATATTCCGTAGGTCCAATATATGGCAGAAGTCCATTGGACAAATCCCCATTTATTGAACACTTGTAACAGTTAACGAATGTTCCAGAATGGAATGAAAAAACCTTCATTGGGTACGAATGAGCGAATTGAAATTTTTAAATTGATAAAATAAAATGAAAGATCATTGAATCAAAAGAAAAAATCAACAACAAAACAATTAAATCAATTGCGTGAATTCCAATATTGTTTGGTTGCTCTTTATTTCCTATAACCCACTGAATTTCTGATTTATTGTCTTTCAAAAAAATTGGTTTCATTTTTATTTGATCCATATTTTTTTACATTTCGTAACTATTCTGTTTCCTTACATTCTTGATTTGGTTACGGTCAATTTTATTGTATACCATTTTCCGAAAAACAAATTGATACTCGTTGAAATCTTCATTTTGAATTCTATAAAAAATTTTGTTTTAATTCATCAATTTTTTAATAACAATATCAAACGATAGATGTTTCGAATACTCTCACTCGACAGAGAGCATTATCTGAATTGCAGAACTTGACGAGTCGTTTTTGTTGGAATAGGGTCGAAACTTACAAACAAAACAAAATGATATTAGAAACTGTCACAGTAACAGTCACAAATCTGTCTTACTGATTTCGCGAAATGCAAGACATAAACTGCCACGAGTTCAATTTTGCTGATATCTGTAACTTCATTGAATTCTCATAAAGATATTAATTGTGAGGGAGTTAACTGATGATTTCAATGCTGTAATAGATAAGTAGTTGGTCTTATAGTGGAGAAATAACCAAATAAACAGTACTGAAGTACCGACATCACAAACTGACAAGAATGAAAGAAATGACATCTTTCGAGCTCTGTAGCAATTCGCCGAAACATTAGTTTAAACACAAAATTATGCGTGGGTTTTCTATGGAGTATTGCTATTTCTTTCTTGGATTTATAGTGGAAACGCAATTGGTATTTTCATTTTTTCGATTGATGAAGTCATTAAACAAAGCGAAAAAAAAATCCTTCCGCCATTTTTCAAAGTAGTTCCTTAGCCAATAAATGAAATGATAGTCGACTGTCCCTGACAAACATTTTCAGACTCAAATTGTTAAAAGAATATTACTCTTGGAATTCCAGTGGATTATTATGCTCCTCTACCATTTTTCTATTTGCTAATTTCTTGTCATAATTGTATTCAGATTAATGTAAAGTCTGAAAACGCATACAAAATGAGAATTAAAACTCCCTGGCAGAAAATCCGGAAATGTAAAACCGGATTTAATGCATGTAGCCAGTGCAAGAACGTCCCTAACAAAGTATTGACTGAAATTTCCTTCCTCTGAACTTTTAAATTGCATCTTTTGAAGTTTTCCTAGCGTGGTAGACATTCATTATTCTCCACGAAGAGAAATCTTCCTACCTTTTCAAAAGGAAATGAGACGTTCAATGAAAGGATCAATTTACAAGGGAAAAGTGGAATGGAAGAATTCGGATTTGTTTGGATGTCCGGAACAACGGAGAGTTGATGTAGTTTATGCTGGGGAAATGGAAGAAATGAGGCTTATTCACGAGATATATCTTGAATACAAGTTTGATTTGTTTGTATGCGTTGAATTGAAGTTCTGTGTTGATATTTTTTAAAAGAAATTCTCAATATGTATCAGATATACATCCAGTAAAGTATACAGTGATAAAAAGCCTTTGAAGTGTACAAAAATGGTGATATTTCAAAAATCTTAATGATAAATTTGATTCTGTTGTTTGTTTTCGATAAAAAAAAGAAGATGATGATGTTTCTCGCACAGATGTGTTGTAATTGGTGTCAAGATAAATTTTTAATTATTGGTTGGTTCGTATCGGATGATTGAAGTTTGCAAAATCTATCATCAGCTCGTCGATAACACGGTATTCTGCATTTTTAGTTTTTACGGTTTTTTCTAATCCATCCAATTTTGTTGAATAGTTGGGGTTAACAACTATAACAGGAATGTGGTGCAATACTTTTTGTTTTTTACAAGAATGCTGTTGCCTATCAAAAGTTGTTTCTGTCTCTACTACTGTCATTTCGAACTCTCTCAATTTTGTTGCACTCCTCGGAACTTAAAAAAGTAAATTTGATACGAGCCGAATTGTTGATTGTAGAAGGCAGCATGGTCACTTAATTTTAGTATTCTAGAACATGAAGTTCATTGAGAATACAACTGATGATAGAAAAAATGAAGTACAAAAAAATCATCGCTTGAAATGTTTCATAATTG
Organism: Zygogramma bicolorata; assembly: GCA_032362365.1. Lineage (NCBI taxonomy): Eukaryota > Metazoa > Arthropoda > Insecta > Coleoptera > Chrysomelidae > Zygogramma > Zygogramma bicolorata. Next base: position 393,996 of record JAVJAQ010002014.1, read on the forward strand.
TTATCATCTTGATGTTGATATAACCCTGGGATTGAGCTGATTTTCAATAATGAATTATCATAGTTTTACCGGACTTATAATTGCATATATTTCAAACAGGTATACATAGAGATAAAAAACATATGAACTAATTATCAAGAGGAAGTGTTTGCATTTTTTGATTTTTTCCTGCATAGAAGGTTTGTAATTTATTTTTATTCGGAGAAGAAAAAGCAAAGAAATATTTCTCGGGTGATGACTGACGGTTGCGGATACCAGCAATCGAAAAGTCGTGAGTACACTCAACTTGAAACTTGGTTTTCACATTTATTCATACTATTTCATTTATTCCGTTATTTAAATTTTTCGACTAATATTTCACATTCGATATATCAATTTTCTTGCCACAATATTATTTCATTTATTTCTTTATTTATTATTTTTTGGCTAATATTCGATATTTTTTTGTAACATTATTTTCTTTGATCAATCAAAAATTAATTTTATCATTGACCAAAAAATCCATTTCAAACTTTTGTTTGATATAATTACCTTACTTGACTTCTATTTTTATCCCTTCGTTATTAGCAACAGGTTTTAATAGAGTTAATAATATAAACAATGAAAGTCCGAAGCATTACAATTCAGCTGTGTATTTCGTTGTGAATATGCAACGCTGCGCTGTGCTGTGGCACCGTATAATAGCCAGTAAGCATTTTGAAGACAGATGAAATTCCAAAGAACGACGGCCTTAAAGCCCGAAAAAAAGAAGTTACACAGATGAAGTTAGTTGTTGCAAAATTGCAATAATATGCATTCAAGGGTTCCAAGGTCATTAACTAAGATCAGATTATCAAATGTTTCATTTATTAAAGCGGGAAATATCGGTTATAATTGCACGAGTGCATAAAAATTACCAATAATTTTGAAGGAAACCGTGATATCTAAAAATTGCAAGAGTTTATTTTCATATTTGGCGAAAGTGCCCGAGTCCGAAGGATGCGGGCTCTTTAACAAAATATGAAAATAACCGAATGCAATTTGTACAAGATATCACGCTTGAATGCAAAATTATCTGGTCATTTTTATGCACGAATGTAATTCATTGGAATATTTCACGAACAAAGAAATTCTCAAGGAAATGTTATTTTTTGTTCATTTAAACTTTCCTCTATAGATTGTATGGAGTACACTCACCTAAACACGATATGTTTTTCTATTTTTGAAGACTATCTGACATTTATTTGTGTTGTTTACTGACGTCTAGCGATACGCTTTTAAATGTGTTGTTATTGTGACTTGATACAATGCAATTACCGCTGTAAGTATTCGATAATTGCATTGCTTTTATGGGACATTTTATATATGAGGAAAATATTAGCAGAAACGTTAGCTATACAATTGTGAACAAAGAGTAGTGTTGTTTCGTCCAATGGCTCGCTATTACACCGATCTCAGTACTTCTGGACGTGAGGAAACTATCGTTGAATTATTCTGTTATATTCTGTTATATTTCAGTCTGAAACATCAGGCCCGAGTTTGTTATGGCACTAAAGTCAATATTGACTTGCGGGTGTTCATAATGCCCTACGACGTTATAGTTATCATGATAATGGACATCATAGCATAGATTTAAAAAAATACTAATGATGAAGTAAAGAGAGATATAGTCAGTAGTTTCATTCGAACTGACGTGATCTTGGATGGCGGATATTCACTCCTTATCTTCACCCATACTAGGGATCACACCTCAGATCGCACAAGTTTTAACCTATAAGGGTTGACGTTTGTAGGGGTCACCTGGTTGATGGAAAAAACACCTTCAAAAAATGAATGCTTACTTGAATAAATTTTGGAGGAATTCTTGTCTTAGTTCATAACAATGAAGCTTTTTGATTGAAATATCATGGAACACGCAGCTGAAGGATTTTATTATATCACGAATCGTATTTTTCCCGGAATAACATTCCCCTGACGAAAACCATCAGTGACAGACGACAGCCTGGAAACGAAAATTGTTCCTCAATTCGTTTTACGATCGGAAAATAGCCAGTGGAAAGTGATTCATACCATCGCCAGACGAAAATATTCATGCGAGCCCTATAAATCTCGGCCTGTTTCATAAAATTGTTGCAACGTCAGATCGTTTTACGCCGTCGCCAAATGATCCGACAGTATGTTACAAAACGTAAAAATATAGTACATGCATCGGCTGTAAAATTTCGAGACCTTCGATTCAGTCGTCAGGAAAATTATAGTACGGGGGGCAAGGAGATGGATTTCGCACCGATTTCCAAAACGCTGCTATGTGGAGATTTCTGGATTCTTTCGAATTTTTTCAATGGAACTCCATAAAGAGTAATAACTCAATGATATGAATACCCTCGCCATACTGCTCCACCGATGCTAGGTCAGTCGTTGGAACAAGGCTAAAATTTGTTTAATTTTTTTTTGGTTTAACTGTTAACGATGAAAAATTGATGTTTACAATGACTTACTTCGTAGTTTTTTGGGTTTGTAACCTACCACAATCTGAAAAATTGAGAATTAATATTGGAATCTTTACAAGGGTAGACAGGCAAATTTCTAATCTACCCCAGGAAGTTGCTGCGTTAATCGAAAACAGTTTCTTCTGAATGAAAGACGTCCTATTGGTCAGAAACTTCTCGTATAACGTGAATTTGCCCACCACGAAAAGACTAGAACTGATATGTATAAGAATTCTTAGCTTATTTGAAATTTCGGAAAACACATTTGTTTTCGTACTCTAAACCTACCGCACATACCTCTCTCTGTTCTATAAGGGTTTCAAGGAAAAATTTCAAAGATGTGAGATTTGTCAGAACATTAATTCACATCAAGAAAATAATTTGTCCTGATTTTCTAAAACGGAAACAGATTTGTTTTCGGAAATGTCAACAAGCCAATTATTTCTACATTTATTGGTTCTTTCAATTTTTTGAGTTATACGAGATATTGGTGACTAACAGGACGTATGTCATTTAAAAGAATTTGTTTCTAAACAACTCAACAACTTTTCGGAGTTTATCGAAAATCTACCCTTCTACATTTGCATAGATTTCAATATCAATTATCCATTCTTATCAGATTGTGGTAGGTAACTAACCGAAAAAACTACAGAGAAAACATTCATCTACTACAAAATAATATAATATTAGTTTCAAACAATATTCAAAAAATTTATAGACTGGTGAATTTTAAGCACTACGTTAATTGTAAAGTGTCTGCCAAAACGTTGAACATAATAATTTTTTTGATTCTTGAGACCATTTTCCAATAATGAAATTGCAAAAAACTGAAAAATTTATGGTATAGAAGTAACATGAAAAATATATCAAAAAATAGAATATTTCCATTCAGAAATGAAATTTCAACTTACTAATACCCGCATTTGTTACTTCACTACTGATTGAATTCTATTCTGCACGAAGAAAATCGGGTAGGAGTTGAAATTGCAGAAATTGAATGGTAAACTTGTATTCATAAAAGAATGTGTATCGAGACTGATAGCACATGAAACTGAGTGCCGCAAAATAAGCTGAGCCAGTGTACACAAATATAAAAAGTGCACGAATAAAACAAGGTAATGTCTCAATTTACAGTAATTAAATAATTCTTTGGACAAGCCCATAAAACTATCAACATCAAGGGAAACCTAAAGATTTGATGATTTGAATGTATACTTATTGTTGGAGAGCCGATTTGGTTCGTACTTCCATTGTCTGTATAATCAACTGTTCTGAAACATGTTGCGAAGAAGAAACTCTGAAGAAATTCAAATGAAATGAAGCAAGTCATCAAAAAAATATATTGTCGAAATATTGAATATGAAATAGCTTAATAAAAAAAATAATTGATTGTTTTTTCTATTTCATATTCAATATCACAATTTTCTGTTACAATATTATTCTTTTGATCATTGAAACCTTCAATTTCGAATCTTTGGCCAGAAAATCTTTTCCAATCTTTCTTGTTCGGATTTGATTGGAATTTTTCATAAGTTCTTTCTTTGCGAAGAGGTTTCGATCTAGTTATTCATCTAGGCAATGAAAGTCCGAAACAAAACCACTTAGCAAGGAACATTGTCAACCACATTGAAGCAAACGTTTGTTGTTGTAGTTCCACCTCTTCTCTGATATTTCTTCCTACCAGTACGTTGAGTTGAGTTTCATCCCAACTTCAAGGCCAAGTAACGCTCCTAGTTGCTACCATGCGCATGGGCGACCGAGCTTGGGAGTCACACGTCAAGAGGTAATCCCTAGCCCGAAAGTTGACGTTCGTTGAGGGATTTCAGCTGGTTATCGAAAAAAAAAACATTTTTAAATAACCAACCAATATCAATATCTTAGATGTATTCGTACTTGTATCTACTTCATCATCATTATGTTCACTTTAATACACCTTTCGATTGTGTCCTGCGTATGCCATTTTGAGATAACAAATCCCACAGCTGTCATTCTGTTCATTTCATAAAAAGAGTATATATTTATATCAATGATGATGAAATGAATGTAGAAATGAATTATTAGGGTGGAGCTAGTTTATTTTTACGAATATGCTAAATTGCATGAAATGGGGTGAGAACAATTTTATTTTGGCCATCACAAAGTTCAGTTACCTAAAAACATTGGAAAAGAAGAAAAGATAATTGTTAGGGTGAATTGCTTCAATGTGCTTGATTCGCCTATTCATATGACAATTACCCCAACGTATATCGGTATTTCCATGAATAAGAATAATTTGTTCGGGGATAGAATTTATTATTAGATTATTCAGATATAATATTAGATTCTTCTATCGCATTCTAAGTTCCAGATCATGGACTAACTTTTATGAAAATATCATTTTCTTCAGAATACAATTATACAAATTTTTCGATTATCAGCCGACATTTTGAATTTTATTGGTTCAAATAATGCGTTTTTTTTATTTCTTCCATTAAAAAAGTAAGCAAATCAATCTCACTTTCATGGTGAATTTGTCTTTCACAAATGGCGCTTTCCCGAAAGATCTAAAATACGGAGAAATAATTCAAGTTCACAAACAAAGTGATCGAAATAATTTAGTACATTACAGACCAGTATTGATACCTTTCAGTTTTTAGAAAGTATTCGAATACTCTTAACACAATGCTGAAACATATTGAAGGAGGTGGAAGTCCTGCTACAGTATTTTATGACTGGAGCAGGGCTTTCATTCGAAGTTATTAGCAAAACTAGACTGGTCTCAGAGGGGTAGCGAATACGTGGATATCATCTTTCATACAAGATCGTACACAGTATGTCAGCATAGCACAGAACATTGGCAGCAAGTCTTTGAATTTCAATTCGTAACCGAGAACTATTGAGAGAGGTGTTTTCCAGGGTTCAATATTAGTCCGTGTTCTATTCATATTGTATGTGACAGATATCGATCAGAATATCAAAGCAGGCAAGTACACTGCATATACAGATGATTTTTCACTAACAATATCAACTCATCATCAGATATAGAAAAGTTAGGCACTAATGTAATGAAAAAAAAAATTACCAGCTGTTCCAATGAAAACGACCTGTACTTAGATGTTGATAAGACAATATATAGATTTCATAACAAACATAAAGCTTGTACCCCAATAGAAATCGAAGTGAATGACAAGTCTTTATCCAGCTCTAATAAAGGGACAATGGAATTTCTAGTGCTTTATATTGATGAACACCTTGATTGGAAGGAACAATGTGGACATATTGTTGCCAAGCTTCACTCAATGAATTATTTAGTCAGGAACATGCGCAACCTTTCAACCAGAAAACAATTAATAGCTCTTTATTCTGCTCATATAATAGACTCTAAACCTAGATACGGCATTTTATTGTGGAGAATGTCAACAATCTGTTCTGAGGTGTTTATAACCCAAAACAAATTTGTTCGCTGCATAGCAGGAGTATCTAGCTGTTAACAACACCATGTGTGTATATATATGAAGCATGTATGTATGTTTTTCGAAACAAAAATAGGTTCACACCTAATGATGAAGTCCACAATTACTATACGAGAAAGGAAAAATATTTACATTTCCGGACGGTTCGTTTGAAGTTGAGTGATGAATCTCCAAATTGCATGAGGCCCAGATTATTCAATGAGCCTCCACCTCAAATTAAAGTGATGGCTAGTTTTCCTGTTTTCAAAAAAATATTGAAACAGTTTCTGTTGGAAAAATGTTACTACTCAGTTGCTGACTATCTTGATGAATGCATGTAATTTTAAGTAAGTGTATGTATTTCTATATATTTTTACTGCTGTGATTCTGTTACAACTTTTAATACAATTTAAGGATTGTCAATCAAGAAAGAATACAAGAATTTGAATTTGAATATTCAATGCTTGAAAGATTGTTATTTCCAAGTCAAATTCTCGTAACAAATTGAGTAAAATGAATATTAGCTTCGTAGAGATGGGAAGTCTCTGTCACTGTCTCCTGTACTATCAGACCACTATCAAGCGAATTGCACAAGATACGCATTTTCATGGATAAAAAAGTTAATTTACGTCTGCATACGAGGTGATTTATTCCGTAAAGAACCGGCAAAAACGTTGGACGGTTACTGAAGACTGTTGGAAACTGAATGTCTGAAATTTTTATTGAGGTTTGCCATTGTTTGCTTGGTTTACTGCCGGTGGATGACCCGCAGATGAAGGGAATGCCGCATACACTGTGTTCGTGAAGTGGACCTTTCACAGACTATGAGACTATCTATCGTTCATTAAAAACGAACGTGGGTTCGTTGGTTTGCAAAAAATGACAATCCAAGAAAAATATTATGGCATGAGTGAAAATATTCATTACAGTTTTTTTCAGAGAATCCGAACAAGCTGGATTTCAATAGAAGGATGTTCGGTGGGACTTACTGATTACTTGGCTGATAGCACATCGGGTATTGAATTATCTATTTCTTTTCTCTTGGCGGACGATATAACAAAAAAAAAGATACAAGGAAAAAACAAAGAATCTACAAATTCACGTAACCAGTCCAGAATTAGTACATTACTAGTGTGAAAAATCACTTTTGCACAAATAATGTACGCACACTTTTTTCCTACGACCACATATTTTATTAAACGATATTTAATTATCTGATCGTGTATATTGAGTTGCCTACTAATCCCAAATTTTATATGTGACCGTCTATATTTGAATATTGTTTTTAAGAATTAATAACAAATTCCTATAATTTCGATAATTAATTTCGTTGCAAAATTGCTGAATTTTGTTTTGATGAAATGAAAATGTTAGAAAAATCATAATAAGATTCATGTTTTCGATTTACGAGATATAAGTACATATATCTCTGTTAATTCAAATATGAATTCACTCAGTTGATAAGGTATCAAAGTAACTTTGGGGAAGGGCCATAATTTTTTTTGAACGGCTGTCACCCTGGGTAACGGCCACGGAATATTATTTTGCTCACTTCGTTGCGACAGCAAATGCTCGTTTTGCGTTCGGTTGCACGAAAAAATATTTTTTATCCTCTGATTCGTGCGAGAAAAAAATTCTACTATTATCGAAGAATATAATCAATATCAACTTCAAATTTTTGAAGTTTTAAAGGAATGGAAACAAGAAGATTATCCGAAAATGGTAGAAATAACGATATATGATCAATTTTTCAATTTAAAATCGTACTTGAAATGTAGAGGAATATGGGAATGAGAGGGATGTTTCGTACAAATTGTATTGAGCTGGTGAGGAGTAAAAGTTCATTTTCGACATGGGAAAATAATATATTGTAGAATATTCCAGTGGTAACTTTGAAGTTAATTATGATATATAATGGGCTCCGTGACGAATGACGGTTTGAAACAAGCCCGAACTCGTCACTTATATGTAATGTATTATATGTATATGTATAAATGTAACTACTTAAAATAAACTCGCTTGAAACTCCTCAAAATACAACTAACTGCCTGATTGTTTCGAAAAAAAACCGGAATAGTGTCTAATGAGAATTCGAACAGATCTCACAAAGTTATCAGAGTTTCTATGTTCGAAATTATTGCATTCACAAATCCAATGCGAGACATCTGTTTCGACCCGCCCTAGGTCTCCTCAGTGACACTCGATACGACTTGCAATCAAAAGAAACATTCCGAAATCAGAGTTTTTATGTTCGAAATGATGGAATCCACAACTCCAATGCTAGACATTGGCATCAGAATCAAGATGGTGAAGTTGAAGATACCTTCCAAACAGTAATATCAACTCAGATTCAGCAACTGGCAGTCTCCCCTCTTCATAAATTCGTAATACACTCAAGTCATTCTCAACAGAGTCAGAATATCAGACATTTCCACACACTGAACTTGAAGTATTCTTCTGGAGAACCATGTTTCCTCGAGGGGTGGAAACACTTCGTCCAAGGAGAGAACAAATTGAAATTCAAATCTGTGTTTGTTTTCGTTATTGTCAACCCTAACAGTGGCCACTAGAGCGCAAACCAACCCTGGAAAGGACGTTGACCCAGAGTAACGAGGATTGATGCACATCCTGCTCAAATATCGAGCCACTTCTGGGAAATGAGGTATTCTCAGAGTTGAATGGATGTGGCCGACATTTGATGATGATGTATATTGAAAACACTGAGCACGAGGATGACTTTGAAATTTTGAAGATATACAAAAAATGCAATGAATATCGTTGTTGTTTTTCGAATATTAACCATTCGAAACTCTTGCATTAATTGAAACTATTACCGAAAATATATTATTTCTTCATTGAGCACAAAAGTGAAAATAAAGGAAAACCAAATCAGAATGAATTGGAACCCAATAATTCAAATAACTACAGATCATTTGATTTCACAACACTTCAGATTCAGAGAATTTTCATTTCTTGTTCTCCAATTCCATCGGCTATAGTTGACTCAATTGAAATCTTTTGCAAAAACCAACAAGATGGGAAAAATTGAATTGAATTGATGATTCACGAATAATGGAATCAAATCACACGATAAAGCAAACAAATATAGGACTGACAACAGGGAACCATGTGAATTTTTGTGGAGTGAATGTGGTTTGGTGAAATATTTTTCGACTTTTCTCTTCTCCGAATCAAAAAAATAAAAATTACCACTGCAATGAGAGAAGTAAAATCAAAAAATTCAAAAACACTTTCTGTATCTGTTTCGGATAGACTCTTTGTTCCGTTTTGTGAATGTATCAAACCTCATTCAAAGATATACACATACTTATCAACAGATAGTGTTTGTTGATTTTTTGATTGTACTTCTTTCATAGTAGTTGTGATTTATATTTTTAGATTCGGAGAAGAAGATAGCCAAAGAAAGATTCCCCAAAATAAACATTGTGATAAAAACTTCAAATGATCCATATTAATAAGTAGAATAAAATAAATATAAATGAATGAACATGAATCGATATGAAGAAATGATGAAACCGTATTTCGACTCGGGTATACAACGTTTCGATAGCTGTTATCCGCAATCATCTTCGGGTGATGTGTTGATTTGATGTTTTTTCCACCTTATAAGTTTCTGCAACATGTTTTGATAGATATTTGTAGACAATGGAAGTCCTAATGAATACTGAATGGATTCCGAAATATATTTGAATGGTATATACATACATATCAACAGAAGTTGCTCGTTATTTTCTTAGATAACTCACCTCGTTTTTTTGTATACCAATTTGGAGAATAACAAAAAGTTGCTCAACACTTTATATTTTCTACTGAGATATAGGTTAATAAAAATACAATTAATATCAATAGTAATAATACTTTTTAATTGTAGTCAAGTATTCCAGGAATATTTCGAAAAGCTTCACTGATCCCTTGAACTATCCGAATGTCATCTACGGGTGAGGAGGGAAGGAAGTGTCAGCTGGTTAATGGAAAAACCCTTTTCAAAGCATGTTCTACATTAAATGGCGGAGGAATACATCTATAAAATGGCGAAGGATTCAACTAATAGACAACATTAAAAACGCGAATTACTATCGTGCAAAATTGTAGATTGTAAACATTTTCGAAATCTATTAGTTCACTTGTCTGTTTGAATTATACCAATTTATGGACAGGGTTTATTAGTGACAATTTTTATAAATATCATAAAATTAAAGTACATGTGACCATCACAATTGCAAATTGAATATGTCTTGTAATGGAACTACAAAAGAAACGTGATGTAGAATATTTAATTTGAAACTCAAGTCTGGGAGATTATCAAAAAACGACGAATAATGATATTGGTCAGAATCATTTTCGATATGGAAAAAGTAATTATCAACATCAGGTTCTCGAAAGACTTCATGAATCGTTTCGAGAAAGAAATTGGTTGAATCATGTACCGATAGAAACATCCAAACAGGAACATTCAACTATATTTACATTCTTTTGTGGACATGCCGTATGCCGTATGGTCTGAATCAAGACGTAACGCTCACATTAAAACAATTGAAGCTAAGCTTCCTTGACCCTATTTTTTTTTCAGTCTGAGATTACTTTGTTCCAAAATGGACAACGGAAGGCAGTTCATTACTGAAACTATACTATACTAAAAAATGTACTTGCCTACCTTTGGTAATTTTGGCATTCAAAGCAGACTGATGATTAGATTCGATATTTAATTCATCTTTGATTACTTCGTCTTTTGCTTTAACTCATAAACTGTCGAACACTTCAATAATTCTTACTTGTGTTCCATCTGTTGACTAATGGAAGTAGTTACTATAGTTATTAGCATCTAGAAACGAAGTGTAGACTGTTTCTGATCAAATAATATTGCAAACAGTAGTTTTTCTATACATCTTTCGTTCCAGGATGCAAAAAATTATGTCATGAGCTTGTTCTCTTTTCGGAATCATTAGGAAGGCCTCTTTGGTATCAACAAAAATGTAAGGAGTTTTCTTCGATAACAAATTTTTATGGAGTCCACAAGTCGACAAGTTATGTGAACAACTTTGAAAAATCTGCTATTCTCTCAGGTATATCTCAAATTATTGTAGCAAAAACATCCAGCTAACCCTATTTCGAACTGGGGCACAAGCGTCCCTGAAGGCCGAGGTTTCATAATCCAGAAGTATGCTGTGAGGATCATTGCGATAATGGGATTTAGGAAATCTTGTAGGGAATCATTTCAGAATATGAGAATATTAACAGTTGCAGGTATATACATCCTTGAGACTTGCACATACGTATACCACAATAAAAACGAACTGGCTCCTAATAGATCAGCACATAATAACATCGCACTGTACTCTATCAAAAGGGTTTTGAATGTCTAGGATGCAATCTCTCTAACAGACTTGACAAAATGTATACATTTTCAAAAAATATTGGGGAACTGCTATTAATGGCATATCGCCATTTTACATTTGTATGTGACGTTTATATTTCCATTTATATACCTCTTTTCTATTCATACATATTTGTGATTTTTCATTCAAAACGTGTATGTGATATTTTATTTTCAAAATCATTCTATTTATTTCATTTTGACATTTTATCTCTATATTTTCCATTCTTTATGTTGTATGTATAACCAGTTTTCCTATTTTACTGAAATTTACTCTTTTTTATTTGTAGAACGATGCTGTTGGGGTACAAACTAATTCGAGAAAATGAAGAACTTATTATCATCATGCATTTTAATTTGTGCAGCTGAAGAGGGGATACTAATGCTGGCATGTTGTGAAATGCTATACGATTAATATCCTAAATTGATTTCTGTAGTAACTACATATATTTTTAATGATCAGGTCACTTTAATTAAATAGTTTGACCTCAACAAATAGTTTCGATTTTTTTCATATCCATTTCTAGGATCAGAATGGTGCTTTCAGAAAAATCAAGTGACCTGCCAAAAATTGCACTAATGAATAATAAAAATTGGTATGATACAAGCACACCTCATTATATGTGTATAGTGAAGTACGTGTAACGATTCTGTAAACCGATTTTAGTGGAGCTATACTGAAAACCTCAGCTTTTCTAATATCAGAATGTTTTCGTTTTGTTCTCCAAATGATCCGGAAGTAATTTTTCTCCATAGTAGCAAGCGATTGATTTTATCGAGGCTACCCACGATTAGGCGGCTATGGGGACGATTAATCAAAATCTTCTCGTAGACAAAAGAGAACGCGGAAGGTCGCCCGCTGCGATTGAAGAGAAAAAGAGTGATTTATATCGGGTCCGAGTGCGGAATCTGTGACAAGGTCTTCGTGCTATTGAATTTCATTCAGTTCTAGTGTGTTATCTCGACTACATTTTCATAGATATCGGCACTCTGAGCGCAGTAGGGTCGAGTGGGTCTCTGCAAATCCGCGACACTTGCGCTTTTTGATCAATACGGAAAATACGAATGGCAGAGGGACATTTTTTTGAATAATTCATTTCTAATACGATTTTAGGGCAGCGAGGAGGGCTCCTTCAGGTGATAAGAATTATGAATTCGGAAAAAGTTGGGCGAGGTATTACATTCACTGAAAAATACATACTGATCTAATAGAGAAAGATACAGAGAATGAAATTGTAGTGTAGAATAATGAAAGTGATTCAAAATGTTTCTGGATGGACAAAGAAGGAGATGAAAATATGATTTATTCAAAGAAGGTATGTGTGTTAGAATTTTTTTTTTCAAATTAGTTCACAATATACAGGGTATTGATTGAAAGCGTGGCGTTTATGGAGAAAAATGGGCGAGGTATCCCCTTCACTGAAAAAAAACATACTGGTAGATCTAATAGAGAGAGACATATAAAGAATGATATTGTAGAACAATGAAAGTGATCACAAATATTTCTGGGTGGACGAAGGACGAAATGGAAAAATAATGCATTCATATACAAAGTATTGATTGAAGGCGTCGCGTTTATAGTTATATTTTTTTGAATTGAACAACATATATTGCTTTCCATATTGAAATTCCTCTTCAGACGAACTTTGAAGAAAAGTATAAGGTTTCATGTTTATTTACCGACAGATTGAGAAGCTATGATTTAGATTGAAAAATAATTTGGTATTTAGGTTTTAGAATAATCATTTGTCCAGAAAACTTTAAAAAAATACTCGGTGAATCCGAACTGAGAACTATTTTTTATAATTCTTCTCAAATGAAATACTCTAAATATCATGGATCTATACCAAGACCATGAAGTACGATAGTTGCACCAAAATCAGAGCAGAAGAAATTTGAATTGAAGCTCTTCACCAAAGATTTCAGTCGAACTCTCTTATTGATATTGAGTCCAATTGAATGTAAAGAGAAAATACCATCGTTTCAGCGATTTTCAATTTTTTTCATGGTTATGTATACCAATGGAACATCTTTCAATCATTTTTTCAAAAATAGCTGATATTTCAATCACTCACCAGAGAAATAATTCTTCACACTCAACCTCGAAATTTTAGGTGAATTTGAATTCATATCCCACCTCTCTCAATTCTAACGGTATTCTTTGAACATTACAAAGACCAACCATATTTGTGAACTCAATAATCCTTGAAGAATTTTTCAATATGTTATTGTTAAGAGTATTAGATGAGCAAGCATAATTTGGTTTATGAACTCTGTCCGTTAACCACTAATTACTGTAATTGATTTCTCAGAAATAAACTGAAAAGCGGAATCAAAGATATAGTCCTTTTTTCACCATTGAAACTATTTTGTTATTTTTGCTTTTTCTAGACACAAGGCTACTCGATGCATTCGAGAATTTAGAAATAGCAGAATATTGAAAAAGTATAAATGGTGACAGACCGCTTTGCAGTTTATTGTTGAGAGAGTAATCAGAATAATCAGTAGCTAAAAGACGAAGTCCATAACGAATCGAAGAAAGTCGATTGTGAAATTTACAAATATCTAACCCTAGTCTTTAGGTTTAGTATCAGTTTTCTTCTCCTGAAGATGGTAACCTTGTAAGCGAAACGGGCGGCGAGTGCAAATAATATCAGTTTGGTGTTAGGGTAATTGGAATTCGTATGTATTTAGAACATCCACCCAATATTAAAAAAATACTTTATTATATATTATTTTGTAACAGGTTGACTTTCCCTAAACAACGATTTAATTTATTGACGAAAGGAAAAATGAGATTCAAAGATCCATATTCCCCATTATTTATTGTTAATCCAGAGTGAAAAAACTAATTTGATATTCATTATTTGTAGATCCTATACTGCTACCATATTTCGAGACAGATATCACAAGTATTCACAAAACAGGTTCTAAGATAAAACTGACCGTTTTTTCTTTGTATGTGGTCGTCACCAGAAAGCGATTATACATACCAGTGATTGTACACCTAATTAGAAAATTGAATTGAATATTTTATGATTTCCTTTTCTGATATTTTTTTATTTCACCTCTTTCATGTATTTTATTATTAATTACGATTGATTCCAACTCATTCATAACTTTTTAATGATTATTTCCCTTTCTCGAATTGAAAATTTTGAATTGAAGCTCATTTCATTGATTTTCAATTTTTGTTCAGATCCTTGGGTATTTTTTTCATTCTGTTTTTCTACAGGATTTCTGATTCAGTATGTATTTCGAATCTTCCTCTTGGTTTGATTTTATCGTTTTTGTTTCAAATGAGGTGCCCGAATTATGGATTTTTAACACATGTTCCAAACAGACTGAATCATAATAGCACTGAGTACTCCTTCCTTGGTATATGAATATGGTCATTTGAATTTTGTCTTTGATCGTATTTTCGAATTTTTTCTCAAATCACATCATCAATTGTGCGAGAGAACATAAAGTGACTCACTCCTCCAATATAAGAGACCGCTTGGAGACAGTTCCCAAATCATGAATGTCCAAAAATATTCTGACAGTGGTCGACTATGATTTTTCGTGACCAGAATTCATACACACCACACCCGTCAAATCAATTCTTTGCTATCTTTGAATTTGAGAACGACCCACGGTCAGAAATCCATATTAGACAATGGTGTAAACACGTTCTTCATCTAAATATTTTATTCGTAAATTTATGGGTTTCTAACCTACCATAATCTGAAAAAAATAGTATTATTGATAGAATCTATACAAGTGTGGAAGGGTAGACTTCTATCTCCCCCCGACAACCCCCCCATAACATTGAACAGGAAAATATTATTCAAGATACATTTCAAGAAATATTCTTTGACTAATATCGTTTTATTATTCATATCTTCTTATATTTTTCTTTTCAGATTTTATCATTTATTTGTGTGTGAGTTGTATAATTGTTGAACATACAGTTCTGAGTCATCATTTTACTGTTTGTTTATATCTCTGGCATGAATCACTGTAGTTTCTTGATATAAATAAATGAATAAATAAAACAGATTCGCAGGAAATGTTCAACCTCATAACATCTTTTGTACTCCCAACGAACCCTACAAAAACAAATTATGCCACTTGCTCCACCATTATTAACGTACATTTGACTTCTAGAAGCACTCAAATTCACTCCAAGATGACCCAGCTCCAAGCCTGAATTGATATTGAAAATTCGCGATATTCGTCTTGCTTGGCGACATTTTTTTGCTTGGAAGTGACAACCAAATGGCGCGACAAAATGAATGGAGATATATTTATGGAGAACTCACTCCAATTTATTTTCCAGTCTTTGACTACTTCGTGCCGTTCTTCGATAATGAGGCGAATTAGAAGTGGAAAATAACGGAAGAAGAAGTAGAGTCTTCTGGATGATGGATGGATTTGAGTTTAGTGGTTGATATAAATTATTTTTTCATGTTTCTGGTAGATTTCATCAATAATATTCTAAGGGGTTTTGATTTTATATCACCTCACGTTGGATGATGGACATGAATCATAAAATTGTGCTTGAAAAAATGAGAAATAATATTGAAAAAAAAACAGTTTTGGAATCAAATCTGCTTCCATTTTGAAAACTTCTACACGAATATTTCTGTTGGCTTTCGGAAACTTGCCAAAGATTCCATATTTAACATATGATTTCGTCTTTGTATTTCTATATCTATATAGGCTGTTGCTTTCAATTGTTTCAAGGCATGAGTTGACGCGGAAAGCATTTTGACTTGATGTGTGTAGACTGTCTTCGGATTGGACGTTACTGTCTCTATCTCCAATATTCTTTTCCATGATTCCTCTCTGACAGTGCCGAAAAATGACAAGTGCTCTGGAATACTTAATTGATATTTCTGATAATAGTATCTCAAATGACTGAAACAGGTCTGTAGTTACTTGACTCCACCAGTTTTGAAAATTAATATAATTCTTACGTGTCCCAGTTTATCTGAAAATCCTCATTCAATACATTAATTGACTAGCCCAGTATTTGATTTTATCTTTATTTAAGAGCCGAAGTCAAAAACTTGCCGAATATTAATATGGTGTTGTTGCGACAGATCTAGTGGCATGATTTCAGTAAAACATGTTTCCTACAGAATCACAAGATTGCAAACGGAATTGTGCATAATCGTTGATAATAATAATAATATAATAATAATAATAATGTTCATTCATACAACAGAAATGTATACATTTCAAGCTTATTTATATAACAGATACAGTAATGTTAGATCAGTAGTAAATTAACATACATAGTTTTGAGAACAAACAACAGATCCACTAAGGCAAAGCCAGGGCGTGGATTGTAGAGATATAAGCAAACTTGTACGGTTACATCATTGATAAGAGAAATAAAATAAATATGATAAAAGGTGATAAAATTGATAAAAATATATATACATAAGTCTGATATCACAGCAATAATGTTAAGGCAATAAAATACAACACGATAATAAAATCAGTAATACAGATGGGAAATATTTGTAATGAATCAAATGAGTTAAAAAAAAAGATAAAGACTTGGGACACAGGAATTGGTCCTTCGAGCCGGATTCCATGTTGTGAATCGATCGAAGAAAATCAATAAAATCGACCAGGGAAATTAGCGTCGTAGTGAATGGCCGGCGGCGAAACAGCGGTCAGTCTCCGTCCTTTTTCCACACACTAATCCTATTTTGGTATCACTTTCGCCTGAGCGAGTTTATTTTTTCACTGCAGAGTTATCTCTGGGAAAGAAATTGACGGAAGGTGTTTCCAAAGCGATCAATAGAATTGAACAGTTAATACCTATATCATTGCCTTGCGTGTACCGAAGCCAACATTTAGGTGAAATAGGGATAATCGTAGTTCCGAACGGGCAATTTGGGTCTAATATATCGTTCTATATTGTACATTGAGCTGAAGAATGGGTAGGAAAACGAATGCACAGATCGAGCAGGAACAAATAGAGGAGGCAGTAGAGCGTTTGATGGTGAAAAGACGGCAAATAATAAAGAAATTTGAAAGATTCAGGGAATTTTTAGCTCAGTTAGTTCAATCGGAAAACATAGCAGACCTACCGCAATTAGAAATACGTATCGAGAAAATGGAATGCATTTTAGAACAGGTTAATGAGATAGATTTGAATATCGAACTTACTGACAGAAATTCGGTAATTAGCGAAGAATTTGAGGATGTTTTTTATAAAGTAATGTCAGACGCGAAAAAGTTCGTCACGGATATTAAACAGAAAAACAAGGTTACTCAAGGTATACCGGGTATCTCAACGAAAGCGGAAGATGTTAATGGCTTCTTCAATTCCTTCATACAGGGTGGTGTTAGGCTACCAAATTTGGGTCTTCCGAAATATAATGGTGATTACGGTAAATGGATGCAATTTAAGGAATCCTTCGATACATTGGTATCAAGAAATATTTGTTTGGATGACATTCAACGGTTTTATTATTTGTTAGACTCCACAGAGGGTGAAGCCAAAGCATTGATAGATTCACTTGAAATAACTCGGAGCAATTACAAGGTTGCGTGGCAGCTTTTAGAGAATCGTTTCAATAACAAACCAGTTATAATCCAATCGCATTTAAAGGCAATATTTGATGCGCCTTCGGTAGCAGAGGAGTCTTATAGCGACCTTAGGAAGTTAATTGATAACTTAGAACGGAACGTCCGTGCTTTAAAATCATTAGGAGAACCTACAGAGCATTGGGACAGGTTATTAATATTTGTTTGTGCTAAAAAACTCAACCTCGAGACAAAGAAAAGTTGGGAAGAAGCGTCTATTTCGAAATTTAACGGTAACCCAACACTTCAAGAATTCACGGATTTTATATCGAAAAAATGTCGCATTATGGAAAGCGTTGATAATAGCACGAAAATGTTTAAACCGCGATCGACGCCTACGGGAAAAGTACTAATGAGAGCAAATAATTCGAATCCGCAATACAAATATCAGGGTAAGTCGTATGGGTTAGCTCATGGCGTTACTAAAACAAGTAAAGCATCGTGCGAATTTTGTAAGGGAACTTTACACTTTATATATCGGTGTGAAAATTTGTTAAAGTTATCTGTACCAGAGCGATATGAAAAGATAAAAAAAATGCGGCTTTGCTTGAATTGTTTACGTTCCAATCATTTTGCTGATAAATGTTTATCAGAGGGGTGCAAGAATTGCAAGGAAAGACATAACACGATGCTTTGTACTAAGTTAACTAATAAAAACGGTTCTACTCCCGTCGCAAGGGCAGAAGTAGAAAGTAATATATCGCAAACACAAAACACGAGTGGATGTGCAGAAAATAAGTGTAACAGCGGTTATGAAAATGAGCCGTCTATCGTTGCAACATCGTATGGTAATCCGAGTGTAGTTCTTTTATCGACTGCCATAGTTTATATTAAAAACAACCGGGGCGAATATGTGAAGTGCCGGGCTTTGTTAGACAGTGCTTCACAGATGAATTTCATTCGAAAAGATTTAGCCGACCACTTGAATTTGAGACCAATGAAAGTAAACATTCCGATTCTCGGCGTAGGTGAAACTCTGACACAGGTAAATTCACGGGTCATGACTAGCATAAAATCGGTCTACAACAACTTTAATGCGAATCTTTCATTTTTAATTTTGAAAAATATAACGACCGAAATACCAATTCAGTCGTTCAATATCGAAAATGTTAATCTCCCAAAGAACATTAAATTAGCGGATCCTGAGTTCAACGAATCGTCGAAAATCGACATATTAATCGGAGCAGAGCTATTTTATGAATTACTGTGCGTCGGGCAATTGAAAGTGGGTAATACAAATTTGATATTGCAAAAAAGTGTTTTCGGATGGGTTATTTCGGGAAAATGGTTTAAAACCTATGAGCAGGAAAGCGAGGCGGTATGTAATTTAAGTTTGACATCGAATCAAGCTCAAGAGCTACAAGGGCAAATCGAAAGGCTTTGGTTGGTCGAAGAAATAAAGTCAATAAAAGAGTTGAGTAAAGAAGAACGCGAATGTGAACAATTCTTCAAAGAAAACGTAAAAAGGGATACTAGTGGGAGATTTCGGGTGGCATTGCCTACAAGGGATAATATTAACGAACTAGGTGACTCGATGGAAATGTCAAAAAAGAGATTTTATAATTTAGAGCGAAAATTAGAAAAAAATCCGATATTAAAACAATATTATCATGAGTTCATGAGTGAATACGAAGATTTGGGTCATATGTCAGAAATTGAACCGAGTGGAATTGGTGATATCGATAAAGGATTGACTTATGTCTTGCCGCATCACGGAGTTCTAAATGAATCATCCTTAACTACAAAATTGCGCGTTGTATTCGATGCAAGCGCCAAGACAACAAGCGGATTATCTTTAAACAATGTTCTCAAGGTTGGTCCAAATATTCAGGAAGAACTGTTCAACATTCTGTTACGATTTCGACAGCATAACGTGGTAATAACGGCCGATATCGCCAAAATGTTTAGGCAGATGAATGTTCGAAAAAAAGACCGTGACCTACAAAGAATCGTTTGGCGAGAAAACGCGAATACTGAGCTCCGTCACTATCGACTCAATACGGTAACTTACGGAACAGGACCGGCAAGTTTTCTTGCTACAAGATGTCTTAAACAAATTTCAATCGATATCGAAGAACAGAGCCCTAAAATAAGCAACATAATCGCAAAGAATTTTTATATGGACGATTTGATAGCAGGTGCTTCGTCAGTACATGAGGTAGTAAATATCGCGAATGAAATTTCGAGAGAATTAAATGCTTATGGGTTTCCATTGCGAAAATGGGCATCCAATAAATCGGAAGTTCTACAAGCTCTATCTTGCAGTGAGATGGAGAAGGTTGGTTACTTTATAACTGAGAACGAAATAAAGAAAACATTAGGTGTATTTTGGAAGGCAAGTGAGGACACTTTGGAATATGTGGTGAAACTTGAACGTAAAGTAGGCACGAGAATAACAAAGAGACTAATTTTGTCGATAATCTCGAGAATATTTGATCCGTTAGGACTCGTAGGTCCTGTTATCATTCGAGCTAAAGTTCTTTTACAAAAACTTTGGTTACTAAAAATCGAGTGGGATGAATCGGTACCATTAGAAATATTTTCATGCTGGAGTAAATTTTATAACGAATTGGATTGTCTCAATAGTATCAAAATACCTCGACAATTTGTTATGCAAAATGCATACAATCTTCAAATTCATGGGTTTTGTGATGCTAGTGAGAAATCTTATGGGGCTTGTTTGTACTTGAGATCTACTAACGAGAGAGGTGAGACGTTAGTGAGATTAATTTGTGCCAAATCGCGAGTAGCACCCCTGAAGAGTCTCACTTTACCACGTTTAGAACTTTTGGGTGCAGTTTTATTAGCAAAATTAGTAGATAAGGTAACATCAGCCCTAGAAGTGGAAATCAATGATATATTTTTGTGGAGTGATTCTACAATCGTTTTATCGTGGCTCAGAGAGCAACCAAATTGTTGGAAGGTATTTGTTGGTCATCGCGTAGCTGAAATTCAGCATTTAACGAAAAGATTCCATTGGGGTCATGTAATATCGGAGGAAAACCCGGCTGATATCATCCTCAGAGGTGTATCTCCCAGCGAATTGAAAACTTGCGAGTTATGGTGGTCAGGACCTCCTTGGCTCAACTTAACTTGTGATGAATGGCCGGAAAACTCAATCGTTGAGATAGACAATTTACCTGAACGTAGAAAAATAAAAACGGTTCTTCTCGGTACCGAACAAAATCCAAATTTATCATTGTTTCTCAGATATTCCTCCCTGCATAAATTGATTAAAATCACATCGTTATGCTTGAGATTTTGTGACAATGCTAAAATTCGTGAGAAACCAAAGCGTAGAAGCGGTCAAATTACTGTGGAAGAGTATAATAATGCACTTAATCATCTGTTGCGTACTATGCAAATGCAAGAGTACGGAAAGGAAATAGAAACGTTGAAAAAATCGAAGGAGGTTTCTCCGCAGAGTTCAATAAAATCGCTAGATCCATTTTTTGATTGCACGGATCGGTTGATAAGAGTAGGAGGACGATTACAAAATTCGAGATTGGAATTTAATTCTAGATTTCCTATAATCCTACATCCTCGTCATCCACTCTCTAAATTAATAATCCTAGACTATCATCATAAGGATTTACACGCAGGAGCTCAAACCATCTTATCGAGTTTGAGACAGAAATTTTGGATAATAAATGGCCGAAATACTGTTAGAGGTATTTTAGCCAAATGTATCACGTGTTTCAAAGTGAAACCCTTAAGTATAAAACAAAAAATGGGAAACTTACCAAGAGATCGGGTAAACCCGCAACGTCCTTTTTCTATAGTAGGGGTTGATTTCGCAGGGCCATTCAATCTAAAGGATGGAAAGTTGAGAAATCGTGCGATCGTTAAAGGGTACATGTGTTTATTTATATGCTTCTGCACTAAGGCAGTACATATCGAAGTTGTTGGAGATCTTAGTAGTAATTCATTTTTGAACTGTTTGAAAAGATTCGTTTCGAGGCGCGGTCTGTGCAAGCGTATTTATTCCGACAATGCAACTAATTTCGTTGGCAGTGATAATGCCTTGAAGAAAGTTCTTCAAGACATGTTGGCTACGGTAGAGCAGGACCGTGATATCTCAAATTTTCTACTCAAAAACGCAATCGAATGGAAATACATTCCGGCGAGGTCTCCTCACCAGGGAGGTTTGTGGGAATCTGCAATCAAGTTAGCAAAATATCATACTACTCGTGTTGTAGGAAATTGTAATTTAACGTTCGAGGATTTGTCCACTATATTCGCTCAAGTGGAAGCGGTATTGAATTCCCGACCCCTAACTCCCTTATCCTTCGACCCAAAAGACCTTTCCGCCCTTACTCCTGGGCACTTCCTTATCGGAGACTCTTTAAATTCAATTGCACAAGCAAATGTGGCCGATATGCTTACCAACCGCTTGGATCATTATCATGCTCTGCAAAAGATGTTCCAGTCCATATGGAGAAGATGGTCAACCGAGTATATCCAGGGCCTACAACAGCGATCTAAATGGAATGTTACTTCGAAGAACGTCAAGGTTGGTACCTTGGTGCTTCTTATCGACGAGAATACCCCACCTTTATGCTGGAAGATGGGCCGCATCGTAGAGTTACATCCAGGGGAAGATCGAGTAGTTCGTGTAGTCAGTGTATTGACTGGAGGTGGTACCTTCAAACGATCGGTGCAGAAGATATGTGCCTTACCAATTGACTCAGAAGTCTAACACAAGTATTTAGCAGAAATTTTCGAGAGTTAGCACATTTCTGAGGTTATTTGAAAGCTAGGCTTTCCAAGGCCGGCGGTATGTTTAGTGCTATGCTCCGAAAGGGTATATCTGGAGTTATCCAACAAACTATTTGTGAGTTAGTCATTATGGGGTGAGCCATGCTCAACTGACAGTGACAGTTGATGAGACATTAGCGTCTGTTAATAAAACGAAAAAGTAATTCTTGTTCTTGTATCGAAATCAATTAAAATACAGTCCACTGAAATCGATTAGTCTTTTAAAAGCGTGTAGAAACAACAAGCTACCTGGGGTAGCAC
>JAVJAQ010002015.1:0-261852 GCA_032362365.1 Zygogramma bicolorata
GCAGAGCTACCAGAGACGTTCAAAGCCCTTTTTTTGACAAAAAAAAACAACAGACAAGACTCTTCAGAAACCAAAATGTCAGTGACAATGATTTTTCATCAAAGGAGTCACTGACAAAATCGGAAGACTAAAGAGAAAAAAACATATACGAACCGTTTCCAAACCTCAAAGGACCATTTCATCGTGCTTACCGAGATGAAAAGATGATGGAACGAATCATATCTGCTACAATTAACGGCCGAGAAACTATTAAAAAACTGGCAGAAGTTTTTCAAACAACAGTTGCTAGCACCAAGTGAGAGCAGTAACATTCTAGAAAATGCCAGCTGAGATGTCGAAATCCAATACCGACAAACCAACTAGTTCTTGTAGTTCTTACATTAGTTATTGAATGTGTTCTATCCAAAGGGAATCGTTTTCAATTGACGTAGCAACTTGTCGGGGTAAATAGAAGTCTACCCTTATACACTTCTATAGATTCCAATATCATTACTTAGGTTAGAAACCCTACAGAAAACTACAAGAAAATAACTGTTTCTGTTTTCGCAGCTGTAAGTTCTGTTTCAAGCTGTTCGTGCCTTTCCATAAAAATCTGTCACATCTCTTCTATCGAAACGAATAGCCAAGTGCGATTAATATCAACGGAGCGTGTCGAGACAGTCATCTCAAGCCAATATGATGGAAGTATATATCCCAAGTTTTTTTCATTATCTTTATCGGAAATGTTCCGGTAATTTCGACCCATTGAGGTGGCCCTTCGCGTTGGCTGCAAATAATGTTACTTCAAATCACGAATAATTCACAGATTTCTATGGGAAACATTTAAACCACTGATAATATTGAAAATTCAGCACATCATTGAAAAAGGAAACAGATATCTTACCGAAATATCAACGAAACGATTATTTTACATATGAGTGGATTTTTGGATTTGACAGACACGAAGTTGTTGACTAATTTCATGTTTCTTTCTTTAAGCAGAAACATTCCTCTCTCTTTCGCAGCATAGTTTTGTGTTGGTCTAGAAGTGTACCTTTCTCTGATTGAATATGATCCCTCTAAGTGGGTCTATCTTGGTGTACCCAATACGTAAAAACAATATACAGAATTTTTCCAACCAAGTCACTTCTAGTAATTTCTTAGGTAAAAATTCATGATCAATTCTCTGGACCAAAGTCAAAGTAAAAATCACTTTCACTCCCCAATTGAAATGTAAATTTCATTTCCTTGTGGATAATTTTGAGTTTTAGAAAATAATCTCTAGTTACGACATGATATGTTATATTCTACACTTTTTTGTGCAAGTGCGGTAGACTCAGATGAAGAGATGATATCTCTTCATCACAGGGATATAAATTTATTCGTCACGAAAAATTACCCTCAAATAATAATCTGTGATATCTTTACCAACTGTTTCGCATCCACCATGATATTTGATGGAAAACAGAGGTGAAGCACCTTGTATATTCCGAAAATAACTTTCAGAATTCGTGGTACATGCATCGTTAAACGGACACAACCCTTAATAATCCGATATATCTCAAACGAATGCGGACGTAATCGAGAGCTCTCCTTTAAGAACTGCTGCAAGATATATATTCTATTCATTCCTCATTCCTGTTCATTTCATTCCACCTCCCATGGCTTTTCTTCGGTTATGCTGCAACTTATAGAGAACTGAATGAGATATTCTCAGAATTTTGTAACGGTAACCGTTTGCCTGATGATACAGTTATATCGAGAAATAACGTGATCTTCGTCTTTATGGAATGACAGACAAAAAATTTTCATTCGTTGTCCAATAAGCGTATATGAATATTGGGATTTTTCGGTAATCAGCAGTAGAGGACCAACGCATGTTCCACGATATGAAGAGTAGTTTAAGGGGCATTCCCTGTTGTGTTGCGCCAAAACGAATCATTAACAGATCCTTTTGACATTTTTGAGGTGTTTTCGACGTTTTTTGGCACTGCGACAAAAGCGTCTAATGTTGCATCAAAAGCGTCTCAGAAACGTTAAAATGCCTGTTGATCTTCCACTATCAGCTGATATCCAATTGAAAACTTCCACCAAGAAAGTCTGAATGTACGCCCATAGGCAAAAAAATCATTCAAACCCTTGTCGAAGAAATAGTCACATGATAATTTTTTATATATGGAAAAATTGAATAAACGTGATGTGTATATTCTTAGCAGTGTATTCTGGAAACCGAACGTGTTTTGTTTTTCCTGAGGCTTTGAAAATTTGAATATTGTATGTGAATCGAGATATGAATATTTAGTAAAAAATATCGAGGGAGTTAACTGAATTCGAAATGAATTTTTATTATAGCTTCCCGTTAAATCTCTGTAAAAATGTTTTTTGCTCGATTTCAACAGCAACCCCTATAACAGAGAGAATCAGATGTACAGTTAGATATACAATATACAACACAACTATTTATCACAACCTGGTCAGAATAAAAGTCATTCCATCCTCATTAAATACGCCTCTACTTTCTGGCAAAATACACAGAAAACGACACTCTTATGTTCACTATAGGCCTGGTACGCCTAATGTTGTAGAAAACCCAAACCAGTACAACAAACACACTCCTCACCATCTACACCAGACTCAAGTTTCAATACAATTTAACTATATAGATCACTCAGCATGGACCATAGTCAACCGCGTTGAAATATATGTCAAGATGCATGAAAACCTTTGTGCGTTGGCTAATATGCTTTTGTTTAGTAAATTCCTCTCGATCTGAGAAATTTAAGCGGGAGCTTACGTTTTTTCTCATTCGCTAAACTCTGGCGAGATCTTTCGTTCACCAGAAGAATCATGTACTCGGGCCACCTTATAGAAACCTTACGCCTTACATACAAGTGTGACAGTTTTATAATTTTTGAAGTATTCAAAATTTGAAAATTGCGATAATTTCAATATTCAATTATATTCCGTTCAGTTTTGTTCGTTTCATTTCACGTTGTACCTCCCACGTTTCCATCGTTACTACTGTTGTTGATGTTGTTGATGATGAATTTTTCAATGCTTTTTACTTTCACAATGGAGCATTTTGCATTTATTGTGATGTTAATAGTGCCGGATCTAATATCCATCCCTATATTTCTTAGTGTTAGAAAATATAGGATAGTTTCAAAACATATTTCGATAATAGAATAATAGTTTTGAAAATCTCAGAATCCAAATTGATGTCAATTGATAATAGAACGCAAGAAGATGAAGAAAACCAATATCTCCTTGAACGACCTTTATCTTGCCTATTTGTGTGATTTACTATTGTTTTCCAGGATTTCCCTGTTTTAACATTTTTTTTCCAGCATAAGTGACAATAATTGTATTGACGTGTCTAGTTGAAAGTGATAGAAAAACGATTCAAAAATATGGAGCAAAAGTTTTTTCAGACCGTCGGACGTGCAGGAAATTTGACGTTACCTTACCAGATTCATGAAGTGTATCTCTATTGGTAATCTCTCGAAGGGATTTCTTTGGTTGAAATTGTTCAAAATCAAGAATGCGGGATATCGAGAATTTGGACTTACGATTTTTCAGTTATAAGTCAACACACCAGGCTTTTTATGCATCTTCATATATGTATAAGCTGGTAACTTATAGTTCAGAAAATGAAGCTGAAAAAATGGTAAAACCTCGCAATTTTTTCGTCCAGCACCTATTTGTAAAAAAACTTGGGATTAGGCTTATTACACCCCCTTCTTCATTCTCTATATTGTTCCGTTGTACGCTTTTTGTTTTTCAGGGGTGAAAACTACCCCTAATTGTCAAAAATTATAAAATAACATTAAAAACCTAAATATGGCTAAAAATAGTTAAATAATTGTTTCATGCTTTAGGATACAATTTCACAATTTTTCAACCTGCCCTTGTAGATACAGATACAGAACTACCCTTGAAAACATTGGGATTTTCATAATATGTCTTCGAACTTCAGAATACACTGGTGAGAAATCAACGAAATATACACTCACACACGCGAGCAGATTTTTCTTCTTCTCTGTCTTCCAATATGAATGGAAAAAGTGGAACATATAACGTATAACGGCCGAATATACCGCTCCGAAGCGGGTAATTCAAATTTTTCATGAAAAAATTGATCGGTTTTTTAAGCATAGCTCCTTCATTTTAGGTGATGGAAATTTTTTTTCGGGAACGATTTTGTAGAGCTTTTCAAGAGCTATAAGACTATGTGAATAAAATCACTTAAGATCCTTCAGTTTTTAAATGTAGGTGTTAAATGGCTATATCTCGCCGAATTTTCACTTTACAAAAAATCTACACAGAGGGAAATTTTAGTCATCAAAAAAGCTACAATTAAGTACTGTATCGTTTTTCGTATCTTTAGTATTTTGAGGGATATTTATAAGAAAAGGGTTAAAAATACGAAATTGAAAAAAATTGTTTTCTCTTTAAACTCCAATTTTTCTAAAATTAGGCATTTTAAATTGGTTAAATTCCGTTGGTGTACTGATAGTATATATATAAAGAGAATCACAGAAGGGTGGCGATCAATATTAGTTAGGGGGTACTCTGGAGGTTGTTTTCACAGGTTTTTTTCGTAGATAAAAGCGGTCACCGATCTTATTTTGATCATAAGTCGGTCGATATTCATGCTAGGAGACATTTTTTCATTTGTTTGAAAGCTCTAATTGAATGCTTTAAAAAAGATTCTTTGAGCTTTCTTCGAAAAATGCTAATTTTTTTCGTTATTTCGCTTTAAATCTTCCAATTTATAGATTTGACGAAAAAAGCTAAGCATTAATCTGCTGTATCTTAGTTCGTATGTGTCGTAGGAATATTATAAAGCATTGTTTTTGTTTTTTCGAAAGCTACAATTTGCCTTTCCACACCACTTTTTTTGGTAAAATGCATAGTTTTAGAGTTATTTGCAAAAAAATATTTAAAAAAGGCAATTTTTTCGTCTAAAAACTGTTACTTTCAACTTCGAATAACTCAAAAACTATTACTTTTACGAGAAAAATGTATGGAACATTTTTTTCTTAAAATTACTTTTTCCGTCGATTCCTACAGTTGAAATGTAATAAAAAATTTCCACCTCCGTGATGAGGTGGCAACCACCCCCAAGGCTCTGGGGTACAGCGTCATGATATAGAAAATGATCCTCGAGCTATTCCCTACGAAAAAATTGCGAGCCAAAATGTTTCATTTCCTGAACTATTAGATACAATCTATTGGACACTTGAGCTGAGAAAATTGAAAATGTTGATGAATCTTCCTGATCCCAATAAAGGGCTTCTGGAGTGAAATACTTCGAAAACTCTTGCTCTCTCTCCTGATGAATCTTTCACCCTATCAATCTGAGTTTTGCAGGGATCGCTCAAGCTATTCAAGCGACGATGCATGTTATAAATCATCTTTTTTTGATATATTTCACACCCATAATTGTTGTGTTGAGTTCTTTGCTCACTTCTTGTACTGTAAAATCTTATCCACGGTTGAACTGCCAAGCTTTGAGATACTTCACAACGAACATGTAAACGCCATCTATCAATGTGTGTTTTTCGGGGTGTGATTACATAAGCTAATATTTCCGGAATTTCGGGAGGTTTTCGAGGGGGCATCGATCGGTTCCCGTGTCTCGACGGTGCTACAATATTAAGTTTCGTGATTAATGGTTGCATTTTGTGCTTCCTGGTCGTTGGGGTGGCTTGATTAATCGCAGCGTTAGTGAAAACAGGTAGATTTAATCATCCGCTAGATTTCGTTGGAATTTGGTAATTTGATTATTTTCAGCGGTGTATCTTTCCGTTGGAAGGAAGTGGGTGAACTTGGATTTTTATGAACACGATTTCTAATTGGTGTTGATATCGGCTTTCAGGTTGATAATATTTTCAGATATTTTCAGCATATACAGCAGAAAAACCAATGATCCGTGAAAATGCTCATTTCTTTATGCTATTCTGAAAAGTGTGCGATTCCAGTCAACTGAATCGTTATGATTTCATATCCACACAAGGTAGGATTTGAATTCCATCAATCACAGAGAACAAAATTTCTGGTTACCAGGAACAACTCTGGAGAAACTTCATAAATCTGATCTGTCTAACTAATTATTTAGAATTTTTCAAGCAAACGTTTTAAAAATCAACGATTTTAGCGAATTATTTTTGAAAGAAACAAAAATTAATAGCAAAAATGGATCATGAAAATAGTTGTATTATCTCGATTTTTCAAGTAGCTTTTGTGTGGAATTAAGTGACTTACATCTACTCTTCACACTAGTAATTATCTAGTAATGTATGTATAGTCTAATTGGCCTAGTTGGTTAAGACATACGCCCTTCGAAACGGTCAACTTTATAGTCGTTGGTTCGAGTTCTACCAAATCCGTTTTTTTTGTACTTTTTTCAACGATTTGAATATTATTACTTTTCAGGTACTAACTATTCATTCTTGGAATTTTCGAAGATTGTTGTCGGCAAGAATAAGAAAGCTTGAAAATAAGTGATGTGAGAGATTTGGGAAATGAATTGCAAGTTGAAGTTTTGGACACAAAACTGATTCCCAAAATGATACTCGAAATGGAGCTCTGAAGTATTTACCTGGCCGAAGAAAACATCAACTGTATAACTTGGATGGATTTTGGCCACCTCGCCCTACGGCATCGTGCTCAAACTTTGTCTTCGTGCGATATGGCCACCATATCCATCCTTGTTGTACAAACTACTATTTTCCAATGATTCCAATAACTGGTGCACGAGAATTCTTTGGTTAACTCTGGCAAAACGTTTTGTATGCAGTACTTTTCAAAACACTTACCTATAGTTGATTTTCATATTACAGTCAATAATGATGTTCTAAATTCATCTGCAGATACAAAGCTTTAAGGTTACTACCTGGGAGATCCAACAGCTGGGATATTAACATAGATGCATTTCAAAAAAATCCATGAGTACAAGTTTTTCATTTCAATAACTGCTACTGATTGATATTGGATTTTTATATTTCAAATCAATTGGTTAATTGTGATTTTCAATTCTCCAGTTCATATCATTGTTGTAGTACATTTTTCACATAAGGCCTCAAGCTTTCTTCGAAAAGTGCAAATTCTTCTCGTTATTTCGCTTCAAATCTTCCAATTTATACATTTGACGAAAAAAGCTAAGCATTATTTTTCAAAAGCTACAAGTATCAAATTATTACACCTAAAACGAGAAGGCGGCTTGTTGGCTTGTTACATTTCATATACAAGCGTTGGACAGACAATCCGTGATCATGAACAATTTGGAAAATCTCAGAGCATTCAAAGGGATAGTCTCATGAAGGGTAAGCGAAATGCATGTGAAGCCACCTTACGGTTTAGGTGCGACACTCACTCCAGAGAAGTTATTCAAAATTTTACATCGGCGACGATAATTCACCACACTTTAAAAACCGAAAACTGCGCTCGCAGAAAGATGAAAACCTTTCTGGAGAATCTCCGAAAAATAATTTCCGAGTCCACATACACCTCTAATGGGGTATGAATAGTGAAAGAGTTTAGTTACCAATAGGTGAAGTAAAATACAAGTATCAAAAAATATTTGAATGCTCCAATGTTTCCCAATTAGTATAGGATGCAAAGTTTCAACCAACGGACAGCTGTTTTGGCCTTTGGGCCTCATCAGCGTTGGGCAGACAATCCATGATCATAAACAATTTGGGAAATCTCAGAGCATTCAAAGGAATAGTCTCATGGAGGGTAAGCGAAATGAGTATATATATATATATATATATATATATATATATATATATATATATATATATATAGGAGAGAAGTCGTTGCTGAACAAAACTTGGGGATTATTTTGGGACAGAAGCGAAAGTGTACTCATATAACAATATATTTTCAATATCTCGACAAATGGTTAATGTTGTCATCGGGAAGCTACAAAGTGTAATACTGATGAGTGGAAAATGAAAACGAATTTTCCTTTTTCTTGTATCACGTTGTTGGTGAGGATGGTCGCTAAGTGAGTCAGATTCAGATGACACATAGTATGAAAACTTTTGCAACATTAATACGTATCAGTTTCATATTAACAACTGATATTATTCGAACTGGTGTTATATAGAACAACCATGAAGAATTGAATATCGTCGTGATATTGAAAGTCGGAGATCTTTCTTCGATTTCCATGAAACGAAATGAATGTCAACCAACCAAGTGCTCATCGGACTCACCTCTGACTCGGACTTTTACAGTCGGACTCGTTCGCGTTCGAGCTGTCGTCCTCTTCTCGGCTGGTGTTCTGCGACTTGGGCGACTGGAGCGGCGTGTTGGCATCGTCGGAGCTGCCTTCGTCTGCCTCCGCGTTCGACACCATCAAGTGGCCCCCGCTACCACCGCCGCCACTGGTCCCATTGTGGCCGCCGCCGCCGCTGCCCGCCGTCACACCTCCGCCACTGGTCGGCGGTTCAATCTGTAACGAAAAAGAAAACGTCGTTGGGTCTTGCGGTTTATGCATGAAGTGATTGCCACATAAATGTTCAATTAGTGCATTTTGTAACCCCAAAAATATCGTATATTACATACTGAGGCGCAAAGTGAATCAATAACTCAAGAAGCTCCAAACGAATGTGATTTTTATGATTATTGGTTTCGTTCTAATGAATGCGATTGGCATATCACTACTGAGTATGAAACAACATCGCTTTCCGCTGTCTATCTGTCCCTATGTGAGCTTTGGTCTTCGAAACTTCGCAACGGATTTTGATGCGTCTTTTAACAGATTTTAATACAGCAATTTTTAGAGAAAAATAATAATATAATAATGAGTTTATATGAGTTTTAATAATGAGTTTATATGAGTTTAATCAGCTATAAAGCTACTTATTACATTTATCTTATAACATCAAATGTGTAATATTTAATTATGGATCACTGATAGAAAAAAATAAATTGGAATATATTATTTTCACAAGTACACTTTGTATACAATTCAAATCATTCAAAAATTGTAAAGATCATCATTTCAGTATATGATTAATTTTTTCTAGAGAAAAAAAATCCAAAATTTTCAGAAGTCAATGTTCGTTTTAACAAAATTTGTACATATTTTTCGGAAATTTGTTGAACTTTCAAATTTTTTTATTTGTAATGGCAATTCACTCGAAGTTTTCAAGCCTCGTAAAAAAGTTTGCCCAAAACTTATATTATACCTCTTCAATTAAATATCAGTGGAATTCCTCGTATTATAATTTGTATTGTAGCTTGAAAGTTCTAAGTTGCCTTTCAGGTATCTAAGAAGCATGTAATTCTCCAATTTATATACAAATATATAAGTATTCAGATAAAATCCCCGTTTAACACTCAACATGTCAAGACTCATGCATCCATAATACTTTACTATAGATATCTTCATTTAAAGGTACTCTCAATTCCTGTAAAATTTCCAGTTTCATTCAGTGTGAATAATATTGTCGAACAAAATTGAAAATGGGGTTCTATGATAGATCTAAATATTTTAAGTTTTGTTTCATTTGTTAGGTGTTTTCCGATTCTTTATGGCAATCCAGTTTTTCTAGCGATTTTTCCAGAAATATATGTGAGATGCTCATTAAAATTCAGCGATAACTTTCACCAACGTTTGAATACCATTCCATTCACAATTCGAAATAATTTCGAAAAGTGCACAGAAAATAATTATTCGTGATAATAATTTCAATGCGCTTTGTGTTTTGAGTAGGAATTGAACATAGACGAACTTCATGATGCACCCACGAATGTCAATGTTGTCATTCTTTATGAATGTCAGTTGCCTGCTTAGAGGTTGAAATATGTTACAACTCATCTTTATATTGGTGTGTAGCGAGTATTCCAATGATTTGTAAATACCGATGAGAGTAGACTGGCGTTTCGAATAAAAGAGGGTCAGACATTTGCAAAAGAGGGCAGCTCTTTCCTACCTCATCTTCATCTGAGTGAACAATTACTCACCCTTCAATCTGAAAGTGTTAACAAACAAGCACATTATCGAATAATTCTGAATGAAACTTTTTTATTGGTTTTTTGGAATATTTTTGAATCACTTCGTTGTAATAACGGATGCCACTCCGTATTGCACCCTATGGTTGTATTCCCGTTGCTTTTTTTGATGGCCAGAACTATGATGCCTAAAAGGCGATTCATGAGTTTTCAGAAAGGCAACTGAGATGGTATATTGTATCATGTTCGCTTGTCCATAATGTGAAAACGAGGCAAATATCAAATTTTTATATTCCGTATTGAAAGTACATGATTTCATCAGACCCACCATCTGTGATGGAAAAAATAATTTTCAATGAGCAGTCAAAATGTATAAAGGAGGCTCGCACCTTCAATGAAACCAGTAGATAGCTCAAAATTTTTTTAATCCAAGGATGTTTTTATAATTTGGCCAATCGGCAAATCCTACATCGGAGAAACCAAAAGACCATTGGAAGTGAGAATAGGCGAACACAAGAAAATCGCACAACGGGGAGAAACAATGAAATCAGGAATAGAGGAGCATGTTTGAATGAAAAATCACAGCATCACATGGTCTGAAGCCGAGGTCATACACAAGGAGGAGCACTGGTTCAAGGGGAAATTCAAGGAAGCCGCCTACATCCTCAACAACGACGCATTCAGTCATCCCAGCTTGGAGATCCGGAATGTGTGGAGGCCGTTTATCCAAGGTATGGCTCGATGAGGGAGAATTTCGCATCAATATATCCATTCCCCGCTGAAGACTCGATCGGCACACTTCTAGTAGTAGCACCAGCTCGCCTCCTTGGTAGTGCCACCCTTTTCCCCACTATAGGGAAATCGGAGGCTTTATAACCGACCACACCTCGAAATATTGTCAGTCATCAACCGAAGACGATTGCGGATACCAGCAATCGAAACGTCGTGAGTACACTCAACTTGAAACTTGGTTTCAACATTTTTTGCATAATGTTTCATGCAATTTCTTTATTTACATTTTTTCACTAGTATTTCATATTCGATACCTCAATTTTATCGTCTCAATATTATTTCATTTATTTCGTTATTTTATTTTTTTGACTCATATTTCTTATTCGATATCTCGATTCTTGTAACAACAGTATTTTCTTTGATCAATAAATCCCTAATTTCGTTAATAACCAAAAATTTTATTTTGATTTGATTTTTTCACTTAATTTTAAGATTGTTTGATACTTTTTACTCATTTTGTATTTGATATGTTTTTTACTACGAAGGAAGAATCCATCCACCAAAAATAAAAACATTTAAACAGTACGGGTTTTCTAATTTCGGGAGCTTGTTTAGTAACGTTTCAAATAACCTCGAATATTAGGTCCCCATAATGTACATCCAATAACGTGATGAACCATTTCCATTCATCATTTATCCCCCAATTTCCTCCGATAATCGCTCACTTAGAGATGCGCGCCGAATGCCAATCTTTCAAATTGCCCCAACTTTAGTCTGGTTACGGCGACAACGCTCGTTTCGAATGGGCCGAGGTCCCGAATCGAAAATCGATTTTCCTGGCGCAATTTCCACGGCTGCGATAAGAACTCCCCTCCAAGTTTCGTAGTCTGCAATGTTCGCAGAGAAATGCATAATTGAATTTTGATTTCATTAGAATTAGTTCGGGATGAATTGTTCCGTATGTAACTAAGCTCATCGTTTGAATTATAATTCGATGATTGTAAGAAGACTGTTAAGGAAAAATGTTAGATTTAGTTTGCTATTCCCTAAAAAGAAGGCTTGAAGATAGTTGGATTTTTTTAAGCTGATTTCCATTCTGCTTGTATTTTCATGATGATCGTTATTCAAAATAACTTGTAGATCCTACCAATTTGACACCTGACAGCAGTTTGGAGTTATAAGCTTTAGGTTATAAGAATAGTATATTACACACCGAGATGGGAAGTGATTTATTCCTGTCGTGAGATCAGTTGGTTAACTGAGACGCACCTACCGAGATTTGTATACTATTTCATTTACAACCATCATTTTTCGATTGAAATTAATAAATCTCTGTTTCTTATGAACATATCAAAAATATTTCATTTAACGACAAATCACCAAGAACGCGATTTTTTCAGAATAATAATAATAACATTTATTGTCCAACAGTAAACCATTTATAGAGCAATTTGTTAAACACAATGTTTGAGTACACATCAGAAATATATATGCAATGAAATCAACAACTTATAATTGCAAATGAATTTTCAATTGATTCCTTAATTCTACGATACTGCATGTAAAAATGTCACAATGTTCACTTATTTTATTAAAACTCGTGCACATTGAAGTAATGGGTGCTTTCAATAACATATTAGTACCAGGCCTTTTGCACCAAAAGAAATCACCTTGTCTGGATTCTAAACGTGGCACCAGGATATTGATAGAGGACAATACATCAGCTCATGTAAGAATAATATGGCAGCCTGTTGTCTGCGTTTCTCTAGTGATATGAATCCAAATATGTCTAACAGTTCAATATAATTCGAACCTCTAGGTGGGTATGTTCCATCCATTTTATAACATAAAAATTTCAAGAATTTTTTCTGAACTTTTTCAATGGACTGAATATAGTGATTGTAAATAGGGCTCCATATTGAAGAGGCATACTCTAATTTTGACCTCACAAAATAGTGAAACATCGATATCAAAGCATGGATGTTAACGAAGTTTCTACAATTTCTGATGATAAAACCATATGCGCGATACGCTGAGGAAACAGATTCAGTTATATGTTTGTTGAATGTTACTTGTATATCGAAATAAACACCCAAGTCACGTATTGCATTATTTCGTTCTAAGTTGGAGTTGTTGATGGAATAATGATATTGAATCGTTACATTTTTCCTGCTGAATGTCATTATCTTACATTTTGATATGTTAAGAGGTAAGCGATTTTGTTCACAGCATTTATGTAAAAAGTTCAGCTGGTATTGTAATTCAATACAATCGTTAATGGAATTCACACCACTGTAAAGTTTTGAGTCGTCTGCAAACATCAGTCTGTTGCATCTCAGTGATTCACATAAGTCATTATTGAAAATGAGAAATAACAATGGACCTAAGTTTGACCCTTGAGGAACTCCACTGGTGGCTAAGTACATATCAGATTTGTATCCATTGTAATACACAAACTGTTTGCTTCGTTTCAAGTATGACTCTAAAAGTGTTACATAATTCAATTTGAAACCTAATTTCAGAAGTTTATGAATAAGCAGTTCATGATTTATCTTGTCGAATGCTTTCGAGAAATCCGTATAAACCACATCAACCTGCCCCCTATCATCAAGATGACAATCACGTTGATACATTGTTACCGTGAGTGACTACGGAGTACACAATTGTCACCAATATAAATAAATGTCAGATAAAGTCAATAAATGACAGATAAAGTCTAGAATAGATGAAATGAGGGCGGGAGCTGAGGGCGGGAAGTAGGGGTGGGTAATGTGACACTTCCCAACCTTCAATGACGTTAGTAATGACATCATTACATATATGGTTGTAAATAAATGGATATTATCTGACTTCCTTATGACAAGTGCATAAACGTTTCTATTGAGAAGTGGAGGTTGAACTTCTGATAGCTTATTAATTAGAGCTCATGACTAATTTCAGGTTACTCAAAAATGCTGTTTAAATTTGGTTTCGAGAAATAATTTGCCTGAAACAATACCATGAGCAATTGAATTGAATCTCATATTTGGCAAAACAACTGAAATTTTCTGAATGATTGTCTACCTGTTGTTGGTGTGAATCGAGCAGAAAGCTGTGTGTTTTTAGTATCGTTCAAAAACCTCATAAACGATGAGATTGAAACCTTTGGTGTAAAAGTAAAAAGTTTTCCTAGAGATCAATTATCCTAACACTAAATTGATATTTTTGCACTCGACGCGAGTTTCGCTAACAAGGTTAGCATCTTCAGGAGAAAAAACTGATACTCAATTGATATTGAATTGATAATATCAATTTTCTACTCCTGAAGATGTTAACATTGTTATCGAAATGAGTGTTGAGTGCAAAAATCACAGTTTGGTGTTAGGGTGGTGATGTCTAGGAAAATTTTTGAGAAACCTCATCCAAATATTTCAATTTCTTGTATACTAAGAGAGATTTGGTCTACTAGGTGAGCAGAAGAAAAATGAAACCAGTGGTGAGAAATTTATTTCCTAATTTTGACAAATGAGGTGACATTTTTTAAAATTGGCAGGAATGTCATGAATTATAAAAGTGTATTACGTAACAAGGAGGATAGGTAGCCTGAGAGCGAAAAATTTCACCCTGTGTTCGTATATCTTTCCCATTAGAATGCTGAGGGAAGCGGTAATTTTTCTGTACCAATTATCCCACTCTGGATACCATTTCTATATTATTTTATAACAGAATGAAAACACGAGCTCTACATAATATAAACGACCGGCATATCAAGAGAATGGGCTTAGATTCCAAACTTCTCTTATGAAGCATGAAGATTAACGAGTTGGAGAATTTTGAATAGTGGGGGAGCTTTTGTATAGTGTCACACGTGTGGTGGTGAATGATTTGGAATCAAATATTCCTTCATATTTTTCATTTATATTTCTAACTTGTCAAGAATATTTTCCGTTTGGTTCACTGAAGACAGTAGCTTTTCATTTCAAGTTGTCATTTAATTTTCATTTGTTTCTCATTATTTGAGCTGAATGTCATTACTTTCTACGTTTTATGTTGGCTTGTGAGAATCGGGACAACAGATCGAGCTATGCAGCTGTTACAATAACCATAACTACGAATTCTCGAAAAGTGTCTGCCACAGGCTTCATTTCATTATATCGATTTTAATATTTCGAATTCTTTTTTTATTCAGCAAGTTTTCCAAATGAAATCCGTCAAGAAAATTCATTTCAACAGGAAATACGCATGAAACTCTACACAACTCATGATTTCTAATAAACTCATTTGTCTGAACAATATTTATGATGGAAATGTAAGTTGAAAATCTCATGTATAATGTAGGAAAGAATCTAAACAATTTTATCTTAACCATCAGAATCTTAATTCATAACTACACACATTACGTATTCCACGAAAAAGTCTCACAGCAGTATCCTTGATGAAATGCACTGAAAAATCAGGAACACAGCCATCACAAACTGAAAGAGAAGCGGAATAGCACTCACCCGTCTCCCACTCGGTATTCATTTTCAGATCATAATGAAGTGGGTTAATCAGGAGAAACTTCATCTGCGCGGATGAGAACTCGCTATATTTAACCAAATTCATCGGAAAACTCCAGTCTCTGATATATATCGTCGTCGCCGTTGTGACGTTTTTCATTCTATGAGACCTATCCAATTATTTCCCAAAGCCCTCGATGCGAAAACTCTGTCCCTAAGGGCCCTGTAATCGTATGAGACCTTCTTTACTTTCAGTTAGGCCTACTGCCTTGGTCCCCGTTTCTCCGAACAACAGGGCTCCAAACAAAAGATCGGGTTAGGGGAATTTCATTCTTCGGGTATCACGAGTTTGCTTAAAGTTGGGAGCATTTTGTTGTTCGGGTGGATTTATCCTGAAAAAGTGTCACTTGAGAAAAACAGAGGATTTTATTCGAATTTAGGGTATAATAAAGTTTTTTTTCCAGAAAAAAATACGTGAGTAGAGTATATCTTTCAGTTGGGAAGGATTGCAGCGAAATTTTCATTTGTAAAAGAATCCTGGTGATTGGTGATAAGGTTTTGAGTTATTGGTAGAAAGTGATATTCAGGATGGAAAGACTTGCACAAAATTTGATGCAATGCAATAACAATTGAAAATGAGTTCCTGCATTTGATTTGACGAAAGCATATGCAGGATTTTCTTCTGTAGAGAACCCCGAACTGGCACCGGTCGGATATAAGTCAATGCTCCTCGCGGTACTAGCCAGGGAAGCATGAGTTTCAACGAGGTTACTTCACACGGATATGTAGTGAAAATATTAATCTGTTGAAGAAATCCCGCACGCATAGTCCTGATTTAAATTTCATCGAAGATTTCTCTGGGGTAGTGAAGAATAACTCTTTCACGTTTTATGTTTGAATGGGATTACCAAGCAGCTCCTGAAAAAGGGCATGACAAAACATTATTGTTCTGTTACTAGGATTAGGGGCATTCCAAGAAATTGGGTCTTGGGCCCAGAAAAATTGAGAACCTGATGAATTTTGAAGACTCCATCAGCGCCTTTGTGATTTTTTTGTTCTGGGTGTTTGCACCGGTACCAGTCGAATATAATGCAAAGATCGTCGTGGTATAAGGCGGGGCAGTAGTTGTTTTCCGACAGGTGTTTTCCTAGAAATCTACTGTGTAGATTAGACACAACAAAAATTTGAAGAATGCTGGTGTTTCCCGTCGATTTTGTTGCATTAATTTTTTGTCTAGTTATACCCAAAACAGCGGAAGAAGCTTCTATAACTTGTAGTTTTCTGTTTTCTGTTTTCTATTGGTGGAGTTTATTGCAAGCATACCCCAAGCATGTCCCACTTCTCTAATCTAGTTATTGATCTGATTTTATGCTCCACTTACATATCCTATGTGCATCGTATCTAGATTATATTTGAATGCTATATAGATAATACTATTCTGATTACTTCTATATTGTACACCTTGGACAGATAATTGTTATTGATTGAATAATGTTTATCTGTCATTACTAAGAACTTTGATATCGAAAGCAATAATTACAAGTTACCGACTTCATCAACTTCTTCATCAACATTGTTTTCTGACATGTGTTGATCCATCAAATATTCATGTAGATAGTTTGATAAGTGCTTGATTGATCGTTCAGAGTTAATTTTATTATTTTTGATGTTTCAGAAAGAGCCTCTTAATGGTACGATGTTTGAGTTTGAAGAATGTGGAGCAAAACGCTCTGTAGGTTCTATTACGATTAATAGCTTTTTGAATACAGCTGTTTCAATTATACCCAAGATTGTAACGAACGGTAGGGTTTGTAATTGTTTCCTTACTTTTATTCATTGCTCTTCTAGGTACTCAGAATAATCCCTCAATATTTTCTTTCAAACACTGCACCTCTATTTCAACCTATCTGTATCAGTTTATTTTTACAGAATAGACGACTTTACAATTTACAATCCCACCGCTCTGTTACTAGTGTGGTAATTGCTGAAAGGGTATTATTTTTGTATTATTTCAACATTATCATTTGCTTATTAACACTTCTCAACTAGTTCACACTTTAGGAAAAATAATCACAACGCTAGGTCACCAGATGTAACGGCTGCGAGAGTTATTGTAATTCTGCATGAACGCTTCTAGTATCTTATTCATCTTTACGTAAATCATTTATCAACAATTACTTTATGCTTTCCAAAAAAAAAATCATATATCACATTACAATCCCTCTGCACGTTACTAGATGGAATAATTGGCTAAAGGCTTTTGAATTCATTAATGGCAGCGGCTGTCACCAGACGTAGATTTCTTCACGTCAGATTTTGGATGTTAAGGCAATTTCCGAAAGAGACATGAATTCGGCCCTCTGCATGAAGAAAGGGTCTTTAGTGAGAAACCTAAGGTTTCCACAAACAGAAAAATGTGTACTCAGAACACAAAAATCTGATGTACATACTTATATCTATGAATGCCTCTAAATTTGCCCCACTGGCTAAATGTATATTATAGGCCGCCCTACGGCCCATCTCAATTACTACTCGATGTTAGAGAGAGTCAGAAAGATTTCTCAATCTGTTATTCAAACAACAGATATAAAATTAAAGATGATTTCTCTTCACGAAAGTGAATGAAATGGTTATTTACGTTAACACACACCTAAAATTGACATACCAGTTGGTCTTCTATCTACCTTGTATGGCGGTTTCTTGGGCGACTCCCATTCCATATTCTTTCTTGGTTTCCAAATACGAATATACTCAAAGCCAAACAACACTTATGCACACGAAATGACTAATATTCTTATTTTTCCTGATTGTAATTAACTTCTACCCCCGTGACTTGAGTCGCGACCCCATGATTTAGGAAGGGGCTACGAATCCCTCCCGCGCTCAGCGCGCGATTCCCCTTCGCTCAGATCTCTCGATCGTCTTTCTAGCGCGAC
Organism: Zygogramma bicolorata; assembly: GCA_032362365.1. Lineage (NCBI taxonomy): Eukaryota > Metazoa > Arthropoda > Insecta > Coleoptera > Chrysomelidae > Zygogramma > Zygogramma bicolorata. The sequence continues at coordinate 18,095 of JAVJAQ010002015.1, forward strand.
TTCCGTTCAACTACCTTTCGAGACGTTTTCGTCCACGCAATTCCAGCCAACGATCATAATCTTCCTAAATTTGCGATAATGCATTTTCTAGAGCCTGCCACCCACACAGCGCCGTCCATAGGCTGATCACACGCGAAGGCGATGTTTTGTCTATCAAAAAGTTTACACATTGAAATCTCATATCTCGTCTAGACTGAAACAAAGACTTCTTTGATCGGGTGTTTCGTGAGAGGAATTCTCAAATGAATTTTGATACATTGTATATGAAGCTTTCATATACAGGGTGTGAATACTTATACTGAGTTCACTTAAAAATGCTTAGCATTACAAGATCAAATGATGATGATGAAAAGGAGCCATTTTTTCTATATTTATATTTAAAACAGCAGCAGAATGTTACCGAAGCAATCTTGAAGAAAGAATTTTACTGTAACATGATACTATGCATCCCAATTACTGCTATGTTTTAAATCTTAGAAAAATAAAGAAGAAAGTCGATCTGTCAGTACCCAGTACTTTGATATCGGAAGCGACTATATCATATTATCGGTCTCATCAATTTCTTCATCAACTTCTATTTCTTTTAATTTCGTGTTTGAATGAAAGAACTATTTAGTAAGACTCCTGCACTGCGCCTGTGGGAGTAGTTGTTTTCCGATATATTTATCCTTCAATCTAGTGTGTAGGAATTTTGGGACTTGTCCCACTAATTGGAAACATTAAAACTAAGAGTCATTCCAGTCCATGGATTTAGTAGCATATGATTCGAATAGAGAAATGGAAACGTATGACGAATTTAAAATAATAGAATGGAAATCAATATTCTTCTGTAGAACCCGAAGACTAATCAATGGATCCCATTTCCAAGTACGACTTCGTAAAGTAATTGGATTCCAGTTGTCAACCCTACTTTCCATCGGTCGGTATATTATTCATACGAAAATGCACATAGCCTGAGTTTTCCCACGCTATGCAATATTACAATCTCATATCTCCTCTTTGATTAAAGGCAACATGATATGGCGTGCCTGCAGAATATGCATGAATATGATCAGAATTACGGAGGTCTCTTCTTTGTCAGAATTCGAAAAAATGAAGCACTAGTAAACCATTTGAATCTCCATACCATTTCATTCATCTCATTTTCATAATTAACCTTAGAATATTAGTAATATTTTTTATACATTCTCAGTATAATATGAAACTTATCACCAATTTCGTTGTAGAAGAAGGACGTATGTTGAAGTTTGGGTGCCACTCGAAAAGACCAAGTGGATATACTGATGTGATCATTTTATTTTTTGTTTATTTTTATATCTATTGTCTAATATCAATATTGCTTTCTTTGACTTGAATCTCATTTTGAACGTACCGTCATCTAACTTACCATTTCATGATATGAATTCGATACTATTTCTAATTAAACGATGAGTTTGGAACCTTTCGTGTAAAAGTTGAAACTTTTCCCAAATGTCAATAACCCTAACACCAAACTGATATTTTTGCACTCGACGGGCGTTTCTAATTATCAAACAAAAATCGGTTGACGATAATGCAACATCTGCTCATGATCGTTAGAATTACTCTTCAAACCTTCCAAATATTTCATTCTCTTGAAGTGGTCAAGAAATATCTGTGCAATAGGAAGTATCCCAAGCATTCAAACATATAGCGTGATTATCCTCACACAGAGAAATTTGTCATTGCAATAAGCTCACAAACATCCCTAACGTGTGACATCTCATGAATCTTTCAGATCACTGGGGTCCATGCATTATTCATGATGCAGCATTCCAACGCTATATATAACAAATGCACAACTACTCCGAAATACAAAACCACTCTGAAGTAAACAGAGTATTCCAGCAGGATGCAAAGCTCTGACGCTTCGTTCGTGAATCTCAACGGCAACGAATCATAAGCGGAATATTTATGAAAAATGAAAATGAAGATAGAAAATACCGCAACATCTGCTTCATAACTTCGAGTGATCTCAGATGAATGAAAACCCTGGTGCGTTGACCGATATGCTTTTGTTTAGCCTAATTCCTCTCGACCTGAGAAATCGAAGAGTAAACTTACATTTTTTGTGGTGGTGGTGGTGGTTGAGGTGGTGATACAAATGCGATTTTCTAAGGGTACATTTTCATTGAGGCGGCAGCTTACGAGTGATTTTCGATACCGGCGGTCTGATTGGATAAACTCTTGCGGGATCTTTCGTTCATCAATAGAATTATCAGTATACAAAACACGTAAGATCAAGTTCGTCTAATGAAAAGCTATTAATTTTTTTGAAATGTTCGACAGTTCGATTTGAATTTGAATGCATTTGAAAGTTCCTTTAATATTCAAAATCTTGTACCTAGTTCTTGTTTTTTTTTTCACGTTTTTCTTGTTTATATTCTTTTTAAGTGTTTATCGTTGCTGTTCTTGTATTCGATTGATTTTATAGTGATAATTAGATTTATTATGAACCGATTTACAAAGCTCAAAATAAAACGCTCGTGTAACGTGTAGGTATTACTTATCCCTCATATCATCGGCTCGTAATCACGTTAAAATTGCATTTTTTCAACACTATGAGGAAAAAAGTACTCATCTTCGGTTCCTCAGAAGGTAAAAAGATGAGATATCAATACTTTCCAGTTTCACTCACAACTATTGTTTCGGGGGATTTAAAATCACATCAAAATCACTGAGTTTTTGATTTATTTTTCATCAAATTGAAAGCAAAAGGAATACCTAATAATCTGTCAAAATGTGATGACTACATAATTTCTAGAATTTCACGGGAAAGCAAGAAATTGCATGCAAAACATGAGACCATGAAATAAGCATAAGCGATAAATCTATAAATAATCGAATTGCCGTCGAGCAGAAGGATATCATGGCATCACAGATTAAATTAAAATCACGTAAGGTGCGCCTCTGCTGGCAAACTTTCGAAGGCATCTCTTTAGTTGAAATTGATCAAAATCAAGATAGCAAAAAGTCGGGAAAATTTGCTTACAATCTATTAGGTATAAGTCAACACACCAGGGTTTTTATTCATCTTGGGTAGAACTTAGGGAAGGCCACTGTTCATGAGTGACGTACCGTTCCAGTCGACTTTTTTTTCGGTAGTTTTGTTTTCTTTCAGCTGTTAGTCTATTGACCTACTCTGTACGTGGATTGAGACTGGTCTGAACGAATCGTTACATTATATTATTCAATGGAGCATGTTTTAAAATTGTTTTTTGTCAACTCTCCATCTGACCTACATAGTGATCCTCAACAAACTATAATGTGTTGTCTCCATACGCTATCACATGTTTCAAAGACAAAATACTGCATTATTTCATCACCATTCGTCAGAAATAACGATGGTCCAAGGAATAGATTACTATTGACCTCTGCTAAGAGAAAGCTTATTAGCAGTCGTCGATTGATTTTTTCCTGGCTTTCGAAATAACCAAGATGCATAAAAACATAGGTGCGTTGACAGATATGCTTTTGTTTAGTCAATTCTTCTCGATCTGTCATGTTCGAAGAACACCACGTTAATCAAGGAACAGGAGATTCAATTAAAATTCACTTTTAATTCTCGAAGTTTGTAAGCCTCAGGAAAACCTCTTTCGGCAAGGAGTTCCAAAGCTAAGCTGTTCTATTGAAAAAGATCCCTGAGCAAGAGGGGTTCGACAGCTCTCCAAATCCACAACGAAGGGTTAGGAATTCTGTACTCCTCGAGTTATCCGTCATAGATATTGCTAAGGGTAGAACAAGTGATAAGAATTCAAAAAAGCACCGACCGTAAAAATATCTATAGAAGAGAGACAAGTCTCCGACCCTTCTACGATGCCCCAATGAAGTGAGAGGAGTCTGTAAGCGAAGAATCACCAACAAGACGGATTGCCTTTCTCTGAAGAGAATTGAGAAGCCTCAATGAATGTTTTGGTGCCGAACTCCACACATGAGAACTATCGTTACTATTATTATTATTATTATTATTATTATTATTATTATTGTTACTGTTGAGTGAATTTTTTACCTCTAGTCACTTTCATAATGAAGCATTTTGCATCATTTGTAATGTTTGTGGTGTCAATAGTGCCAAACCTAATATCACACTCCATAATGTATTAAGTAGCTACCGCAGGTAAATTAGATATCAGTGTTAGGAAACATATGATAGTTTCAACACAGGTTCCAAAAATAAAAGATTGTTTTCAAAAACCCAGAATCAAAATTAATGTCAATAGATAATATAACGCGATATTTTTTTGACGATGAAGAAAACAAACTTCACCTTGCATGACCTTTTCTAACATGGGTAGTTATATTTGTATGATTCATTAATACTGTCCAGAATATCTCAGTTCAACATATTTTTTCAGCATTAGTGACAATGGTTGTTAGGTGCCTAGTAGAGAAAATATTCGAAAACGATAATTTATAATAATGGAATAAAAGTTTTTCAGGCGATGAAGAAAACATACTTCACCTCGAATGACATTTCTCTTACTTGAGTAGTTATATTTGTGTGATTCTAACTGATTGTTTTCCAGGATTTTCCTGTTCAACACAGCATAGGTGACAAAGGTTGTTGCGTGCCCAGGATCAAAAACGATAATTTAGAGTCATGAATTAAAGTTCTATCAGGCGAGTGTTCTTAAATGCCTATAACCAACAAAACTGCCGTCAGACGTGCAAGAAATTTGACGTTACTTCACCAGATTCATAAAGTGCACCTCTATTGGCGATCTCTCGAAGGGATTTCTTTCGTTAGAATTGTTCAAAATGAAGAATGCGAGATATCGAGAATTTTGACCCACGATTTGTCAGGTATTAGTCAACGCAGCAGGGTTTTTATGCATTCTGAAAATGACACCACGGCATCGCCTTCATTGGTTGCCAGGTGAAGAGTTTTTTATTTTTAGGAAATGACTTGAACTTTTTTTTGGTCATTTTTTGTTGTTGTGGCTTTTGTAACGAAAATGCAGGTCTAAGGAGGAGTTTAGCATTTTTTGCTCAAGATAATTTTTTCTCGAAAACGACTTCAAAATGTTCCATGGTTGGCGGGATTGCATAAACCCATGATCTTCCTGATGTGGCATAGGAAGTTCAAAACAAGGACTAGACTTGGTACCATTGGTACTAAGTACCATTTTCATTATCCAGGATAATACTGTTCAGGATTGAATATTTTGAATTCCTAATATGTCCACAATTTTCTGAATAATTCTTTGTCCTTCAGACACATATATTTTTATGGATATGGCTCTTGTATACCTGACGATGGAGCACTTATGATGATTTTTCAGTTGAAAACGTTCTGCTACCAATTTAATGAATATTTTTCTGTTCGAAATACAAAAGTTGCTAGTAGTGCACATAGCTTGACAATTTTCATCATGTTCTTTGTCGGTGTTCTTCAATATCCTTCTGTTGCCAAAGCCCGAAAGCTAATATTTTTAGTGATTCCTAGTTCGCTTCTGAGCGGTCCAACTGGCAAAAACGGTTTCACAGACCGGATGCCAGAAATACAACTTCAAATACCCTTATCACTCCAGCAAGCAGAACACGACTGACTCATCGTGGTCCATTTGTGATTCTCAATGTCGACAAATTACTAACGGAACTGCACGTCGCGTACAGATAAGAGGAATCACACCGCAACTGAAACAGTCGGTCCTTAATATGCGTCATTTGACAGTGGATAGATCGTTAACACTGCACTCGAGTTGCATGACAATTGCGATGTCAATTTACTGTCTCTCTCATTCGCACGCCAATGCCAGGTTTGTAGATTATCGGCCTGTTTTGTTTTTCGGAAGGCCCCTTGTTTGATAATGATCTTGATGCATATAGTCCTGATTGCGAAATAACAGAAGGACCAACCTAAGTCAATTGGTTGCATGATTACGAAGCGATATCTTTGAAAAGGCATTTTGTTCATAAAATCATTTGGATTCCTATATAAATTCAACACTATACATTAGAAGTCGTGAATAACGTTCAAAGTATAATCAGGGTTGCGATTAGTGGCACAATTGTGCCAAAAGGGACACAGTTATAATACATAGCTCAAACATTTTCTTGGCCTCGGAAAAAGATCCTTGAACGACTGGTAAACCCAAATACTTTCCATTTCATATAGGAGTAATTATCATACACCGGCAAACTTTCTTGCTGCATGAGGAACATTCCCACTTTTTTTTTAAAACACAGGTATTACTTTCGGATTTTCACCAACCATACACAGTCATCAATTGTTAAAGTGAGATGAACAGATGAAAAATAGTTGCTCAGATCTTTCTATTTCACGAATTCGATTATCGAATTGTTTAGAATATGCGTATATTTTCGGTACAGCTCATGCTACAGTCACAGTCTGAGCTACTCGACAATCGAATTCGTGAAATAGAATTTGAGGGCAGAGAGAGTTGATATAGTCCTGGTGCGATCTCCGATTCGATATTGTTTCGTCAAAATTTCTAGATACGATCAATAATATCCACGGAATTTTTCCATAATTTTACTGTTCCTTTCAATCAGCTATCTGTCGTTTCCTGTTGAATTCTCTACTGTGAATTTCCTTAGTTATTTGTCGTTAATCTGCCGTTTTTTTTTCCATTTGGTTAGTATTTAATTCAAGTGTTGTTTCAAATAGTGTTTCATTATGGATATCAAACGCTGTTGTATTATTTGTGGACGAAATAGTCAATCATCCATTCATCTATATCAAGTTCCGATGGTAAGTACAAAACAGTCAATACTCATGTACTCAAGTTCAACTGGTCAATATAACGCGAGATTATTCTGACGCTGATAAAAACAAAGTTCATCTTACTTAGTTTTTACTTTGGTAGAAGTTATATTTGTGTTATTTGCTGATTGCTCTTCAGAATTTCCCAGTTTAACATATTTATTCCAAGTTCCAGCATTAGTTACAATGGTTGTTCCATGCCCAGTAAAAGGATGCAATAACAAAAATTTAAAATCATGAAATAAAAGTTCTTTCGGGAGAGTGTTTTCAAATACGGTCTTCTTGTACAGCGTCATAATAGCCTGCACTACAGCACTCTTCTTAATGAATTGAAATTACTCAAGTTGATCTGGACTATAGAGGGTCCAATTCATTTCCAATTAAACACTATAATGCTCAATAAACTCCATATTGATGTACTATTTTTTCCATGTAGTCTAACTCCACTACCTTTCACGTCGATACCGATATTTCAAAGAATCTCATCTAATTATCTAAAAACAGTGAGAATTTCTATGGAGTCTGATATCAATTTCTCATAACATATGTCGAGAATATGAAGAAAAATGTATCTATCTCTAATATATGTATCGAGATGCATATCCATATTTACGTCTAAATAGAAACATCAAAAATATAGCGAATTCTTTGGTAAGAACTCGTGCATTTTCGACAGAACTCGTGTATCTTCATCCTTTATTAGGCAGTGTTGAAAAAAGAAAGTAACACACTGATTCTTCACGAGTTGTTCTAGAGAATTCTCTAATAGAAATTTCGTCAGACTTCATAATGTCGTGTGTCTAGAGAAATTTTTTGAAGCCATCTGTGAAGAAATTTCATGAATGTGAATTTCCCTGGATGTCATTATCAAGTGTGCCGTAGGTCTAGCGTTTTTGACGAAAACATTAACGTTGTACTGGTTAAGATGTCTATATAATGGTGTTTCTAATGTTACGATATTGTTTCAGACGAACCTGTGACAAGGCGTGGTAGTTCATCAGTGGCCATGGGGGAGCGCTGGTTATCAAAAATTTCTATTAACTTTCGTGATCACTCGATCCATGGAACACGCTGTTGCCAATTCTGATGTTTTTGTAAAAGGATAGAGAATTAATCGGGACTGGATATGTGAGGTTATTGAAAACACCAAAACACGCCAAATTTGTGTTTAACTTTATGCGTTTTTTATTCCATGTAGTTTGAAAATAATTTTTCAGTTGGAATAAATTTGCATTGTGTTTCTACTGATCTGGACCAGAATTCGCAACGACATGGCCACTTGGCAACACAGGACTGTCATCTCCACTGCAAGAGTGCCGGTACCTGGCGGATTTTGCAGTACTATTACGCCTACATCATCAATTCTCTGATCAAGTTGGCCATATCGGTCGTCTGATTTGCTGACAACCTCTTATATGGAATAAACACATCAGTATATAGCTACCTTAGTACTGGTATAGAAGTCATTTCACCAGGAATATATGCATGTTGGTAATGATTAATCGGTGTGTTCCTCCAATATTACCTTTCAAAACAAAAAATCTTCAAACCAATCAATAGTGAGTGATTATCACAAATTCAACAATCTTCCGTTACTAAAGAAGTTCACCAGATGTAGGTTGAATGTTCATTTGGCTAACCAGTAGATCTGAACATTTTTGTAACATGTCTTATTAGGACATTGAAATATCGACGTTCCTGTGTTCGGAAATATACGGCGTGAAATATTGAGTAGGCTGTTCTTATGTCAAAAAAAAGCAGCAGTTCGAGGCAACCATTTCGAGTATCTTCTAAATTGAACTCAGCTCATTTCTTCAAATTATGAAGTTGAACGTCGATGTATTTAGGCAATCATCAAATGTTTCGTCATTTTGTAGTAATTGAAGATATTGACTCAATATTCCAAATTTTTACGGTATTCATTAGCAGCTTCAAAAAATTTGTGACAGCCCCCCTTTCCTTTTAATTTTTTTCCCAGATGACGCAAAGTTGCCATCTTGGAATTTTCATCAGTGAATTTTACTCCCTAATATAGTGTTCATATATCAATTCCATCATCCCAACATTAGAAGATTTTTTGATTTGACACGTTCAAAAAATATAAAAAGGAGAAGAACACATTAAAGAAGGCCACTGTATATAGTTCATATTGATATTTTTTTTGATGTTACCCGCTTTTTTTCCGAAATATTAATGAATTAATATTAAAGTTACTATGCGAGTATTATCGGTTATGATTGCACGAGTGCATAAAAATTACCGATAATTTGGCAAGAAAGCGTGATATCTAAAAATTGCAAGAGTTTATTTTCATATTTTGGCGAAAATGCCCGAGTCCGAAGGACGAAGGCTCTTTTACAAAATATGAAAATAACCGAATGCAATTTGTATAAGATATCACGCTTGAATGCAAAAGTATCTGGTGATTTTTATGCACGAATGTAATTCATTGGAATATTTCACGAATAAAGAAATTCTTAAGGAAATGTTATTTTTCCTTCATTTATACTTTTCTCTATAGATTGTATGGAGTACTCACCTAAACGCGAAATGATTTTCTATTTTTGAAGTCTGTCTGACATTTATTTGTGTTGTTTACTAATGTCTAGGGATACGGTTCCAAATGTATTGTTATGGTGACTTGATACAATGCAATTACCGCTGTAAGTTTTCGATAATTGCATTGCTCTTATGGGACATTTTATACATGAGGGAGATATTCCATCAGATATAATTCTCTGCTTCAAACTTTTTTCTTATAGTTTTATAGTCTTACGGCACTCCACTACTTAACATTCTGCTGCTTCTCCATTATCGATTTCCTTCCCGAACCAAATAATTCCATAACAAAACGATATTCGCAGTTTATTCGTCTCAGCAGAAACATTATGCCTACTACGAGAATCCGCATAAAGAAAACTATACGACCGATCCAACTGAAATGATAGACCGGGCGGCGGTGGAATAATTTTTCACAGTCTGCCTTTGGAATAGGAAATACTTAAATCTGAAACAAATCATAATATGTGAAAAAAATTACGCACTACGTGGTAATTGTTGGCTGACCTAGAATTTGATCTTGATGGAACACACTGTATACTCCCAAAGAGTATGTCTCATAAATTATCGTTATTTTCATGATGGTATAAATTCCAGTTGTAATTGGCGTACTGGGAGAAGTTGGTTTTCATAAAATTTTCTCGCAATACATTCGGGAAATTTGTAAATCTCCTTGTATCATTTGAAACAGCATATCTTCATTTTTTTTTACTTTGATCAATGTTTTTATGGGTAACAAATGTAAAGCAGTCTGTAAAAAAGCTTCCGTCCTAAGTCTTGTTAAACTTAACGAGCGCAAATTATTTATTTATTCATTTATGCCTTTATTCCCACACTTCGAGAATAATACAAACATACAAAAGAAGAGATCTTCACGATTGTTTATGGAATGAGGAAAATCTTAAGGAGGAGTTCACCAAGGGGTGCTCTGCCACCCAACCCTTGTTTTAATACAATTCAGTTTGAAGTTTTTATGAAATACACTCAGGGCCAGTTGCACCGCTTTTCTTAAGTTGTACTTTATTTGAGCCAGGCTTTGATGCTATGGATTTTCCAGTCAGCTTCCTTGTTCTTTAACGATTGAGCCAAGCTTAGTTGAATCTCCGTTGAGTTGAAGCGGTGCAATTGACCCTTAAGATTTACAGATTACCTACTAAAGTAATCTTATCTAACTTAACCTAACCTAATAGGGGGGCACTTGAAAACATTTATTGATTACCTATCAGTATGAACAAAACTAATACTAAGAACCACGACCAACCAAAAATGCAGAGAAAGGTGCGTGACATTAGAATCAAAGAGAATTATTTTGTGAGTACAATTTGAGCTCCATTTACAATTTGAGTATACTATATTCTTTGAATTCAGAGATAATCGTATTATAAAACTTATAAAAATTATATTGAAAACCTCTTTCATAAATTAAAGTTCTATGTGAGGGACAAGTCAGAGAATTTATGCATCTTGTGTTGATGCTGCGAATGTTTCTTTTATTATTTATTATACAAATAAGTTGGGCTCTTGTGGACTACAATCTCATGGAATAAGCATAAGGAGTGAAATCTGAAAGTATCTTCCATTGGAAGCCATTTCAACTCACTGAGTTTGTGTGGGACATACTTATACTTTCTGATACCATACATGAAACGTACGCAGGAATTCTGTAAGCGTTGGACGCTACCCAGTGTTTCTATCTATATAAAATCCATAAATGGCTGAGCAGTAATTGAATTGCGAGAAAACTAATGTTTGACATACGACTTTTTTATTGGCTGAGCTAAATACTTTCTCTGTGGGTACAGTAACCTCAGCGCTACATAAGCCCTTTGAATGATATGTGTCACGTGTTCATGAAATCTCAGAGTGTCATCCAAAATCAAGCCAAGACTCTTTGCACTATCACTCATCTTGATAGATTCGTTTTTTATTGAAAAATTGATGTTACTTTTCACATGAACTTGATCAGGTTCATTTCCGAAGATCAAAGCTACCGATTTATTCGGATTCAACATGAGAGAATGCTGGCCCCCAATATCTGCAATATGGCTCAAATCGTTATTTATATTGGTGGTCGCATTATTGAGAACCGTTTGAAGAAAAGTTATGGTATAATTGAATATCATCAGCAAACATGTGTACTTCACAATTCCTGAGAAACTTCACAAATTGGCTGGTGTGAATTGAAAAGAGAAGTGGTCCCAAAACTGAACCCTGCGGCACGCCAAATGACACATATCTGGCACAAGACAGACTATCTCCCAGATTAACGCTTTGCTGGTGACCTGACAGATAGGATTTGAATAGTTGGAGTGAGTCTGTAGACACACCAGTAGACTTCAGTATTGTTAACATTGTTTCGTGGTTGACAGTATCGAGAGCTTTGCTGAAGTCTAATATTATCAGTGATGTACATTCCGAATTGTCAATTGCCTGAAAAATATCATCCGTCACGTGCAGAAGTGCTGTAGTACAACTGTGGCCAGTACGAAAACCTGATTGGATTTGGGATGAGATTTGATTCTCATTAAGAAACTGATTGAGTTGTTCCGATAATATTTTTTTTCAATAGCTTTGACAAGCCACTCAAGATACTGATTGGTCTCAGATCTGAGAGAGTTTGAGTATCTTCCACTTTCAAAACTGCTGTTTCACGAGCATGTGTCTAACATATAGAAGGTTTTGATGATAATATTATGCTATTGAAGATATTGGCAAAATATGGTATAATAAGGGGACATCAGATTTTTATGAATGCTACATATATACTGTCGAAACCTAGAGAGCTATTTTTGATTTTGTTGAGGGGTTTTTGGAACAATTTTCTCAATAAGTTTAAAAAGAAAACGAAGTTCATTTCTATATATTATATTATTGGTATAGTAATCATTTATTGAATTATTATTGGTGATTGATGGTGAATTGTCCAAAAAATAATTATTCATTTCATTGGGATCTTTGAAAATTTGTGGAATATCATTTTTCGATTCATTCGAAGTATTCAATGTTTTTCAATTCCCTCCACATTTTCTTGCTCGTTGTTTTTGAAATCGATTGAAAGTATACACACCTACTCCTAGTTACGTACCACGCAGCGCGTACATTTTTTTGCGGAAAACGATTTGTTTTATCTTCGATTACTTCCTTTTCCAAAGGAAGATTGTAGAAAATTGGTCCAAAAAATCTGCCACTGTCTCCCGGTCTATGATGACTCAGCCTTGAGCCGCGGTTGGATCATATTTCCATTCGATTCCATAATAAATTCCGTCTAGTGAATACGTTCACCTTCACATCCAGTATGGTTTTACTGCCATAAATCACTCCCTTTTGATCGAGTGCGGATTGATCAAATACACGCAGCGGAGAATGATTTCACAACCTTTTTTTATGCCAGCATCTGGATCAGCTCGATACCGAGCGAATGTAATTTGCCATAGGACCGATTTGAACTCCATAAAGATGTTACTTTCGATATTCGAATATGCGAACGAGGTTTTCTTCGACATTGGTGGATTTTATTGGCATTTATGGAATGAGCCGAGTTTTAGTCTGGATGAAGAGAGAGACCAAACATTTGTCACAGTGCATTTGTTAAGAATTTAGGATTTTTTTTCTTATCTTTCATCATGCGATTCATAGCCCGTCCAAGGGAAAAATTTATGCCCAAGTGAAACTAGTCATCCTCCCAGATCATAGCCACTAACTTTGCCCAACCTCAGATACGTGATGGAGCTCATTTGAACTCTTTAGTGATATTCATTTCCTTTCCTTTTTTTCGTCCCTATCGAGCTAATTTTCTCTATCAACAATGCGAAAATATTGAAATTTGCCTGAATTATTTCAACATCTTGGAAAATAAAGAACGGAAATTCTCACATAGAAGGTATTCGCATTTCAGAAAAAAATAGTACTAGCTGTTACATTATTGTGTTTGTTTCAGGTCTTGAGAAGAAGAGAATATATGTAATTTGACAGTCCAATGAATGATTTGTAAGAACTATCAACTACTTAGGAAGCACAGTGGACCGCATGAGATCTAGACTGTTGATTGTAGGGTATCATTCAAGCAATTAGCCTCTCAGTACTGTGATTCATTTAATAATATTGTTCTTGTACATGACTCTGATCTGTTCCAGGTCCTGGATGCTGAGGTTTGTGATGGAGCTGATCAGTTTCCAGAGACCTAAAATTTTAAAAAAAAAAAAAAAAAAAAAAAATTTTTTTTTTTTTTCTTTTTTGTGGAGAGAAGTGTGTAGCATGGGCAAGGGAGTTATACTAGAGAAAAAACGGCAGTCCTCACTTCCAGCCCTTTTTTTTTTTTTATTATTCAGCCCTAGAAGCTATCTAGCTATTTTTGGCGAAGGGCTGATAAACACTTTTGCTTCTCTTTGTCCTGGGATTTTGTTCCAGTGACGTCTCAATCGATCAATTTTCATTTTGTAAACTCAAAAGAGAGTTTAAAAAATTGCTGAGGGGTACTAGCTCACTTTTTTTACACGGACATCAAGTTCCTCATTTTCTTCGATATTCTTAAGATCTGAGACCCACATAGAGGTTACTTGATTATTTTTGTGCCAGGCGTCTTAGGTAACATTCGCATTCCTAAGTCAGCTTGGACTCGCGAGTGTATGACTTGAGGCTCTTCAGTGCTGCTTGTACATATCCGTAACGTGAGGAGCACAGATTTCTATTTCTGCCCGAAAGATAGTGGCGGTATTCCCAAGTGATTTTGAAATCCTGAATATTGGCCCTGTTACTCCCGTTTTTTAATCTGATGTTGACTGACTGTGGGATACGTTGGAAAATCTGTAATTCAACTTGCAAATTTTTTTTTTTGGGTCTGATTTCTGTTCAGTTGTTTATAGTGATCTGTCTTGCATTGACAAGAGACGATGAACCGTTCTTTAAAGTTCATAACTAGCTCCAACAATCGAGGTTACGGGATCGATGGGAGCAGAAAGTTTTAGTCTGAACAATTCCAGTGAAAATATTGCGTACGGTACATGTTGGTCAGGGACACTTTTCACTGAAGCGTACATAATTCAGTTGGGTAATCCAGACGCCATTCTCGTGCCTCGTCTAATTATAACTCCGTACACCAGCTCCAACTTCACTGTGCATAATTGAAATTTTGTGGTTCGGTTGGAACTGTTTCATTATAACTGGTCTCGAAGAGTTATATAGATGATGAAAGTTTGTTGCGAAGAGGTGCACACGAGCTTCATTGGATTAAATGATGTCTGAACATTCTAATGATGATGAACATAGCGGAGGGAGAGAGGAATACCTAATTGTTTCAACAAATAACAATTCGAACAGAGCATTCAAGTCTTGATAGTAATAGTGGGTGGCATTTACTTTTTGATTTGCTTTTTTGAACGGCTACTCAAGGAGACAAATTTGACATGGTATGGTATGATCCAAAAAAGTCGTAGTAGACCAAACATATATCCTCTGGTGGACGAGTACCCAAAACTGTGGTGCAAAATGGTTATGTCTGTTTATGAGTTGATGTAGCTTTATTTGGGAGACGAATGATAAGGCTTATAGAATTACTCTCGACCCTTCACTTCCAACTTTAATCAACTGTGTACATATTGTCTTTGGGTGAGAAAATCATTTTACAGCGTTGACAAATGTAACAGAAAATCATATGGGGTTCGAACCAATATCTGTAGATAACCACCTAACAGTACATGTTAACACCAAACATAATGATGAAATGGAACACTCAATATTCAGTAAAATAGTGGGAAATAATTGACGGTACATGCTCTCACCGTTGTTAATATCCACAATTTGAACATATTTGTTGGAATACAGGACAAGTCATATAGTGTATTTATTGGTTGGTTTATTGATGGTACCCGAGAAAAATGAATATTTTGAATGAGCAAGAAGTTATGTAATAGAAAAACTATCTTCAGAACAGGGGGCGGTAGACTAACCTCTTGATGATGACTGACCTCGCACCAACGAGGACCGTCTGCAGGGATAACTATCGACGAAATCATCATCATCATCATTCGTAGGGGGTAATCTTTGGAAGTAGTGATCCGATCATGAAAATTCTTTCACTAACAGAAAGCTAAAATATCAGGAGTTGAATAGGCTATATTTTATTACGAATAAACGAAGAATTCAGTGAGGAATGAAAGTATATGTAAATCAAGTCAGTCAAAAGCGGGCGAGTTGTAATGCTTCAAAAGTGTGCGCTACCTATCTAAATAGTTTGGTAAAGACGGACAAAATGTTCCCAAAAATGTTGGTATTTATTAATTCCACGAAAAAGTCCGTAGTACTATATAACTAGCTTTTATATTTGAATTACAACAACGGTTTCTTCGTTAATCTATATATATATATATATATATATATATATATATATATATATATATATAAAATATAAAATGCTTTTTTCTCAATAAATGACTGACGAATCAACGAATAGCGTCTAATGATAAACTTCTTGATGTTCGAGGCTGTGGTTTTTTGAGAATATGCACTCGACTTGAGAAACTGAGTATAAGGGGCAAAGAAATTGGGGTGAGTAGAGCAATAACCGATAGTATGACAAATCAGAAGGGGGAATCAAAGCTGTGTAGAGGTGAAATTTTAATGAATATTTTCATAACTCCCAAACTGAATATACTTTCTGAATCATTTATTCTCCTGCTTTTTTGATAAATTTCTCCAACCGACAATGAAAAAAGGATATAAAGGTATTTTACAGCATTTCTTTCAATTTCTCAGTGGCGTTACTTCCATCGATTATTTTTTGGAATAATAACAAAATTGAGTTTTCGAAGTTTTCCCCATCACTACTCAAAATAGACAATTCAAACATTGAAGAATGAGCTCTTTTGAAAAAATATTCATTAGGAAGACGCAAAAATATTTATTATTCAAAAATACTCTCGCTCTCTAGAAAAGTTTTTGATATTTTGAAAAAAAATTATGGAAATGTGTTTAAAGAGGGAATATCCCGGTCTATCAAACTTGCACGAATTAATTGTAGAATATGACATCCCCCGCAGTAACTAGAGTTTTTTTTCCAAAAATCGAAGCTATCTCTACGAAGATGAAAGTCGATTTCACGGCATTCTTACGTTCATTTCAATAACATATATTTTTCAATTGAAACTTGGGGGGTTCACAATGAATTTTTACCCAGAAATCAAGTAATAGTGATGCAGCTTTCTATTTTACTTTTTGTAGATACTGTCATGTTTGCTATCTATTTGATTCAATTTTACAAATTGAGTGAAAACGTGATATTCATGTAACCCAGTGCCATATCGTCGCCATATAGGCAGGGAAGTAGCTGGTTTAGAAGGACCTTTTCTTCCTTTTTGTGACTGAATCAAACGTCATTGAAAGATATACACGTACCTATTAACAGAGAGTGTTTGTTTTTCTGATATCACTTTTTTCATAGAAGTTGTAATTTATATTTTTTGATTCGGAGAAGAAAGAAGCTACTTCACACACTGCTACAACAATGTCTACAGATGAGATCTTAAGTTGTCAACTAAACGGAAATATTGACATTATATGGTTGGTGCCATCACCAAAACGCTCAAATACTTCGGAATATAAATATACTATGATTCATTAAAGTACAAGCGAGGGAGTAGCTGACTCAGATGGACCCCTTCTTCCTTTTTGTGAATGAATCGAACGCCTTCGAATAATATACACGTACCTACAACAGAAAGTGTCTGGATTTTTTTATTTTGCTCCTTCCATAGAAGTTGTGATATCAATTTTCTGATTGGGAAAAAATTATACAATAATGCCTCAAGTTCAAGGATGTCTTGCAGGGATTGTAACTGTAATAAGTTACCGAAAATGGACGATGTCATTTCTAATATTATTCCGAAGATAATATAAAAATATGAGCAATATAACGTTTGAAGAACTTTTTACTACACTTCTACTGTCGGTTTCCTGCCCAAATAATCATCATCCTAATTCATAGTCACTGATCATTCTCACCTTTGTTGGGGACACGTACAGAGAAAATTTCAGCTTTCATAAAATAACGAACGACCAGGCGTCGCTGGCTCTCGCTCTATCAATTTCCTGCTCCTAATTCTAGCCTAGATAATGTATCGCTCAATGACCCAACTATTTGCAAATGAACCAACTTTCAATCTCCCAGGTCGTATCGAGTTTCTGAGGTGATTATCTGTGGATAGAAACTTTCCAACACCACCATTCCCCAATCATCTATTCAATTACTCCCGATCGAGCCACTGTCCCAGCTACTGACCTTCAATCTATAATGGGTTGATTCGATTTCAGTGGAATTTTATCACCCCTTCGACAGGGGAGAGTCATTGGCACAAGGTCGCAGTTTATTGCCCAGTGTGTGCCGGGAGTTTGGAGAACCGACGGAGATAAACATACAAATGAAACCCATAAAAAGCGTAGGGCGGAACAAAAAGGAAGGAGAATCCAATCAGTTGCCGACGAAATGAAGAACTGATTGGACAAAGTGGGGAAATATAGTTTTTCTCCTGTTGACAGCAAATATAAGAAGTTTTCAATTTTTGTGACAATAATCACAAAAATTATATGTAATATTGAACAGAACTGAAGAAGAATTATTGAAATATCTTTACAAAAGAGAAGAATATTGGGCATTGAATTTCAGCCCCTATTTCGTGTTCGTATAAGTAGATACTTAGCCTACTTATGGATTTATTTTTGTGCAGTAAGTTACGCTGCTTTTGGCGTGTTTTATTCATTATAAGATGATGACTGAGACTGAAAAGTACACATTCAAACATTGCATCGATTTTGTGTTGAAGCACGACAGGTAAAACATAACCATTCGTCAAATCCGGAAACTGAGTTTGAGCCCAAAGTGGCGTTGAAGAAAAAGAACCTGTGGGGAAATGGGTGTAAACTTTGGGGAAAAAAACCACGGAAGGCGCTCATGGGCGTACTTTTATTCAGACTGAGAGTGAAGCTAGTGAAACACAGATTTTCATGATGGTGTCAACTTATTGACATTGACGTAGGTATGACGTACAATGCGATCCGGAAATTTCGAATACTGAGAAGTATAAGTTTCGAATTTATTTCGATGAAATATTTTTTCTGTGAGTAATGAGCAGTTATTTATTCGAATAATGGTTTTCCCAAAAAATGTGCGGAAAGTAATCGTTTTTTCTAAGAATAACCTAGAGATTCTTAGATAGAGTGAACCGAATCACCAAACTATAGAAATCTCTTTCGGAATCAAATTTCCAACCCATTAGTATAACTACTTCTCTTCGGGGATGAATAAGCCTCTGAAGAAGCTGGCCACTCGTGCTAGCGAAACGTCAGGAAGAAATTCCAAAGAACGACGGCCTTCAAGCCCGAAGAGTAGTTATACTAATAACCTCGGCCGCGAAAACCTTAACCATTTTTTCCAACCCATATTCTTCTTCAGAATTCACGGTGTCCTGTGTCGGAGTAGGTCTCACTTTTTCGCACAGGAGATGTGTTGTAATTGGTGGCGACATAAATTTTTATTATTGTTTGGTTTGTATAGATCGATCCAAGTATGGAAAATCGTTCTTCAACTCGTCGATCGAACTGAAATCATCGTTTGTAGTTTCCGTAGTTTTCTCCAATCCATCTGATTTTGTGTCACTGAAATTTGCACGTGAAGTTTCACTGTTTCCTTCAATCCATCCGATTTTGTAATGTTGTTGGGATCAACAACCGCTACAGGAATGTGCTGCAATAGTTTTGGTAGATGCAGGTATGATGTTTCCAGTCTAAACTTGTTTCTGTTATCTACGCTTGGACACAGCTTTCATTTCTGGTGAACAAATTTTTGTACCGCCAAGAGGGCGGATCGACCCATCACCTAAGGTCGATAAGTTATTTTAAGCCTGTATGTTGGAATTCATTTCTTGAAATCCCAGCCTTCGTTGCTCCCTTCGTACTTCATGAAGGTATTAATTTAGAATAGGAAAGCAGCTGTCTCCCACTTACGTATCGTTAAAAAAACCTTTCTGTGAAAAATAATTTTAGTTTGAAGCAAAAAAAGCCAAGGGAACATATATATGCAATTCGAATAGTCCACAAATGGAATGAATGGAGATGAATAACTCGTTTCTCATGCCAGTTGTGAATGGTATCACGTAGGTGGAGAAAAGCGAGAAATAAGCCTGTATTACGTCAAAAAGTATATCTTATATAAGAGATATGAACGGACACTACTGAATTCCCTACTTATTAGGTATCAGAACTCTATTCACTGGGGAAATTTCACTGTTGAATTTATCAAATCTAGACAGGCGGAATATATGTTGAGGACAACTCGTAGTTTCGGGTGAAACAATGAAGGGATAGAGACGACTGGTTATTGTTGTGAAAATGTAACCCATATCATGAAAGTTTCTCACCAACTTTTCGTTTTGTGAAATTGACTTTCCAGCAGGTAAATAGAGTTCGAATCTGTTACGGGTTCGTGGTGTTACTATTTCTACTGTGTAAAGTATTCACTTTAGTGAATGAAAAAACGTTAACTGTTGCAGTTAATATTTCAAAAACGTTTGATCGGGTTTGACATCGGGATCTCCTTTCTAGACTGCCGTCTTATGGTTTATCTCATCAATTGTGTGCTTTATTGAAGAATGTCTTGTCTGACTACGTGGTTGTGAATGAAGTATCGTCTAATATCCTCTGAATAAATGCAGGTGTTCCACAGGGTTCAGATCTGACGCTCACTTTGTTTTTGCAATTATTTGCTGGAGAAAACATCTTTTTCAGTGCGTAGTTTTGCGAACGACATTACTCTTCATATTAGTTTTTTTTCCAAAGTCCTCATATCAGCACGAGAAACAAGAATACAAGTGGCATTAGCGTCAATAGTATTAACGTCGAAAATTATAGAATGGGGTAACATTAACATGGTGGAATTTAATGCTAGGAAAACCCAGGCATGTCTCTTCTCAAAGAAATGCGATCTATCTTTATCCAATATTCAGATGTCAGGAGTAACTATTCCTAAAATGTCCAGTATCTCGATGTTAGGAATTACGATCACTAATAATCTCTCATGGAAAAACCATATGAGATCGATCTCTCTAAAGGTGCTTCCCAGAAGCTTGGATTTCTATTTCGTGCGACGAAGTACTTCACTTCTCGTCAGTTTCTGATGATCTACAAGTCACAGATTCGGCCTGTCTTGGAATATAGTGGGGCTAGACACTAAAACATTCATTGAAACTTCTTGATTCTTGTTCTTGATTCTTCGCTCATGGACTCGCTCATTAAAAAAATACGTTGAAAGAACATTATTGGACGTTTACAGACTTTGTGCAAATATCAAATTACGATATTGTCAGTTAAAAGATTCGGTTTCTATGAGGTATATAATTGGGCCCCTTGGAACAAAAGAACAACCGAATAGTTGTTGAGCGAATAGTTAAATAATTTCATCAAAGATCGTAAAATTTCTGGGTTTATAAGCAGTGATCCGCCGGTTTTCGAACCTGATGTTTCATCTGCACCTGCGTCAGACATTCTCGAAGGCGATGCGGCATTAGTCGGAGTGATCTTAGCAGATAAGGACACTTCGGTCTGATACCGGGTCATGAATAAATATAGAATCATCGATTGAACCACCATTAATCGAAGCCTCGCAGCAGAGAAGGACACTCCGAACATTGACGCATTGCCTTTGAAAATGTCTGTCGCAGATTGAGAAGAAACATCAGGCTCAACCTGCAGACCACGGCCCAGAAACCCCGAAACAACTATCAATTTAGTGAAGTAACTCGTTTGGAATCGTCAAAATGAGTATCCTTCATCTATGAATGAACGGAAATTTTTTTACCCTAGGACGTCAGTGGATTCTAAATTTTCTAGAATTGCGCTACAAGTTCGTAGATCAGGAGCCCCTGAATTGGCAGCTCTGGGATCGAGGATGTATACAGAATCATGCCTATCATACATAAGTTTGAACCTGGCATCAATGCAAAAAGCAGAAATATCTAAGCTGGATCTAACAGGAGCCTCAAGTCCATGATCGTAAGGTTCTAAAAAAAATTGTTCTGAGTGAAAGACAACTCAATGCAAGCAACATTAATGAACTACGAACTAGACTGAGTACTACAATTTGGTTTCCAGTATTATATAATATGACAATTCATGACGGTTTTCATATTTTATAGAGTGGTGCTTCGATGTTTCATGTCCTAAAAGACAAACTGTTATCAATAAAGGCATAAAACGTTGCTGGATTTCTAATGATGTAGCCCAGGAAGGTCAATATCTTAGAGACATCAAATCATCTTTCGAACAATCTGTTCAGGCCAGTCTCAAATTACCTACACAGTAGGTTTCGGCTGGCACCTGTCAGAAAACAACTTCTCCCCTGGCTAATACCACGAAAGGCATTGTATTATATCCGACCAGGTGCCAGTGCAGGTTTCTTCACAGAAGTAAATCCTGCATTTGCTTTCAAGACTGTTGTCAAGTGTTTTTACATTTTCCTCGCAGGAGGAATGGGCGAATTCGGTTTGCTTTTGGAATACCTCGTCCATTGGTAGATGGCGTAATAACTTCGTTGTTCGCATCAGCTTTGGCCGGGGCTTGATACTCGTGTGGGAGTTTGATTTTTAATTATGGGAAATCATCGACTTTATGTTAATGATGGCACTGACGAGTGGCCAAATAGCCCGAAACCGGTCTGCAAGTGTGTCCGTCCCTATAATTGAAAATCAATTCCTTCATTTGTATCGACGAAAGCAAATGCAGGATTTACTTCTGCGAAGAAACCTGCACTGGCACCTGGTCGGATATAATTCAATGCCCTTCGTGGTATTAGCCAGGGGAGTAGTTGTTTTCTGACAGGTGCCAGCCGAAACCTACTGTGTAGGTAATTTGAGACTGGCCTGAACAGATTGTTCGAAAGATGATTTGATTTAACGCCAGTCTTCAAGTATGCCCACTGACTATGTCAAGTGTTCTTAGAGACATGTTCCATTTGATTGTATCATATTAAGAAGTCGACCCTACCAATATGGCTATATACAAAACTTGATTGAAAGAACACAAAAAAAAACGTCAAGCAGAATAAGATGACTTACTTTTCCTCAAAAATTAACAATGCCAATAACAGAACTAAAGAAACCTGGAATACAATAAACAACGAGTTGGGAAAAAAAAGAAATCCTGTGCTGAAAACATTACACTCAAACACAAAGCAAATATTGTTGAAGACCCTCCTATTATAACAGAATTATTTGCTCATCATTTTGCAAATTCTGCCGAGAATGCAATTTCCAATTACATAGGTCAAAACCTAACATTACCTTGTACAGTCAGTACAAACATTAATATAGTACACCCGTTTGAAAATGGACCAATTACTGAACATGAAATTCACGCTGCATTGAGGTTAATGAAAAACAAAAACTCTAGTGGATCAGATGATCTGTCAATAGTGGTTGTTAAAGAAATATTCGATCTTATTGCAAGTCCTTTTATTTATTTAATGAATCAGTCATACATACAAGGATACTTTCCAGAAGAGTTTAAGAAAGCCATAGTTATTCCACTGTTTAAAAAAGGAGATAAAAATGAAATAGATAACTATCGACAAATTTCTTTACTTTGTTCACTCTCAAAACTGTATGAAAAAGTGGTGGCTACTAGAATAGTGAATTACTTAGAGTCAAATGATTTGATATGTAATAATCAACATGGATTTCGAAAAAATCGTTCTATAGAAACAGCGACCTATAACTTTCTCAATAACATATACTCTGAAATTGATGCAAATTATTTTGTAATAAGTATATTTTTTGATCTGTCAAAGGCATTTGACACTATTTCACCAGATTTTCTATATATGAAGTTGACTAGGCTTGGGTTTCCGCATAACGTAACGTCTTGGTTAAAATCCTATATGAGTGGGCGTCGTATGAGCGTCAAATATAACAATATCATGTCCAACGAACATGACCTAACACTAGGAGTTCCCCAGGGATCAGTATTGGGACCCTTACTCTTTGTGATTTTTGTTAATGATCTCCCGCAATATATTGATAATTGTTATATAACCATGTTTGCAGATGATACCACAATGACAATTACTGGGGCCACTCTAGAAGATACACTTACAAGGGTCAAAGAGGTTATTGATAGATTCACTTCATGGTGCCAACGCAATCATTTGATATTGAATACATCTAAATCTGTCTCAATGAAATTTTATAATAGGAAAAATAATATTCCAGTGAAAATTGACCTTACTGATGAAATAATGCTGTCACATGACGTAAAATTTCTGGGAACTATATTGGATGAAAAACATTGTCATATACTCAGATAGCCAAGCTGCTATAAAAGCAGTCAACTCAATGCAAGTTACCTCAAAACTTGTTTGGGACTGCATAGACGCCCTAAAAGAGCTGGGCAGTCAGAACAGACTGACCCTAGCCTGGGTACCAGCACATACAGGTTATAGAGGCAATGAAGAGGCCGATACACTAGCCCGAGAAGGAGCAAGTAAGGCCCTGAATGGCCCAGAACCGTATTGCGGTATAGCAAAAGCTGTACTAAAAACAAACACTAAATCATGGATTCAACAGAAGTCTCAAGATTGGTGGAACAATGCACCAGGAATGAGACAGGCCAAAGAGTTTATCAAACAACCGCTGCCAACATTCACAGACTATCTACTAGGCCAGAAGAGGAACACTACTAGAATAGTAGTAGGACTTCTCACAGGGCACTGTAGGCTCAATAAACATATGAGTACAATAGGCCTGGCAGAAGAAATGCTATGCAGGTTCTGTCAGGAAGAAGAGGAAACATCAGTACACATACTATGCCACTGCGAGGGCTTGTCAAGACAAAGGTTTCTAACGCTGGGAGAAGAAAAACCAAGAGCTCCCAAATTCATGGGAGTTCTAAGAACTAGCCTGTGGAGTCTCGTAAAGAAGACAGGGCTAGACAAAGAACTCTAAATGATCTCGAGGACAAACACAATAGATCTGAAAAGGTCGCGGTGTAAAGGCTCGTAGCACGAAAGTCCCGAATATAATTGGATGAATCTCTAAATTGGGATCTACATATTGATGGTGTCTGCAAGAAACTCAACTCAGCTTTTTTTGCAATAAAACAGATGAAACTGTGCGTAGATACACAAAGCCTGTTAACAATTTACTTTTCAATGGCATATCCACATATTTCTTTAAATATTATGTCATGGGGATGCGGTAGAGATTTTAATAGAATATTTGTTGCCCAAAAGCGTATCATAAGATTGATTTTTGATATGGAATATCGTGATAGCTGCAAACCTATACTCATAAGGGAAAACTTGTTATCAGTTCCATGCATATATATATATATATATATATATATATATATATATATATATATATATATATATTGAAATGTGTAACCTATATAAGAAACAATCTTGCATCGTTTGAAGTGAATGCGGCTACTCATAATTATGGTATACGTCATGGTGATATGTTGAGAATATCCTCTCACAAAACGACAAAATTTTAAAATTCTCCACTATATAATTCGGTCACACTTTATAATAAACTGCCTAAATCAATTAAGGAGTCTAAATCTTATGTAATATTTAAGAATAGCACCAAAAGATTCTTAATTGAAAATTGTTTTTATAGCGTCCAGGATTATTTACGATGAAAATCTTAATTTTAAGATACTAATTAAATATCTGTGCCTTATCTAACTGTGATACTCATATATCATGTGCTGTTATGGTTTTATTTATATATGACAAATTATGATCCCAATTCTATTTATATTGTATAGTACCTGTATTGACTTACCATATGTACATAAGTACCGAAATGGTGAATAAATATTATTATTATTATTATGACGGGACTGCGAATAATCATACTACACCTGAGGAATAAAAAAGATAGTGAAAAGGCCTAGAACTCTGAAAGTCTTATTGAGATTTCGGCTTGTATCAGAGCAGCTAAGAAATCGAAAAAATCAATTATTCTTTCGAATGTTTATTGTCCTGCAAGCAATCCGACTTGTCTCTCCTCCAAGTCTCCAGAGAGTACTTCAGACTCTTGGTCTCTTCGCGCTCTACTTCTGTTTATTTCATGACTCCTTTTCCAGAAATCTTGTTCCTTGTACGAGTTTGTACAGGTGGATTGCTGGATGTGAGGCATATTCTTCTAGACCGAAAAATTGGTTATTCATATGAGTGTTGCCTCTTGTGATCCAGTGACTCAAATTCGCAAAGTATGTGTCTTTGTTACATTGTCTGCAGTCTCTATATCTTTGTTGATTTGTCTGAAGCTAAGGTCTTTGACCTTTTCAAGGTGTCCGTTCGATGGATAATCTCTTGATGCGAGAGCATCAAACTTTCTTTTCGATGGCCCCTCGCTGAAAACTCTCCTGTTATCTTAGTGGGTGAATATGACATATAATTTTCGAGCTAAGTAATGATTAACCTTATATCATCAGCTTTTCCGTTGTCTGATATTCCCGAATGACCTGGCATCAATTTATAGTTATTCCATGAATGTTGTAGTTTCGAATTATTTCACAATTTTTGAATCTACGTTTTAATTATTGAATCGGTTTATTGTGTTTCTCTTCCCTAAAAATGGAAAAGAAACAGCTTTGAGTTCCCATAACATCTGTTTTTAAAACAAGTTGGTATATTGGACTGACTATTATGTCAGTTCAGTATGGTATTTTCAATGAATTTGCAGATTGAAATGAAAAAAAACCCTTCGGGACGTTTCGAGAGCTAGTCTGCCGAATCCATAAAAAATAGTATAACCAACTGACAAAATAGTCAGCTAATTTTGCTTCTTTACAATATTGCAGTAACATATCTGAGCGAATATAGCAATTTTCCTTCAAAACGATATCTTTCTGTTTCATGTTTAGGAGAGATAAAATTCGAAAAAAGGATTTCATGACATGATTAAACTCAACAGACATTGAAACAATACCTTCAATTAAAGCGATATTTTACATGTGGAAAGGGACCCTTTGTTCTTCACCCGTTTGTTCCGTAGCTACTCACGAGCATCATATTTGTGAATTCTGGACCGATGTCATCTAAAATATATTTCATATTTATCCTTGATTGATTTACAGATTTAACGAATAACATCCACATACGACAAGAAGTAATAAAGGTTTTTTTCAGTAGAGTTTCTAATGTCTCTACAAATAGCACAATTTTCAAAGGATTAGTGTTTTTATTCTCATTATATGCATCATTTCAGTTATTCCCACTAATAACTACTTGTCTACGACACGTTTGAACCTCACCAATTCAAATTGTTCATGATAAATAATAATAATTTGATGAATTATTTTTTGTCATTCTTCTACTCCGAGTGTGAAGAATGGATATAACAACTTCTAGAGAAGTATAGCTAACCTTCAAACATGCGATCAAGAGACAAGGCGCAAAGCTTCCGCTGCTGATGATACTAGAATGAAGGCTAGTTAAAATAAAAAAATAGCTTCCACTTTCATTGGGGATTTTTGCCATTCCCTGTATTGTAGTTGATTTCAGGCTAGGTGTTTGAATGCCGTTTTATCTTTACAGCTTACGTTTCGTTGATGTCGTATCGTTCAGATCATCTGAGAATTATACTTTCAACTCCTGTCCACGACATAAATCCCTGCTGAAAAAAAGGATTAATTTTTCCCTCTACCGTGGTGAAAGCGTTCTTCATCTGAGCGATCGCTTCTGAATGCGGTAATAAAATTGTGACAGGAAGAGCATTCCAATGTAATTTTACGAATTCAACAAGACCCAATTCCAAGCCAGCTGAATGGGAATCTGATTCGAGTTGACTGAATATCAAGGTGATCCCTACATTTATCATGAGACTTCAAACTGAAAATCAATTCCTCTGAAAAATTCACCTTCCGGCTCTATTTCCGAACGAAGAATCCCACTTTCTGATTGGATATGGAGGTTGAATTTTTAATTTCGTCAGGCACGAGATTTCAGTGAAAGCTTTTTATATGCGTTCTAACAGGAAGGGTCATGACCGCTACATAATTGAAAAATACGACTACCTATATCAGATTTGATGCAACTTCATGGTTCGTAAGAAACTCCACAGCTCACTGTAGTAGAAACTCCGGAGGAAAATATGAATAAGTATGAAGGAGGGTAGTAATTAATTTTTTTTAATATACTGAATAGTTCAGATTTCATTTCCGGGCCTATATTTTTGAAGATATAGCTTAGCAAACAGATGCAAAAAATATGGAAATCACTTATTTTCTACATTATAAACTACCCTTTGAAAATTCACCCCTTTCAAGATACCACTACTCTTCTTCTAAATCGCACCTCATTATTTATGTTATATCCATAGATTTAAAGATATCAACGTCTGAGTTTTCTTCCATGTGAGAAGGGGATCATTCTGAATATATCCTAAAGGAAAAATGTTCGTTTGTTGTCATTCTTGTAATAGGGGGATAACAACTCATTCAATTCGAATAAATTCGAAAAAATTCCCCACGGTTGTCTTGTGATAACTAGCGAACCCTCATATGGTTTCCAAAATCGAGTTTGACGTTTCTCGTTCCTTTATCAAACATAACTTGATTTTGTGTTTGGAGAGTTTTGAATATAAAATGAAATTGTTAATGACTAAGGAAAGACTTATTTGATTTCCGAAAGTGTTGAAAGAAACGAAAGTCATTTCTAACAAAGTGTCACGAGATCCTCATCAGAAAATTTGATAACCCTTTCTTGAACGATAATATTGGAATCTTCGTTGTGAAAATTAGGATTCTTCTCCTGAAGATACTAACCTCATCAGCGAAAGGCACAGCGGCAATATGTGCAAGTGATGCCAGTTTAGTGAATGGTGATTGAATTGAAAATAACTCGAATTGCCGCATTTTTATATGAACTCTGACCGTGCTTAATATCTATACATTGAATATTTCTTCATTTTCAACTCTGAATTGCCTCCTCTGAAGAAGGGGAAGAGTTTTCTATAGCATAGGTGCGTATCAGAACAGAGAAATTTCGATTGAAAATGTGGTCGAAAAATCTCTATAGAAATAATGGACATTCGTGTATCCAAAAACCATATTCCTTTCTCCGAGGGGTCGATAGTGGAAAATTCAACATAGTCAACATAAAAAACAATCGAGAGAGAAATAAAATATTTATATATGAAGATGAGGCTTTTCATCTACACAGTTACATGACACATCCTGTTCGCTACTAATGATAAATTATATTTCATATATGATAAAAACTATATTAATGTTGAGAAACCTTTTCATTCGTGATTCTTTGAAATGATCCTATCGTTTTTGTATAATCAGTGATTCAGAATTCAATCAAAAAAATGGAATGGGAAAGTATAGTTCTAATTCTTCCTACCAATATTGAAATAATGAATATGGCTACTGAATATGATATTTTTTGTGTAGATAACGAGGATTTTTGTATGTCAAAATTTCATACAAGAAACAGGTTATATGAAATAGTCTTCGATTATACATTTTTATTCAGTATATTTCTTTCAGTTTATGGGACAGTATACCCAATATCAACCTCAAACATGAATTTTCCAGTTCATTGATGCATTTGGAATCTCTGTTATCTGAATACGGCCCACATGCTATTACATGAGTGAGAGAAAAGTTGAATTTTTCTTTGTACTTCAAGATTTATTTTATTTTCAAATTAACGAAGTGGATTTTCAACTTTCATGTGACGTACTCCGTAAATTTCATTTTTTTTTTCGATTAAATCAAGTCTGTTCTTGTACCTGACATTATAACTTTTATGTAGCTTCTAGATCTATAGTTTTTGAGATCCCAAAGCCCAGAATAGAATTCTAAACACCTGCTATATTCAAATCCGATCATCTGTAGTTCTCCTGTGATATTTCAATATACGTTTCAGCACATTACAATAATATTCAATATTTTTTCCGATTTGTTTTCGATAATATTTATGGATTCCTTTTGAAACGGGGTAAAATGCTCCTTCGATTCTTCCGCATAATTTTCAGGTTCAGACGTAAACGCTAAAGCTTTCTCAGAAGTTTCCCTCCCTCGACGCATGAGATTCTCTCGGGACGAATATTTTGTATTCTGTCTATCGAACGTTTTCCTGCTCGTGACAAGAAATTTGTCGCACTACCGAGATCATGCAGAGAGGATTCTGAACACATTGGTCTTTCAGGCGTTCGTAGATGAGATGATTTGCTAATAATATTTGAGCTGGATTTATCGAACAATAGTTTTTAGTAGTAGTAACCCAAGGACATTTATAATTGTTTGAAAATTTTTTAACAGATTTAGAATGCTTGTTGCTGAGTTGCTGTTTCCTATGAGCAACAAGCCTGAAAAAGTTGTTATAAAATTTTCGAGCATTTTTCAGTGTTGAAGGGTTATTCGGATAGACATTTTTTTGCTATTTTTTGATAAAAATTAAGAGAAAAAACAATTCATTCCGCTAAGTTCCACATGGTTCCACATACGAATTCTTGACTGCACACTGTGATTTTTGGTATATTTGACTCTATAATTTAATTGATATGATTATTATAGTATTACAACCAAATGGTGACATTTTGAAATATCAAATATTTGAAACGGCAAAATCGAAATGAATCAATTTGTATGTATTCATGGCAATAAAAAGTGCATAAAAATTACCGATAATTTTGCAAGAAAGCGTGATATGTAAAAATTGCAAGATTTTATTTTCATATTTTGGCGAAAGTGCCTGAGTCCGAAGGACGAGGGCTCTTTTACATTGTATCAACTCACCATAACAAAACATTTGAAACCGTATCGCTAGACGTCAGTGAACAACACAAAGAAATGTCAGATAGACTTCAAACATAGAAAAACATTTCGCGTTTTGGTGAGTGCTCCATATAATCTATAGAGGAAAGTATAAATGAACAAAAAATAACATTTCCTTGAGAATTTCTTTATTCGTGAAATATTCGAATGAATTACATTCGTGCATAAAAATGACCAGATAATTTCGCATTGAAGCGTGATATCTTATACAAATTGCATTCGGTTATTTTCAAACTTTGTAAAAGAGCCCTCGTCCTTCGGACTCGGACAATTTTTAGATATCACACTTTCTTGCAAAATTATCAGTAATTTTTAGGCACTCGTGCAATTATAAACGAAAATATCCCATGAGCTCTTTTCACTTTGTTATGTTATTGCCATGGATACATACAAATTGATTTATTCCGATGTTGGCATTTCACATATTTGATATTTCAAAATGTCACTATTTGGTTGTAATACTATAATAATATCAATGAAATTATAGAATCGAATATACTAAAAATTACATTTCACAGTCAAGAATTTGCATGGAAAGCATTCATGAAAAGATGGTAGAGAGTTTACGGTCAACACCATGTGTAACTCAGCAATTTGAATTGGTTTTTCTCAAGAATTAGCAAAAAAATTTCTATCCGAATAACCCTCGAATATTGATTAATGCTCAAAAATTTTATAACAACTTTCTCAATGTTTCGAAATCTATTATAATATTTTCGAACAATCATGAATGTCCTTGGATGAGAATGTGATTTTTTCGAAATCGTGTAAATTTTTTTCCAGTAAGCTATTATTTTTTCGAAAAAGCTTAATTTGTTTTTTTCGCAATTTAATCTTGTGATGATTCAAATATTGAATGAGTCAGTTTTTTATATACCTTCAGAAAAAAAATGATACAGGGGTGGTCAGAGTGGAATAATACATCCTGTAAATCATTTCTGCTTTGGAAAGTATATGGGATATGGGTATCCCATACGGGCCACCGTGCTGGGTAATCGCACGTTAAAAGGTAAGGCCTCGTTGATCCATTGCTCGCACAAGTTTCCACTTCTGAGAGTTGACGTTCGTCAGCTGGTTAACGGAAACGAACAATTTTAGAACAACAAATTTGGGATGATACAAAAAACCCATTTTTTTTCTTTAATGTCTCATATGGTCTCGGTAGTGTAGTGGTTAGCATATCTGCCTATCAAGCGGAAGGCCGGGGTTCGAATCCTCGCCGGGCCACCGTGCTGGGTAATCGCACGTTAAAAGGTAAGGCCTCGTTGATCCATTGCTCGTACAAGTTTCGACTTCTGAGGGTTGACGTTCGTCAGCTGGTTAACGAAAACGAACAATTTTTTAGAACAATATGTTTTTTAGATAATCGTGTTTTGAGTTTATGCCAATGAGTCGTGAATATTTCGAAAAAGGCGAATGTGTTTCATAAGCCTAATAACACGAAAAACCAACACAAATTTGTCTGAAGAAACAAAAAGTACATCTGACTTGTCGGTGTGATATTTTATAATGGAATTTATTTTCAGTCGCGAAACGTTATACATTTTTCATATTCAGAATACAAAATGTATTTATATTCATTGAATTAACAATTTAACCGATTTCTGTCTTGTTACAAGGTAATATATTTTCAGAGGCAATAAAAAATAATGAAATGGCACCCAGAGAATTATTTGAATTCAGCTTGAATTTGAATTCATTCCGAATCATTTTTTCTACACAAAGGAAATGTAATTACTTTCTGATGTACCGAAGAAATATCTCAAGTTGTTATTTGTTTTGTTACCATTGCCTAATATTTGGGTTTTACTAAATGTCACAAAATTCATAACTGACATTTTGAATGATTATTTCTCCTAATGTGGATAGCCGATGAAAAAGTTGATGACTAGACTGCCTTTAGAGTTTTACAGCACTTGATTGCTCTAGTTCTGTTTAACACTTTGAATTCATCAAAATAAACTAAGGTAGCATAATGTTCTTGTGTTCGAATTTGAAGTATTTTGAGTTTAAATTTTTTCTGGAAATAATCGCAACATATTTCTCTCCCACACCAAGCCCATTCGACCCAATGAGTGCATTTCCATAATTTTTCAAATTTTGCGTTAAAGGGTTCCGTGTGAAACAATCCAAGATAAAATTCCTTGACCTGCGGTCTCGGGATTATATCAAAGTAATGCATCCAATTCATTTGCTAAGCAAAATTTCAAAAATCATGGATTTGCAGTACATATTTAAACCGGCTAAAGTGAGTGCACTGCGGATATAATGCCCGAAAATGATATTGATGCATCCATATACATTCTCGAAATGTATGTTATCGACAGTAGAAAACTTCACATCTGTATCAAGTATATTGATACCTACTAATTGTTTCGGGAATAACTTTCCTCCCATTATTCATAACACACCTGAAGAAGCTAGTGTATAGTGAAACACATGCAGCGTAAGATGTCTAGTGAAAATCAATCATGTGGTTATGTTATCAAGTATATTTTTTCTTGAATTTGGGGAACTAAAAATAGCAAATTGTGCTAACTAGAGAATAATCCAAAAGTTCACTACTTCGCAAGAAATGTGGTGACAACAAAAAATCTGTGCATAACTATTATTGTCTAAAGGTTTGTGACAAAAAGTGTCAAAAAGTGTTTCATAAATAAATTATTATTAAATTTGTCCTACAAAATCGTCTATCAACTTTTGAGCCGCCCAAGATCGAAACAAGACTAAGTGAAAGGGTATCCTTTTTATGGTCATCTTCCCACACTCTAAAAAATAAACCGTTTCAGAAAGAGAATTGAGAAGGGGTGTGTCCCACAACCTTCTGTCAAATTTGAAAGTTGAGTTTATTGCGCCCTTTTGGAAGGTATGAGGCGAATGTTTTCCATATAAAAAAGGTTCAAATGATACCTTACCACTTATTCGAAAGATAGGGAAGGAAAACGTACTTTTTCGACCACAGTTTATGAAAGTATTCGATGGGAACTATTGCGAATTGAATTCAACAAGGGTAGGAGAACATTGCTAGTATTTTTTCAGTGATTTGTGCAGCCTGAAGGGTGAATTTTTGAATATTATGTGAGAAAAACTCATTTCTCTCTTGATTTAATCAATACTAAAGATTTCTACGTATTTTATTTATTACCTCTAACATGGGGTGAATGGGGACTACTTCTTGTATCTTGATCTATTGTGGTGCATTCGGTTTCATGCCATGCTACACGAAATAATACCTTCAAACGAAATCCCAGGATATTGGATACCATCAATTCCAGCAACTTCACACTGTCTGATCATATGAAGGATATATGCAGAACTAAGTAATTTATTTACCGGAATTATTCATCACGAAACTTTCGTTTCATAAAACTGCTCAAACTCAGTAAAAATCTCACAGAATATGCATTCTTCCAATACAAACTTCTAA
Organism: Zygogramma bicolorata; assembly: GCA_032362365.1. Classification (NCBI taxonomy): domain Eukaryota; kingdom Metazoa; phylum Arthropoda; class Insecta; order Coleoptera; family Chrysomelidae; genus Zygogramma; species Zygogramma bicolorata. The sequence goes on from JAVJAQ010002015.1 coordinate 51,664, forward strand.
GAGTAACAGCCACTCCACACAAAACTCTTTCTATGCCGTGTTTCCTCAACTCTATGCACTCCTATTGAGAGAAAATACAGTTGATCATTTTTCTTCTTTCAATCTATCCACACCCATTTTCATAAACAGTTGATTTCATCCACCACCGATATATATTTCCAATCACATATATTATATTCAAATTATATTCCATCCATCAAAGGTACCAAACATAATTCGTTGATTTCAGAATTAAAAGAAACCCCTGATCTCTCTTTACATTTCGATCATTATTTCAATAACACTCTCTTATTCACTGAGGTATTGTGTATTTTGGTGATATCAATGGAAATTTGAAATCACGAATCTTTCATCTGCAGCAACTTCAATCAAAAACTGAATCGGTAATGATTAGCACAAAGATTATAAATTTTTCCAGGCAAAGTATGTAGCCTTTATTCAGGAAGAGAAAATGACTTCCATAATATTCGAATGCATTTTCAGTGGAAATTTACTACATAGCTCATATTGATAGCCGGATGTTTCTGAAACCATGAAAAGACGGAAGCCATGATTTTTTTTATTATCATAAAGATTGAAAATATTTATGTCTCCGATGGAGTTATTTTTCGAACGGCATTAGTTTCTCAGTGGCTGATTAGTTTTTCATGATTTATGATATAAGAGAAAGCCCTATAGAATTGCTGCCATATTTTTCCATTTTTGAAGGGAATAAGTATGTTTCACTAGGCAGCAAAGTAATCGATCGACTGCGACTGATAGGAATTCAGCTAAGGCAGTCAAACTACTTTGGTACTGAGTTGAACCTATAATTTCTTCTCCAATTGTTTATAATAATATATGTAGGATATGGTGTTTGCGAATGATTGAAATTGTCATAATCTTCTTATTTTTTCTGTAGTGATAAACTAGAACAAAATTTGATTGAAATCGCATGTTTTGGAATTGTTGATTGCTGTATGTTGATGTGGAAATGTATGTTTATAGTATTTATAGTTCGACAACATTATGGACAGTGATAGGGACTAAGAAGTACTTATTCCTCCAGACACAAATCAATCAACAAGGTATTACTTTTGCTGCCTAGACAGGAAAGTTATTACTATGCTGTCTAGGCAGGAAAGTTAATACTTTGCTGATTGATATGTGTCTGCAAAATTGATATTTGCTATTGAACTGAAGAAAAATTCAATTTCCTCTTGTGAATAGTGACTTTCTCATAGCACTGCATTATGAGATATTATTTCATATAGCAGCATTGTTTCTGATACATTTTCTGATACAGTGTTATGGGCTTTTAGTCTATAGTACCAATATCTTTCTCACTTATACTACCGTTTACGATGATTCTGGACTTTCATGATAGTTTTTCGCAGTTTTTCAACAAATTTAGCTTCAGAATATTGAGTATCATTTGGTAACTCGCTGTAGTGAATCAAACTTCTGAATGTACAAATGCTGCAAAAATTAGTTCGCCGAGCAAATACAGTGATACTTCTTCCACCGTATCACCGAATCTAAGAATTCACAACTACTTGAATCGAAAAGGAAAGACAGAATTTGTTTGTCTGTTCGAGCAACTATATTACATATTTAACCACAAATACTTCACTGTAATCATTATCATCCGTCACAACTTCGAAACTAGTTTTTCATCATCTCATTTGATCAAAATCGAAGAGGGTGATAGTATGAATTTTGCTCATTTTACAAACTATCACGTAAAATCACCCTTGAGCCTGAAGTATGTACGAGTTGGGAAGTTTAAAAAAAATCCTCCACCGAGAAACATTTCTGGGATTTCAATATGAGTTCGCAGATTCCGTATGAAACTTGAATTATATCGGTTATGATATCCATGTTATGCAAAACTCCGGAATTAATAATTATTTTTCCTTGTCAGGGAGATTTCTTCACTCAATAATTTGGTAGTTGTCATAGCAACGTGTTGAAATACAAGCATTTGACAAGTTAAAATTCGCAGAGATGGAACATTCGAATTCTGAAATGATTGAAAAGGAAGCTTGTGATTGAAACAGTCGAGAGATTCAGCACCGGTCAATATTGCACAACAAACGTCTACTTGGCATAGTGCCAACTCCCAAATGGAAGGATTTCAGACATCTGGTGCAGATGGGAAATCTCTGCTCCGGGGAATTTCGGGAAGCTCTCACTAACATTTCCGCCCATCCGTTTTTCGAATTATCCAAGCGGTTACCGAATCGAACAAAGTATAACTCTTTCACATCATGCATTCTGAACGATATGCAACTGAACAAATCACCGAAGCCATACCACACATCATGAAAGAACACACATTCCGTAGTTTCTGTGAGCCAGGAAAGTTTTCCGTGAAACAATTCAACGTTATGTAGAGAAGTTATTAGTGGAAATAGTTCAGAATGATAAATACGGTGGAAATATCAACCTCCCGTAATATAAAAGGTGTGTTATTCGAAGGGAAAATCAGAAACTACAAAAAAATACATACATTGCTATTCAGATAAAAGTATCCACCTTCAATCACTTTTGTAATACTGGTATTTAGGAAAAATCCAAAAACACGTCAACTTATGTTGGAAGGGGCAAGCATAATGGCTTATTTAAGCTTACTGGAAAAGCCACCCCCTCACCCCTAGCATCATCCTTGTTTTTTTTTTAATTATTTCTCATATTTCTTCTGTGAAATATACTCCTCTTTGAGCTGATTTCAGAAATGTATAATACTTGTAGGTTAAAGTGGTTAGTTTATGAGATAAACAATTTTTCTTTTAATAGCACAAATTTTACTTATTTTTACTTTCACCTTATTTGCCTGCAATAAAATGGGTTGTACAACAGTAATCTTCTTAACTGTGCTATTTATTCTACTTCAAAAATCCAAACAACAAAAAACTCTACTTTTAATTAAAGTTTGACATTGTCAACTAGAATTTGTTGGGTTTACTTGAATTTTCTCTTAACACTGTATATTTAATGTTACCATGTACACAGAAAAAATGCAATGTTGTTGTCAATAAAAAAGTCTTCAAGTAGAAAAGTCAAAGTTATTTTTTTCCCTTAAAAAGTTACGATTTTTCCATCGAGATATAACATTTGGCGACCGTGACAGGACACAATATCGATGGAAAACCTCAAGAGAGAAAGGGAGCAGTTGCGGAGACTATTCATCAAAACTACCAATGACCTGGATGTAGCACTAACGAAGCCAATAAACAGAGAACAGGTGCTAGCGGCTCTACGACGACTAGAAGACAAGGCTGATAGAATATTCACATTGGATGAGCTAATCAGAGAGAAAATATTTTCGAGCAATCCTACTGAAGAAGAGCTATCAGAAGAGTTTGACCGAATTGAATTTTTCAGAGACGAAATTACAAACAACCGATCCAAATGCGATGTTGTTATCAATGAGGCGTCACAAGGGGATCAAAAAAGTGTTTCCAACAAGTCCACTGGAGACACCAGGAGAAAATTTCGACTACCCCAACTAGAAGTGAAAAAATTTGATGGCAACGTAAAAAACTGGATTGGTTTCTGGGGACAGTTCCGCAAAATCCATGAGGATGAAGAAATAGATTTAGATGATAAATTCCAATACCTTCTGCAGGCAACAGAATCAGGTACTGTGGCAAGAGAATTAATCGAAAGTTTTCCGCCTTCTGGTTCAAATTATGAAAAAGCTATTGATCAACTGAAAGCACGTTTTGCCAGGGATGAATTTCTGATAGAGGTCTATGTCAGAGAGTTGCTGAATCTTGTGCTCAAACAAACGACCAAAACTTCAGCTATGACTTTGTCGTCTTTGTATGATAAATTGGAAACTCAACTGAGAGCATTAGAAACACTTGGAGTGACTAGCGATAAGTATGCTGCCATGCTCTTCCCGTTAGTTGAGTCTGCATTGCCAGCTGAGTTATTGAAAGTTTGGGAGAGATATCGCAGTATGAATGCAGTAACTACAGTTGTCACATGCAAGGAGGGTGAAGAAAATAAAGGTAATTCTCATAAAAATAATCTTCTATTGATGCTTTTAGATTTTTTGAGAAGAGAAGTTGAATCTGAGGAGAGAATCAATCTTGCACAAACGAGCTTCAGTATAGGAAGAGACATGACTAGGAATTCGAGACCTTTAGATAAACTAAAAGTACAAAAGCAAGGTGAATCAGAAATATATACTGCCTCAGCCCTTCATTCAGCGAGTAAGAATAAAACAGAACGAGGTGAGAATATTCCGATTTGTTTATTTTGTGATAAGTCGCATGCAAGTCAGGAGTGTTTCAAAGCTCAGAATCTCACACTCGAAGAAAGGAAAGCGAAATTATTAGCAAAAAAGGCTTGTTTTACCTGCTTGAAAATCAATCACACAAGTCGAAACTGTAAAGCTTTTATAAGATGTTTGATTTGTACGAAGAGACATTTTCCAATTTTGTGCCCTGACTTGTCTGTGAAAAGCGATAAAACTGATGATTTTCTTGATAAAAAGGTCGAACATGTTCTCACTAATAATCTGCGTACCGATACACTGTTGCAAACCCTTTTAGTAAGACTCGTGAATAATGGCAAAGAAAAGATTGTACGAGCTTTATTAGATTCTGCGTCACAGAGATCATATATAGTGTCAAAATCTGTGACACAATTGGGATATGTCAAATCCCATGACGAAAGTATTATACAGGGTGTGTTCGGAGGTGTACAGTCAGCTCCGAAATCACATGGAATATTTGAAATTACTGTCGAAAACCTTGAGAGGGACTTTGCGATCAAATTATCGGTTCTCGAACAGGAAACGATTTGCAATTTCATACCGCGTTTGGATGATTTGTTGTATATCAATATATTGAAACAAAAGAATATTATTTTGAATGAAGTAGCTGTAAAAAATGCTCCTCGAGATATCGAATTACTATTGGGTGCTGATATTTTTGGGCAACTCCTCACGGGAAATGTCGAAAATCTAGACGATCATTTATTCGCTATAGAGACTCGTTTAGGATGGACTGTTATGGGACAACCACAGTCGAATGCCAAAAATGAAATTATATTCTCGGGAGTTACTAATTGTTCATTGGCGGATTTATGGACCTCAGATATTTTAGGAATAAAAGATCCAGCTGAAGTGAAGACTAGGGATAGCATCGATGAGCAAACTATGGCACATTTCAATAGCATCATAAAGATCAATGAGGATAACAGGTACGAAGTTCATCTCCCATGGATTCCAGATCATTCTCCACTTCAGAGTAATATGAAAACAGCAAAACTACGTCTCCTCTCAACTTCCAAGAAACTTCTGAGTCTCGAGCGATTCGAGGAATATGAAAAGGTATTACTGGAATGGGAGAAATTGGGCATCATAGAGGAAATAAATGACTATCCGGAAGGAAATGGTGAGAATCTTTTTCATTATATACCCCACCATGCTATTATCAAGGAATCAAGTAGATCAACTAAAATTCGACCAGTTTTTGACGCTTCAGCGAAAGATTTCAATTGGAATTCACTGAATAATTGTTTACAGTCTGGGCCCAATTTGATAGAATTAATACCATCTCTTCTATTGAAGTTCAGAATAGGAGCTATAGGAGTCACAGCTGATATTGAAAAAGCATTTCTCCAAATAAGTATTTCTTCTCATGATAGAGATTTTCTAAGATTTTTCTGGTGGCACAATTATAAAGAGAATGAAATGAAAGTATATAGACATTGTAGGGTCGTTTTTGGGGTTAAGCCTAGCCCATTTTTGTTAGCTGCTACAATAAACCACCACTTATCTCTTGTACCAGAGAACTTAAAAGAAACTGCCGGAATATTGAGGGAGTCATTCTATGTCGACAATTGTATAGCAAGTTTCAATAATGAAACGGAATTGAAGAAATTCATAAATGAATCGAAAGAAATAATGTTACTAGGGAATTTTAACTTGAGATCTTGGACAAGTAATATAGAAAATGTCTGCAGTGAACCTGTTAATGATAATAGAACTTCATTACTGGGGATGGTTTGGAATATCAAAGAGGACCTAATATTTTGTGATGTTGATTCATTCAGTAAGCTACAAAATATGCCTAAAACTCGACGTAGTTTATTATCTGTAGCGCAAAAGGTTTTCGATCCAATTGGTTTTACATGTCCATTTACTCTGATTCCAAAGCTTTTATTACAAGAAACGTGGGAATTGAAAACCGGATGGGACAAAAATTTACCAGAAAATATTACTAATCGATTCGACAGTTGGTTGAAAGATACTCATTTTCTATGTTTATGTTGTATTCCTAGATCAATCGGATTAAACGGACCCTTTGGAATGGAAAATGCATCTATTCACGTCTTCTGCGATAGTAGTAAGGTTGCATATGCGGCTTGTGTTTTTATACGGATTAAAACAAAAGAAAGTTTTTCTGTGCGATTGTTACAAGCCAAGTCCAGAATTGCGCCTAAAAATATAACAATTCCACGATTAGAGTTGTTAGCTTGTATTATTGGAGTTAGATTAGGACAAGCAGTTAAGAAAGTTCGGGAATTTTGCACTTTACCATCATTTTATTGGACTGACTCTATGGTAGCGTTGACATGGATAAAGAACAAAGGTCCTTGGAAAACGTTTGTCAACAATCGAGTTGAAGAAATACGTTCCTTCACTACCATAGAGCAGTGGAATCATGTTCCTGGTATTTCAAATCCAGCTGACGTAGCTTCTCGAGGCTGCTCTGGTAAATCCCTTATCGAAAATAAATGGTGGGAAGGTCCAGAGTGGTTAAGAGGTAACATCGAAAATTGGCCCATTTCAGTTTTAGAATACTCAAAAAATGACGTCGAAATTGAAAGAAAACGAACAGTTTCAACTAATTTTACTTATGAAAATGATTTCACTACAAGACTCTGCTATTTCTCAAAATTCTCTAAAATTGTGAAAATGGTTGCGTGGATACTGAGATTTTTCAAAAACATTTCCAAGCGATCCTTCAATAATCCAGAGCAGTTAACTCAGGAAGAATTATTAAGAGATGCAGAATTATCAGTAATCAAAGTCATACAAAATGAGAGTTTCAGACATCAATTCAAATCAAATAACTTGGAAATTTTCAAAGATACTAATGGCATCATCAAAATCAAAACTCGTTTGATTCTTGGGGAAGATACAGAAAGTTTTAAATTTCCAATACTTCTTCCAGATAATAATATCCTTGTTGAGAGGCTTATATTTGAACACCATCAAATCAATCATCACGTTGGAGTTCAAACATTACTTTGCATTTTGAGGGAGAGGTTTTGGATCGTGAGAGGAAGGAAAACTATAAAGAGAATCATTTCGAAATGTGTAATTTGTAAAAGGTTTAATAGTAGATTCGTGGATACACCAATGGCACCTCTGCCTAAAGATCGAGTTAATCAAGCTGCAGCTTTCGAAATTTCTGGAGTTGATTTGGCAGGGCCCCTATTCCTAAAGGGGGGTGAAAAGGTATGGATTGTTTTGTTCACATGTGCACTCTATAGGGCAATTCATTTGGAACTGGTTCAATCACTTTCGACAGATAGTTTCTTGATGGCATTTAGGAGGTTTATAGCTAGAAGAGGTAGGATATCTAGGATCTATTCCGATAATGGAACTGATTTCATTGGTGCCAACAACTTGATGAAAAGAGTTGACTGGCGTAAAATAATTGACTACTCCAATCCTCCTTCCGCTGCTTGGTGGGGAGGATGGTGGGAGCGACTGGTGAGAATAGTGAAGGAGCTCCTCAGGAGGAACTTGGGCAAATCGGTAGTCAATTTCGAAGAAATCTCCACTATTATTTGTGATTGTGAGGCAGTTGTAAACAATCGGCCATTAACGTATATCTCAGAAAATGAAGATTTATTACCTTTGAGTCCCTCAATGTTTATTCAAGATATCCCTGGAAGTGAAACTCCCGATTTGGACAATATTGACAGGAATCTTCTGATATCACGTCAAAAATACCTCCAAAAACTACGAGATGGCATTAGATCTCGATTCAGAAAGGAATACCTGTCAGAATTAGTGCACTATGGTCATAGAAAATCTGGAAGCCTTGAAGTCGGAGATATAGTTTACGTTGCATCTGATAACATCAAACGATTGAACTGGCCTTTAGGAAGGATACTGGAGGTGATTCCTGGTAAGGACGGGATAGCTAGGGTTGCTCGAGTGAAAACCAGAAACTGAGAAATAATTCGTCCATTTCAAAGGCTTCATCCTTTGGAAATTCCTGACAGGAAAGATACGAACAGGCTGCAGGATATGAACAATTCTGTTAAGAAATTGAACGTTTCCATGCCAGCTGATTTAGATGAAGATTTGGGTTCGAAGGCAGAAGAAAACGTAATTTCGAAGAAAATTGTTACCAGATCCGGTAGAATCGTCAAGCCACCTGCAAGATTTGAATCCAGTTAGCTACAAAATGTTTTTTTTGTTTGCAATTGAAGTTAATTAATTTCATACTTTATTGTATTCATTCATACTAATAACCTCGGCCGCGAAAAGCCTCAACCATTTTGTCATTGTATTCATTGTTCCAATTATTGCAAAATGGGGGAGGATGTTGGGTTTACTTGAATTTTCTCTTAACACTGTATATTTAATGTTACCATGTACACAGAAAAAATGCAATGTTGTTGTCAATAAAAAAGTCTTCAAGTAGAAAAGTCAAAGTTATTTTTTTCCCTTAAAAAGTTACGATTTTTCCATCGAGATATAACAGTCACTATTGATAGTGTACTTTGATACATTATTTATTTTGTTTCGCTGAAATGGTTTACTCTTTGCAAGAAAGAATTTAAATTGTAGGTTTATACTACCAAAATAATTAGTGTGTAAGAGCTGCTGCTAGAATATTTGACGAATTACATGACGGAAGACATGCAACTCATAAGTATGTAATTCAACTGATGGAGAAATTTACCACAACAGAGTGAAGATACTATATCCCTGACATCTTATGATGGTGAATATTGACTTTGAGGTCTATCTGACATGCAATACGTCTTTGAAATTTTTAATACTTTGAAGCATAACTTTCAAATTCATTTCAACGAAATAGTTTTCTGCGAGTTATGAGCTGTTTTTTATTCAATAGTAAATGAAGACCATCGTTTTTCACAAAAATAACCCAGTGATTTCTGTACTTGGAATCAAATTTTCCACCCATATTTTGTGTTCAAAGTACAGTTTTCCTCGGAATTCACACTGCCATTTTTGAAGACTTACATATTGCTCTCATTTCTCTTGAAATTCCAGGCAAGTTCCAGAAATGTATTCGTTTGAACTGCATTATATAAATGTAAGTCTTCTTTGGGTATGTGACGCCATGTATTCTGAAAAAAGCTTCTTATCGCACAGGAGATGTGTTGTAATTCCGTGGCGAGATACATTTTTATTATTGGTTGGTTTTTATCCACCGATTAAAGTATGGAAAATTCGTCATCAGCTCTCCGATAAAACAGTATTCTGCATTTGTAGTTTCTACATTTTTCTCTAATCCATACAATTTTGATGAATAGTTGGGGTCAACAACCGCCATAGGAATTGCGCCACATACCTTTTGTTTTTTACAAGAAGTATGCTGTTGCCTATCTCAACTTGTTTTTGTAATCTATGGATTTAAATCAAGCATATTAGTGGGCGTCAGTTTTTCGTACCGTCTTGGAGCTCACTAGAAAGAATACAAAATAGCTATGGTATCCATTTTGTTCCAGTTATAGGAAACAACATTAGATATTTTATAACTCGGCTTTGATTACACTAACTTTGATGATTATATAATCGATAATCAATAGTTCGAAATCCTCATACTCATACCAATACACTACGTCTCTCCTTATCATTCAAGTGCCATCCGTACTATATCTTGGCTGAAGAAGATATTGTACAGTGAAATGTGTGTAACGGTTTTGAAGAGTGTTCATTGAAAAATCTTACGATAAAATGTTATTTATTCACGTTATCGAGGATAATCATCAAGTATCGATCAATTCTGTCAGCTACTTGGGAATATAAATTGTACCTCAGATCATTCATCAGGATATATGAATTGTTATAGGATCACATGAAAGAAAAATCGGAAATGTCACTAATTGGGGGATAAATATTTTACGGTCCTACAGTTCTCAGAATCATTTATGAATTCAATGACTCGAAAATGTTTTATATAACATTCCGATCTTGTAAGTGTCTAAGCATTATTGCACGTTATTTACAAAAAATTACCACCTCATCCCTCAATGATGAATACCTTTTCCTGAGTTTCTGATCGGTGATATTTATATTTATACAGAGTGCTCTTCCTGAATGGTCTGCATTACATATACCTAATATTTACTGAAGTACGATTGACAAAATTTGAATTATATTTGATATTGTCTAAATGATAGTTGATAACTTTGTATTACCATTAGTACTTCCTGAAATACAGTGGCTGATCCGAATTACATTTGGTATTTTCTGAATTATGACTGAAAAAAGTGTAGACTGCTTCACGGATATAATGTTCTTTTGTTTCAGAAACATTGCCATAAATATCACTGCTTTCGAAATATATGCGAAAGTATTCTCCAATCGTGCTATCGAACGTTGTTCTGTATCAATTTGAAATTGTTGAATTGGAAATTCAGTTCAAATTCAGACCGATTCCCTTCAATACATGATTCTACAGAGTGGTTCAACGGAAAGTATGCACCTAGCCTCCCTCTTTTGTTTGCACTTCAGAGCAAAAATTTTCGGACACTTAGATTCTGATTGAAAGGGGAACACACTCTTCAACATATGCATTCAACCCCTTAGCGAAGGTGTGCCACAACACCGAATTTCAAATGGAAAGTGGGGTCGAAAGTTAAATCATGTGGAATTATAATACCAAAATTGATGGAATTCGCTCGAAGCATAAATGCGAAAACGGCGTTAAGATCATCAACCCAATAATTTTGCCACCGATAATAGTATATTATGAAACGATCGTGTAATGATGGTTATTAATACATGAGCATAAACCGGGATACGAAACGAGCCGAAGGTGAGTTTCGTATGGTTTATGCGAGTGTATTAATAACCATTACATGAGAGTTGCATACGCTATTTTATCTACACCCAATAAATAAAGAAGAACTGATAATATAATATTATTAAGTATTTATATTGAACACAATAATAGTAGGTAATCAAGCGTATTTCTTTGAAATATTCTACAAAATTATAATTAATGGTATAACCACGGAAAAAACGACAATGAGAAATGAAAAAAAAAATGAAAAAAAAACTCTGCCGACGCGACGTCAGGAATTGAACCCGGTCGTTTCTGTTCACTGCCGGCCGCCATTGACCACTCGCCATGAGAGTTCATTATATTTGATCGAAAATAAAAACATGTGTTGCATTTGTCAAATGAAAATATAATCCTTTCGATTGTATTTTCTTTCTTGTCTAAGACATCTGTGGAAGAGTCGCTGGTGATTTTTCTATATCACTGCTATAAGACATTTCCATAGTTCATGGCCGGCAGTGAGTAGCACGTGTCGAAGTGCTCCTAGTAAAAATCTAATTCAATTGAATTAAAGTGCTTTGATTATTATAAAATTTGTCATACAGTGAAACTGTGTAACCATAAACTGATTGCTACTCAGAAAACCCGATTGAATATGGTTCTAACAAGGGAAATTAGAGATGAAATCCAAAACGCTGTAAATGCAGCATTCAAACAGTGTATGAATGATCAGCTATTCATAAAAACAATAGCAAACAATGTATCGGAGGCAGTCACAAAAACAGTAGAAAAGAAAATAAACCAGATGGAACAAAAACTCGAACAAGTTAGGAATGAACTCATCCAAACAAAAACTGAATGCGAGGCCAAATTTAATATACAGGATGTCACTATACAAAGACTGAAAAATGACCATGAAAATCTCTCAAAGAAGTTTGATTATATGGAACAAGAAAGTCGGAAGAATAGCTTGAGAATTTTCAACTTTCCAGAAAAAAGCAAAGAAGACACCAAAAAGGAAGTGATAGAACTTCTAACTTCAAAGATAAACACGATCTTAACCGATGATGACATTGAACTCTGCTACCGTATTGGAAAAGTTGCTGAGAACAGTAAACCACGAGGTATCCTTGTGAAACTTAGGAATTATGGTCTGAGGCAACAGATCTACCACAACAAAAAGTTTCTGAAGGGAACAGGCGTTATAATAAGAGAAGATTTAACCAGGTTACGCGTCGAACTGATGGCGAAATCAATTGAGAAGACTTCCTTGAAGCATGTGTGGACAGAAGGTGGAAAAATCTACATCAATCAGAACAATAAAATTTCCATTATTGAAAATTCAAATGACTTCTTCAAAGTGTTTCCATGATTGCACTGAGCACTATAAATATATATATTTTTTGAATTGCTAGATGTACTTCCTCATTCATTATTTAAGTTCCTGAATTTTTTTTATCTTTGTTTTGTACGAACCTGGTTCTAATTCGTAGAACTATATTTTTTTTCCCTCTTTCATATCTTGTTTTTTGTGTATACCAATCTTGATGATAGAATTCTTAGAGGTATTGGATGACCAGCAAGATATACATACATCATTTTTTCTAACAATTCACGAATGTACACAGAGCCAAAAGACTACAAATGTGACAGGGAAGGTTGGTTTATTCCATTTCAATATTAGGAGCATAAAAAAGAACTTCGACGAACTTATGATATACATCGAACAGGAAAATGATCATATGGATATAATAGTACTTTCAGAATGCTGGAACGTAGATGCGGTAAGTAACTTTCAGATCCCAAATTATTCTGTGTTTTATAATGAGTCAAAATTCAATCAAAATGATGGCGTCATGATTTATATCAAAGATTCTTTACCAGCTATTGCGAGTATATCATCATTATCAGAAATCAATATACTAAGAATTACAGTGAAGATTCTGAATTTAACTCTTGGAATCACTGCTTCATATCGCCCCCCCTCAACGAATATTCGAACATACATAGAGGATTTGTCGGAATACCTATCAAATATAAGAAAGGCTGATTTAGATATATTTCTGGGAGATATTAACATTAACCTTCTAGACAACGCCTCTAATGATGTAAACCAATATATAAACGTTCTGACAGAGAGAGGTTTCATATCCTATATAAATGAACCAACACGCGTTACAGAAGATTCTGAGAGTATTATTGATCATATATTTGTTAGAAAACAAATGACAGCAAAAAAAATTTCAATATTTCCTTCGATAATTGGAACTAGCATAACAGACCATTTCACTACATCCCTCCAAATCTTAATAGAAGAAAAATCAAATGAAATTAATAAAAAAAACGTAAAAGTGAATCGCTACTATACAAAAACGGATGATAAAAAATCAAACGTTCTTCTACAGAACGAAAATTGGGCGGAAGTTCTATTTTGTGATGAAACACAACATGCTTATAATAAATTCATAAATAAAATAAAACAACATATCAATAGCTGTACAACACAACACAAAATAACTGCTAACAATTATAGAATCAAACCCTGGATAACACAGGGATTAATCGAATCTATAAAACATAGAGACAAAATTAAACTGAAATTAAACAAAGAATTTGATCCAGAATCAAATATTGCATACAAGCGATATAGGAATGAGCTGAATAAATTGTTGAGAAAGACCAAAAATGAATACTACAGAAATAAATTGAACGAAAACAGGGGAAACTGCAAAAACACTTGGGAAATAATAAACGAAGCAACCAACAAAACAATAAAGGGGAATAAAATAGGTAACATAAAAATCGACGATCGAATATTAACAGATGATAGAGACAAAGCTCAAGCCTTTAACGAATATTTCACAGATATAGGAGTAAAAATGACACAAAAATTTAATGTATCGCATAGAACACCATCTAACTATATGAATGATATATCTATTACCAACTCACTCTTTCTCACACCTGTAAATGAAAAAGAGATTATCGAAATAATTTCTAAACTAAAAAACAACTGTGCACCTGGGCCAGATGGAATAAAAACGAAATTGATAAAAAACCATCACCTATTTCTAGTAGAGCCATTGACTCATATAATAAATTTGATTTTCAAAACAGGAACGATACCAGTACAATGGAAAGAATCAAGAGTCACCCCCATTTTTAAATCAGGTGATAAATCAGAAATGGGCAACTACCGGCCGATCTCTGTGATAGATAACTTCGCGAAAATTTTAGAACATGCTTTGAAAACGCGCTTAATCACTTTTTTCGATAAAAACAAAGTAATAACAGAGAGACAATACGGCTTCATACACAAAAGTAATACCGAATCCGCCATATTGAACTTCATTTCTCAAACAATAGAAGCCTTGGATGATTCGGAAAAATGCCTAGCAGTTTTTTTGGATCTGGCCAAGGCGTTCGACACAGTCTCTCATGAGAAACTGATAAACAAATTATACATGTATGGTATACGAGGACCGGCAATACAAATTTTCAGAAATTATCTATCACACAGAAGTCAACGGACCAGAATCGGTAACAGCACCAGCAGTTCTCGAGAAATTTCTGTAGGAGTACCCCAGGGCACAGTTTTGGGTCCGATACTATTTTTAGTTTATATCAACAGCATAGCTGATATCAGAAACTTCAAAGGTCATCTCATCTCATATGCTGATGATACGACGATTATTTTCAGAGCTAACACGTGGCAGCAGGTATACAATGAAGCAGAAAAAGGTTTGGAAAATATACAGTTATGGTTGAACGATAATCTCCTCAACCTCAATGTTTCGAAAACTAAATTTATTACATTCTCCATTCAAAATAACCAACAGCCCACGGTAGATAATATTCATATACATCGGCCAAACTGTTCTAAAATATCTTGCAACTGCCCAAATATTGAGAAAGTGAAGAAGTTTAAGTATCTTGGTGTGATTGTGGACCAGCGGATGAGATGGGACGAACATGTTTCCCATATGGTTAAAAGACTTAGGCAAATGACTTATAAAATATACAACCTTCGAGATATTCTGACTAAAAAAAACCTAATAATAATTTATAAATCTTTGGTTGAATCAGTAATTAGATATTGTATTACAGTGTGGGGTGGTGTATTCGAGAATGTTCTAAACAATATTCAAGTGATCCAAAATTCAATCATCAAAATAATCTTCAGAAAACCTAAACGATTCGATACCAAACTATTGTATCATGAAACCAATTTACTTGACGTTAGAAGTATATATGCGCTCCAATGCCTCATTTGGATTCAAACTAATAAAAAAACCGACAGCATTATCAAAACCAAAAACACTAGATATGCACAAAACCTGCCAGTACCTTTCTACAAGAAAAGCCATACACAGAGAACAATATTTTATTTTGGACCTAAATTATACAATATGCTCCCAGACAACATTAAGAAAATTTCTAACTTCACAACGTACAAAAAATATATAAAGGAATTTATCATCACGGACAATGAACCCATTATGACCCTACTGAAAAATGCACCCCTATAAAGTAAGATCGTTATCCCTATCGAAAGTATTATATATCCAAAGTTTTTGTTTCGCTTTACCAACTTTCTCTGTTACATCATGTCACTTTAACATACTGTGGCTATTCTACTTGTCCTACCGTGTAAGAACTGTAAAAGTGTCACCATGAGGCGAAGATGGGAAGCAAAAGACAAGCCAGATGCGCTTAGTTTGCCCACCATCTATCTCCGAATGGTCCAAATGATTAGTACTAAGCAAATTATGTAACCTTTTTTTGTTTTTCGAAATAAATTGAATTGAATTGAAAAAAATTGATTAGAGAAAATTGACTAAATTCTTAAAAAATTCAATACCAACTGATTTTGACTTGACAAACGTCAAAATGCAAAGCTTGCACATCATTGATTGAAAAATAATGGGTCTCTATTGGTTGAAAATCTGTATCGTAATGAAAATCTGTATCGTAATGGATTTCATTATAAAACGGGTTGTGGGCATATAAGTGTATTATTAGAGTTCGGGTGTAGATAATAGTATATTATGCAACGATCGTGTAATGATGGTTATTAATACATGAGCATAAACCGGGATACGAAACGAGCCGAAGGTGAGTTTCGTATGGTTCATGCGAGTGTATTAATAACCATTACATGAGAGTTGCATACGCTATTTTATCTACACCCAATGAATAATGAAGAACTAATAATATAATATTATTAGGTATTTACATTGAACACAATAATAGTAGGTAATCAATCGTATTTCTTTGAAAAATTCTACAAAATTATAATTAATGGTATAACCACGGAAAATACAATAATGAAAAATACAAAGAAAAAAATGAAAAAAAAAATCTGCCGAGGTTAGGAATTGAACCTGGACGTAATTTTCCACTGCCGGCGCCTTTGACCTCTCGGACATGAGAACCAATGTAGTTTCGTTGAAAATAAAAACATATGTGTTCCATTTGTCAAATGAAAAATATAATCCTTTCAATTGAATGTTTTTCTTGTCTAAGACATCTGTGGAGGGTCGCTGATAATTCTTCTATATCACTGCTATGAGACATTTTCATACGATTATCGAAAATTGACCGAATTCTTCAAAAATTCAATACCTACTGATTTTGACGTGACAAACGTCAAAATGCAAAGCTTGCACATCATGCTTGATTGAAAAATAATGGCTTCCTATTGGTTGAAAATCTGTATCGTAATGGATTTCATTATAAAACGGGTTGTGGGCATATAAGTGTATTATTTGAGTACGGGTGTAGATAAAAATACGAATAAGTTTTATTAAGGATAAAAAAATGTTCAATTATTGGTGGTGAGTTTCAATGTTTGTTATTAGTAACGGTGCATTGTAAGAAAAAGTGAAAAAGTTGTTGAATTGATTTATTGAAAAGTTTCATCAACCAGGGTTGAAACTGTGATCCATTTGCTTCCATACCATATTATGGATTTTGTTGAAATTTATCTTTAAAATTTTGTTCTCATGGTGTTCAGCGGTTACTGTTACGCATTACAGACGAATAAGGTAAACTTCCCAACTAACTTAGCAAAATAGGAATGAATCATTTTATCGGGATGAATAGCCTCGAACAAGCGAGATATGTTACAGTCACAAAACAATTTTCTGAAAATAAAATTTCACAATTTCATCTCATTATGGAATGGAATAGAACAAGCTTCTTGGTAAAGTTGAAATAATTTTCTAAGAAAACAAATTGTAACGAGACTGAAACGAACGCTTGCCTAAATTATTCTCCTTCACTAATCTGTGAATTTGCCATTAAAAAAGAAACGATTATTGTAGAATTCAAAATGAAGTAATTCAGAAATGTTTATAGTTATTCCGATTCTCAAATCCCAAAACTAATACTCGATTCATAGACCACCCTTTTTTCTTTTACTTTATATTTTACTTTCACTCTAAGAAAGCTCCAACAATGCTAATAAATGGAGGCACTCACACACAAAATGTTAACGTTAAAGTGTCGTGTATAAACGCTTTCATTGATAAGCATTGGAAGAACTTCCTCGAAGTTAAAGTAAAAGATAAATTGAAAGTAAAAGTTTGGTCCATGAACCAAGCATTAGTTGCATTCTTCATCAATACCAAAATAATCGGGTTTATGTTCTTAACGCCGATTTTGCATTGAGTTTTTGGGTGAATCTTAATGAATTGAATAATTTTGTACTTTTTCACATGATATATCACTCGAACCCACTTTCCATTTGAAATTTTAGTGTTTTGACACTGGGGTTGGAAGGCGTAGTTAAAAAATATTTGAAACATATCCCCCTTCGAAAACATAACTCATGCATTTCTGCTTCGAAATCCAAATAAGAAGGAAGGCTACTCTTTATGAGTAACATCTCTATACGCACAATTCTTTTCCAAATTGCGTATTCACCGAATGAAATTAATATTGTCTGAAAAAAATTACTTCGTTGTTTCTGATTCTTTCACAATTATTTTTTTCAGTTGCTGTAGTTGATATTGCCATAAGATACATTATTCCCAAACCATTTCCACTAAAACTTTTCATACGTCACGGTAATGCTATACAGAGTGGTCGAACGAAAAGTATGCGCCTAGCTTTTCTCCCAAATTTGGAATTTGAAGCAAAAAGACTCGGATACGTGAATTTTGCTCCCGAAGGGGACACATTTTACACACATATTTCAACCTCTGTCTTCAAACCCCTAGCAAAGGGGTGTCAGAACCCTAAAATTTCAAATGGAAAGTGTGGTTGAGTGATTTATTATGTGAAAATGTACTGTTTGAAAGTTATTATTTTGCGGTGGATAATTCTTATACATGTGTAGAAGGGTAGACTTCTATCTACCACGACAAGTTGCTGCCCTATTTATTGAAATTTACCCAAACATTCCATGCAAAATCGGCGTTATGAAGATCAACGTGAATTTTGGTGCTGTTGAAAAACACAAATAAGTTTTGAGATTTAAGATTAAACATAACTTGAAACATTTCTGAATAACCTACTCCATTATGACGAAAGCAAAAATTTAACGTAGAAATTTTTCTATACAATAAATCCTCCATTCATCATTTGCTTATTTTCTTGAAACAAACTGCAGGCGAGTGTGGGAAAATGATCCAGGCAAATGTTTATTGCGGTCTTGTCACTGATTCAGTTTGGTTTTTTGAAAATTATTTCAACCTCATTAGAAACACGTTTATTCCATTCCAAAACGGGTGGATCACATTTTCAACTCCAGTCGAAGTAATGTTTCAATAAATCAATTCAACAACTGGTTCATTTTTTTTCACACAACACCGTTAAAAATAACGAAAAGTTAATAATAGTTAATAATTAATAATTGTAATTGTTTTCATTTCTGATACCCGAAACTTATTTGTATTTTCGTTAATATTTACAACGCCATTTTCGCATGATTCTTCGAGTAAACTCCAATAAGTAAGATAACGTTATGCCTTTCAATCGACCACACTTTCTACTTGAATTTTCAAGGTTCTCACGTCTTCGCTAAAGGGTTGATTGCATATTATGTTGAATAATATGTCGAAAACGGGTCCCCTCAAAGTCAAACTCTACGTGTCTGAACATTTCTGCTTCAAAATACAAACAAAGAAGAGCTTGATGCACACTTTTCGTTGGACCACTCTGTAGAATTCCTGACCTACAATTCCAACGATCATATTCAATATCTACCTCACTTTTGGATTTGTAACAAAACTGAGCTTCGCGATCTTTAAATTTCACACCGCCATAGAAAACCGGCCAGTCCTCGACGGAAACACTTCACGGTATCGAAACAACGACTCCGGAGTTCGAGAGAAAAAAGGCGGCAGAGGAAAAGAGACTGTAGACAGAGCAGGAGCAGCAGGAGCTGGAGTGGCGGGACGCCAATGAACCGAGCAGGTGCGATTTCGGAGCGAAACTGAATGGCGATACAGTAAAACTTGAAGTGGGACAGAGCTATACAGTTCGGACTGTAATATGCCGAATGAGGATACTAAGGGTGTTATCCGATTAGGCGGCCACGTGGAGAAAGAGGCAGCTCATGTCATGATTGAGGGTGGATTACTTATTTTTCAATCTGGCGAAATGCATAGGTCGGTTACATGAACCATTTCACAATACTTAGAGAAAGTTTGTTGAGGACGCTGTGGGAGTGTCACGGTATCTAAGATTTGACTTTGTGACTTTGGAAAAATGTTCAAATATAATGCAAGTACGCGTGGTAATTGGTAAGAAATTTTCACACCCTACCCACCTACCTAACGCAGTTTTGAGTTGTGTAAAAAAGAAAACTGCCACTTGTCATGTTTACTCAACTCACCAGAGATTTCCCATCGGTTACTCTGGTGACAGATCAGTTATCAACATTTCAGGAACTATGTCCCGTTACCAACCACATTTCAGGCGGTCACTGTGTTAACCAGTACAACGAAACCATAGACATTATAACTAATAGACTGGCCATGAGAGAGAGAGGACTGCTGAATGAGCAAGATGGAATACTTCAAGTCTAGTTGATTGCTCCTTTTCATGAATCTCTCGCTGCCAGAATCTCTACTATCCTGTGCCTGATTGGTTACTCGAGTTGGTGAATTTTTCTCATTCCACCAATGCAAGAATTTGCAGTGCTTGACATATTTTATGTCATCATGACATTATATGAATTTCTGTCAGATTTCAAACGTTCGTTCTTCAAATTACTCCAAATTCAGTTACTGCTTTTGACCTGTGTGTTACTCAATCCATAAACGTTCATGATGCCCTTATTTTGTGTGGCGTTTGAGTGCTTCAGCAGATATAAAAGAGAACTTTACTTGAAATTCCATAGGTGAAATATTATTTCTCATATTATTTTTCACGAATAATTATAGATCCCAAAAGACCAAGAGTTGGAAGAGAAATGGGTGGTAGCTCTCAAAAGAAGTAATCACAAGCCTTCTAAAACCGAAGTGATTTGTAGCGAACATTTCAGTGAACGGGGCTACTGAATTTATATATATATATATATATATATATATATATATATATATATATAAATATATATATATATATATATATATGTATATATATATGTATATATATATATATATATATATATATATATATATATATAAACTTTCTGATATGATTTGAATACATGAGTCCTTACATAGATGAATACTGGTCGCGAACCCCCTTTCGGCGTTTCAGAATTCCCACCAGTTTGTGGCTTTAAGAAAAATAGCTTGTGAAGGATGGAATGATTTGAGTCTAAGCTGAATATATTATTTATTTATTGAAAAATGAACATCCTACCACCTTCGTGGTCTGTATAAAACAAGGAATACTAATACAATTTGAATAAAAATTCAGTAAAGATAAAATATAAAAGATGTAAAAAAGTTAAATATAAACTCAAAAAATATGTAAATGTTAATTGTTATTAGTATATGATAAACAAATTTTGGTTATTTCGGATAATAAATATGGCATCTTGAGATTTTTATAGAGTCTTTCAAGGATTCCAGTGCAATAAATTTAAGAACATTCATTGAAATTTTGAATTTTTTTGCAAATTCAACCAAGAATTTCGAAATTGTTCCTCTTGCACCTACAAACTAACCAAAAATTTCAATATCATCCTTCTCTTATTCACTTTGAAATGTGGATACACTTCTCTCTCTGATATATTCCACACCGTGTTATATAGAAAACTGTCATAAAGGCCAGTCCATTAGTTATAATGTCTATGAACGAAACGGATGATGGTAACAATATTTGGAAACGGAACATTCTGTCGAATATTTCAATAAACATCGATTAAAAAAAAATTGCACATTAAAATGAACTAACCAATTATAAAATCTAATCACAATGACCACTTGAATATCTTGTAAGTCTCTCATTTCAGCAATGAGCAGTCGAAATAATTATATTATAATTATATAGTAATCCCAATTCCATGATTAGTAAATATAACCCTGAATTTCGTTTCATTTCAGGTCCACCATAATCAAAAAATAACAAATTATCTGCAAACATTGAATCGAATAAGTACTACGGGAATATATCAACGCCCTATAAGTCCAGTAATGCAATGAAACAACAAGGCCACACAAGATCCGTACTAGAGCAACCAAGAATAAATATCTTTCTATTGAAACATAATAACAGTGATATTGAAGTGTCAGTGGCTCGTAAATGAAGATGCCGAATATTGTATTTTCATCTGCTCCACAATTGATTTAGTGCCGTATTTGATCGTCACATTTTGTTAATTTCTGCTCAATTTTGATATGACGTGTTAGGTCAGAAAAAAAAATAATTTCCTGCTTATATGAAAATTTCCACTATAATTAGCCATAGGTTACCACTACAGGAAAATATTTCCGATAAATACCTGAGTTGCCATGGTAATGCGAGACAAAATACATTTTTCGTAATCAGTTATGAAAAGTTCAACTTCCTGCAATTGACCATAATAAGGTTCTTCATAACTAGATTTTCATTTCATTCATTCATGCCTGAACGCATGCCCTTTGTACTATTCGAAAATTATTTTAATGGTTGATTACCCACCATAACTGAAAAAATCAATTCATCAATGTTGGAATCCACATCATTGTGTAAAAGAGCATCTATTCTACCCCGAAAAGATGCTGCATCATTGAAAGCTGTTTCTTCTGATTAACAACGACTTTCAATTAGTCAGCATTTTTTCAAAATATTCTGTCTTTTTAAAAATGGAATGAGTGATATTTATAACAACTACTCATCTCTGTTAACATTTTCGCTACCAAATTTGCTTCTTTTCTCAAAACTGTTGCAAAATTCAACTTATGTCGAAGATTTCCGAGACGTTAACAGAAATGATTTTGTAAATATCGGTTGATTCATTTAGTGATAGTGACAAGTTGCTCTAAAGTCACGAGAACCCCTTTAAAATTAATATCCTGTTGAATGGCTTCCTGAACAATTTGAAGCAATAACTGATTGGCCATTTTCGACTATATTACTCAAATAAAAAAATGAGATGGAAGATAAACAAACTATCAAAATTCATTACCTTCATTATTTGTTCATAATAATGATAATAATATTGGTTGCATGATCACATTTTATATCATTTTCCACAATAGTTTTCTGCATAAAAAACAAACAAAAAAACCGTTAGGTTATGTTTTTGAATGTTGTGACTTTTGATTCGCTGTTAGTGAGCTACGCATTCAGCTGAAACGAAGGGGCAAATTAACAGCGGCCACAACATTCTGAGTGACTCAACCTCCTGAATGTACCCAGTGTTACAGTTCCAAGAGTACAGCGACTTTTGTAGTGTTGGCTGTTCAGTTACCAATCTTATTAGGTTCGGATATTGGATGAACCAACCGGCTCAGCGTCACTGTAGGATCTTCTTCCCATAAATGATCCTTCAACATCGAGAAACTCCACATCCAAAGATATGTTGTAAATCTCAACTCCCTACTGATATCAGTCTGACAGTCCAGTCCGTTATAACAATCCAAATGGAATATTGCTGCAGTTTTGGACGTCGGTCTGGAATAGATACGGAATGACATATGACGCTAGACAGCGAGTGCTTGATTGATGTATTTATAGTTCGTTTTGCAGTATCGTTTGTCGAATGCTAACAGTGGTGCTTGTACGCGTATTGTCGCAGTCAATTAATCCGAATGAATAATGATGCACAACGTTAATGTGCTAACAGATACGATTCGTTCCACTATGTCATTTTCTCGGTGTTCGGATTTCATGGCTCCATGCTACATAAAACATTAACAGAGAGTTGTAATCGGATTTGAACTCATTCTGTTTGTCGCAAGCTTCTGAAGTGCGACATGATTTCATGGTACTAATTTACTAGGAGTACAGTTGGAGATCAGATTTTTTTATGTGGTCGAATTTATGTTGAAAATGGAGGGATTGGTTGTATTCAAAAGTATATTGTTCACTAGATAGTAAAAGCCTAACAATCCTGGACGAGTATGAGAATTTTAAAGTCGAGGCGCAACTTAGAGTCCATCAATATGGCTTTTCCTAGAAGGTAAACACACTATTTTTCCGCAAATCGTTTAAAATTCAACAGATATTAATTAATTATGGAAAAATCGCGAAAAATGTCATTCACAAATGAATGGTGCTTTGAAATTCGTAATTAAACTACTTTGGTTACAGTGGAAAAGTATCAAGGTGGAATCGTCAAACTTGTCGTTTATGAGTTCGATTGCTGGTGTTTTCGAAAGGAGAATGATTATCAATATGATATTTCGTGAAATCGGTACCCATTATAAAAAACTGCGATAGATTGAAAAATTTTCAAGGTGTAAGCAAGTTAAAATCATTCTACATAGCTTTACAAGGAAAACGTGCGTGTAGCTTCTGAATAGGAATGCATATACAGTGAAATTAAAACACAAAATTCAGTATCATTCGACATGGTACCGAAACGCTGAATCACATCGCATGTCTGAATATTGCCAGCACAAGTGTGAATACTCCTCGAAACATTTTTGTACTTTTTTTTTTTGATTCTTCATTGAACGTCGGTCTATTTCCGCAACCTAGGCCAATCACCGACGCCAGTGAGTACACTTCCCCCAACCGGAAAATTTTGCTGAACCCTCCGGTATTCCAACCAGAGGTAGGGATTCTTAACGAGCCTAACATTCATGGACTCGGCACCACCGGCTTTACGTCCCCTCAAAATGACGGCATATCCTCAATATATCTTGTGCTCATTGATATATCGCCTGCGAGCTATGATATGCTATTTTGCTGCAGCCATATGGGCTTTAAACGTGAATTATCCCTACACGGTCACCCATCCAAGGACTAACCGCGCTCGGCGTTGCTCAGCTTGAGATATCGAATGACTGTCAGTCAACCTGAAGGGCTGGCCGTCCCTTTTTTTCTGTTTCGGATTTCATACAATCATGTCAATCAGAACTCCAATCTCCCATAGTATATAGTATGTTGTATAATAGAGTAAAGGGAGTTATTTTTGTTTTTCAAAAAAAATCTGCATGGGGAATATTTTTTGGGGATACGATTTTCAGAACAACCTGGTTATATTCTTCAAAGTTGATCGATGAATTATTGCAATAATCTTTGCTTGGTGCTCAATTTCCCATTTATGACTGCATTGATTGCAAAATGAATTCATGATATACCCAATATGTTGTTTTTACTCCAGCGGGAAATCATTTCATTCGGGTCAATAATACTAATATAATGCTAATGAACTTTCGTGCAATAATGATGCAATACAATATACCAACTGCACAACTGCTGCTGAAATTTTATCATGTTTGTTATTCACAGCACTTCTCGAAACGATTTTCGGTCAATATGGTCTAAAGTCGAAGTTTTTTCAGGAAACCACTTTATTTTATCAGATCATCAGATGACGGATAAGAAGAAGCGTCGAAAAAAGTGGGATTCACCGAATATTGAGGAAAATTTTGTTCATATTCTTAGTTGTCCTCCTACACTTGACATGCTGTAATATCAAACTTTGGAAAAATTACTATACTTTTTGCAGTGATTTTCCTATTTGGATTGATACATTTTATGTTATTTCAGATATCGAACGCAGACATTAGAATTTTTCATAATATGAAGCAATAAGGTAGTTGTGTAACCTCACCCGGTGGGGAAAAATCGTGCCATTATAATATGGGTTATACTTACTGCGAGTGTTTTTTACAGAAAAGTTTGCACAATAATGACAGTGTTGAATTGACCCCAGTACTTTGCGAATGAATTTCGGGTTTTCTGCGAAGGCCAGTTCCTGAAAAAGGAAAGAAATCTCCATATTGTAATTATAGACCAATTGCATTGCTTTCTATCATTTATAAAGTTCAAAAGCAATCAAGTATCTGCTCTCTGAACTGCCGTGTCATGGTGAACTGCTTCAATCGTGTGCTTTGTTGAAGAGTTTTGTTGACTATATGTTTGTTGATGGAGTATCATCTGCTATTCTCTCAATAAATTCAGGTATTCCACAGGGGTCAAGTGTTGCGCCCACTTTGTTACTGCTCGATATCAATAATTTCCATGGAAAAATAACTCGTTCAGTGCATAGTTTTGAGGACGAAAGTACTCTTCATATTCACCCAGAGTCCACACCTCAGCACGAGAAACAAGGCATTAGCGTCAATGGTAAAACTGATGATCTTTTGGAAATAGTAGAATGAGGAAACATCAACTTTGTGGAATTCGATGCTGGAAAAACCCAGGCATCCAAAAAAAAACGATCTTTTTTTATCTACTTTTAAGATGTTAGGGATAACAATTCCTACAATGTCAAGAATCCCGATGCTACGAATTACGATCAGTAATAATCTCACATGGAAAAATCATGTGAGATCGCTCGCTGAAGGTGTTCCTCAGAAGCTTACTATTTCGTATACGAAGAGATACTTCACTTCCCGTCAGCTTCTAATGATCTAAAAGGCACAGGTACGGCTTGCCATAGGATATAGTTCTCATATATGGAGCTTAGCACCGAGACATGCATTGAAAGTTCTTGATTCTATTCTATTGTTGGTGATTCTTCGCTCACGGACTCGCTCACTTCCTTGGAGCATTGTAGAAGGGTAGGAGACGTGTCTCTCTTCTAAAGATATTTTCACCGTAGGTGCTCCTCTGAATTTTCGTGAATCGTTCCACCCTTGGCAATAGCAACAAGACCCGAAGAGTGCGGAATTTCCATTCCTTTGTTGTGAGCTTGGAGACCTGTCGAAACTCACGTCCTCAGGGATCTTCCTTCAATGGTACAGCTGAACTTTGGATTTCCTCACCGAAGGAGGTTCTTCCAGAGTTTTACAAACTTCAAAAAATGTAATGTTAATAATTCGTATCTCCTGTTCATTGATTCACGCGATGTTCTTCGAACAAAATGGGGCTTTCCTTCTGTGTGAATTTGTATGTATATCCACCTTGATCACTAAAGCCCTACTCAGTTTCCAAAAATAAAACGCTCATCAGTGTCGAGAATGCTGCCATGATTTCAATAATTGATCCAAACATTGCTTACTGCAGCAATACCAGTGGTATATAACTGAGATTCATCAGATATTTTTGATACAACAGACGCAGTCAAAACTAAACCATAATATAAGAAATATTATCTCGGATGATTAACAATGAAATAATATACATACTTGGCCAAAAATTAACATTCCTCTCTCGAAAAATTGCTCACCTCGATCTACGGCAATATTTTTTCTTCGAGAGAGAAATGATAAACTTTGCATGTAAAATACTATTCATCTACACCCGTACTCTAATAATACACTTATATGCCCACAACACGTTTCATAATGAAATCCATTACGGTACAGATTTTCAACCAATGGAAACCCATAATTTTTCAATCAAGCATGATGTGCAAGCTTTGCATTTTATGTTTGTAAAGTCAAAATCAGTAGATATTGTATTTTTGAAGAATTTAGCTAATGTTCGATAATCGTATGGAAATGTCTTATAGCAGTGATATAGAAGAATTACCAGCGACTCCTCCACAGATGTCATAGACAAGAAAAATAAACAACCGAAAGGATTATATTTTTCATTTGACAAATGCAACACATATGTTTTTATTTTCGACCAAATCAAATGAGCTCCCATGACCGAGTGGTCAATGACGCCGGCAGTGATCAGACACGTCCGGGTTCAATTCCTGACCTCGGCAGAGATTATTTTTCATTTTTTTTCCTTTTCATTTCTCATTGTTGTATTTTCCGCGGTTATACCATTAATTATAATTTTGTAGAATTTTTCAAAGAAATACGATTGATTACCTACTATTATTGTGTTCAATATAAATACCTAATAATATAATATGTTTAGTTCTTCATTATTTATTGGGTGTAGATAAAATAGCGTATGCAACTCCCATGTAATGGTTATTGAAACACTCGCATAAACCACAAGAAACTCACCTTCGGCTCGTTTCGTATCCCGGTTTATGCTTATGATCATTACACGATCGTTGCATAATATACTATTATGTGCTCAGTTTATTGTCAATACTGAATATCTGGTATTGATCATATCTTTGTGTTCGGCAAACCTATTACAAAAAACGCATTGAAATGGATGGATACCCACTTCAAAAGGTTTGAAGAAAATGTTCTTGTACCGGATGAACAATTTCATTTTCTCACCCCTTTTCACCCCTTTTTTTTTATATCCACTCCATTCAGCCCTTACATCGATTATTCCCATCTCTGTTATCCTTGAAGATTCAATAAAGAACCTATTGTTTCAGTCTACGATCTATTCAACGAACATTTATGGACGACAAAGCACTTCCTCAATGTCTCATCAAAAACACCTTTCCAATTATATGTCCGCTCTGGGCAATTCAGTAGCTGACATGCAGTGGCGTATCGATAGCACTCAATTTCGACAAAAAAATCGACTGTTTCAAATAGTTTTTTGCGAATAACTCTAAAAATATGCATTTTATCAAAAAAAGTGTGGAGAGCCAAATTGTAGCTTTTGAAAAAACAAAAACCATACTTTTAAAAAAAATCTACGACAAAAACGAACTGAGATACAGCAAATGAATGCTTAGCTTTTTTCGTCCAATGTATAAATTGGAAGATTCAAAGCGAAATAACGAGAAGAATTCGCATTTTCCGAAGAACGATCATTGGATCTTTCTCAAAGTATTAAATTAGAGCTTTCAACTGAAGAAAAGAAAATGCCCCAAGCATGAAAATTGACCGACTTATGATCAAGATAAGATCGGTACCCGCTTCTTTCTACGAAAAAAACCTAAAAACAACTCCCAAAGTCCCCCTCATTAAAATTGATCGCCACCCTTCTGTGATTTCCTTTTTATATATGTAGTATTAATACAACCACGAAGTTTGACCAATTCAAAATGCTTAATTTCAGAAAAATTGGAGTTTAGAGAGAAAACGATTTTTTTCAATTTCGTGTTTTTAACCCTTTTCTTAAAAATATCTCCCAAAATACTGAAGATACGGAAAAAACGATATAGTACTAAATTGTAGCACTTTTAATAAAAAAAATCCTGTGTGCTGATTTCTTGTACAGTGAGTATTCGGCGAGATATAGCCGTTTAACACCTACATTTACGATCGAATATCACCTTAATTCAAGCGCTCTAAACTCTCCCCATCAAAAAATTAAGGGATCTCAAGTAATTTGATTCACATAGTCATATAGCTCTCGAGAAGCCTTACAAAATCGTTCCTGAAAAAAATTTCTATCACCTAAAATGAAGGAGCCATGCTTAAAAAAACGATCAATTTTTTTTGAACAATTCCAATTACCTGCTTCGGAGCGTAGTAATCTACATAGCCGGTATATTCGGCCGTTAAACGTTATATGTTCCACTTTTTTTCATTCATATTGGATGACAGAAAAGAAGAAACATCTGCTAACGTGTGTGCGTGTGTGAGTGTAAATTTCGTTGATTTCTTACCAGTGTATTCTAAAGTTCGAAGAAGTTATAAAAATTTCAATGTTTTCAAAGGTAGTTTTTGACATGGGTAGGTTGAAATATTATGAAATTCTATCCTAAAGCATGATACAATCATTATTTAACAATTTTAACCCATATTTGGGTTTTAAATGTTTTTTTTAATTTTTTAATAAGGGGTAGTTTTCACCCCTGAAAAACAAAAAGCGTACAACGGCTCTATATAGAAAATGAACTAGAGGGTGAAATAAGCAGAGTCCCAAATTTTTGTTCAAATCGGTGCTGGACGAAAAAATTGCGAGGTTTCACCATTTTTTTAGCTTCATGTTCTGAACTATACCTGGCCTGTGCTTTCCCTTGCAGGACAGTCCGTAGTTTATTCCCACTATGTGTTCATCTCGAAAATGCCATTTTTCAATTGGTTCATAAACAATAAACAACAAAAAATCGCGTTTTTTATTTTTCTTATTGGAAAATGGAAACCATTCAAGCAGTTTTGACGGTGCAGAGGGATGAACTGTAGGGAATTGAATTCCGAAGAGAATGATGGGTCAAACGATCCGATCTGATAATTAGAACCAGTTACAGCTGAAAGAAGTAATCAGTTGCGAAGAATGAGAATATCTTACTTTGCCCTATTTCACTTACAAATCACTTATTGTATACTACACTACCTCGATGAAAAATTTGCTAGACTTGAACCTCTTCAATTAACTCCCCGTCCATATAAAAAATTTGAGACAAAACAAGTTCAAGACAACAATCAATTCGGTGTATGTATGTGTATATCAGTTTTTTTTCATTGTGTCACTACAAATTGTGTAGACTGGCAACAAATGTGTATACGTAATGTGGTCAAATAAAATATCTATCAATTTCAAGAATGGCTGTGATGAGAGATTGAAAAAATTCGCAGTGTACTCCACTGAAGATTACATATGTAGCGGAAGCGATTGACTAGATTTATTTCCAAGAAAATATTGCGATATCGAACGCGAAACTTTTAATGACTGGCCATTTCAAAATAACACTTCTTCCTGTTATGCTACCAAGTTGCTGGAGAATTTCAGATTAACAAACAAAATAAAATATTACAGATATATCTGTAATAACATTAGATAATAGAGAGTTGAAGTGCTGCGATGAACGTTAACGTAAACGTACAAATTGACAGCTACGAGTGCGTAGTTTTTCATTGGGTTTACGTCGAGAACTTGTTTACGGGCCTACGTAATCTTGCGGGCGCTAACGGATACGTTGAAGTTCATCTTCCGAAGAATATACGAATTGTGAATGACTGAATTCCGAAACTTCATTTGACAAGGGAAGTATATGGTCACAATCCGTTTATCAAAATCCGAAGAGATGTACTCTAATTCAGATCAACATGATCACATTTAAAAGTGTCAGCATTAGAACTCTCATAGAGATGATTTAAAATTTGGTGAAGAAACATTCAGCTAAGGTTGCATCGTTGAAATGAAAGCGAGTGAAAAATTTGTGATTGAGAATACAGTTGCTTGAATAATCTAGATTCAAGTACCTACTGTGTCCATCAGTAGGAATAAACTCTCATCAAGTTGAAAGTGGAATTCAATAATGATAGTAAAATATTTATTGGTATATCTGATTATGATTTCCAGAAACTATACTATAATCCAATGACATTGTGAGGCTCAGAGCCGATAGTAGATTACCAATCAGGTCTATTCTGGTATCCTATAGATTCTAGAATGGAACCAAATGTAATTATGGTGCACATAAAAAAATTTCAATAGACAATATTTTTCAAAACTTTTCATGAATTGAATATTATAGCAAATTGAAAATCCAGTACCTTCAAGTTATATTTGAGAAATCTCGATGGTGCATCATGATATTCTTCTATAGCAGTTGTCGATTATTATTTTCAATATCCATTGCAATTCGGGTAGTTATTCAATATTAACCAGAATAGACCTGAATACAAGGGTATGGAAAATCCACATAATCTAAGCCGAATTGGATTACCTGAATTGTTAATCTATTTCATTCCAAGTATAAATCGCTATTTAATCCATATAGCTATGATTGAACAGTACCTTCCGCATAGTAAAACACACAATGGTAAAACTGGAAAATTAATCAAGAGGACAGGACATCTAATGATGTAGAGCTTGAGTGTTCATTGAAATAAAATCATATAACATGTATTTTATTCATAACAAAACAATATTTTGTTCAATAAAAAATGAGAGGAAAAACATCCCGATTCTGATAAAGGTATTAATTTGATTTTTTGGTCCAAATAAAATATCATTATTGTTCAAGAGTCAATACGCTCAAAATCTTGGAATCCGCTCAAATTCATCACACACGTCCTATTACTTCACGATGACTCCGCAGCGTTGAAAATGCTCACAAACGGAGTAATTAATGGTAATCACTCACAAAACGGCAGCACTGCGGTTAACGGGTAACAGTATATAGATGTCTATTGGTGAACTCAATTTCATGAAAACCCGTAAACGTTATATTTCGTACGTTAACGTCTATGTATTGCAATCACTTCAACTCTATAATCATAAGAATGTTATGACTGAAATTAAACAAAAATATTCTCGAAACTAAGTTATAATACCGTATATATTATAGTGTCATCAGCAGAGAGGGTTTACAAGTCAGAGATGTCAAGGCTGTTCATGTGATTGATTTATAGTAGGAACAATAAAGGTCACAGGATAGTGCCTAGAGGTACTCCTGTTTTCATATCCAATATTAATGATTCCGGACTACCCCACACGAATGATATTATTGCTTTCTCAGCAATAATTTCTGGTAAGTCAAATGCTTTGGTCAAGTCCATTCTTCAATAGTTCCATTATATCTTGAAGTGCATGCTGCATCTCCGATGATCGAAGAGAATGCACAAAGGGACCGTGAGGACTACGTTGCTGGAGAACTTCACCCACCCTTCCATCAATCATGGGATACAAATAGGTCACCCCTTAGGAACGTCTTGATCCCGGAGCTATTCTTGCAGCAGACATTGACGAGTTGGAAAGTTTCCTGATTGACACTCATTGGATCGGTCAAATATGACGTGCACTGTAATTAACGCGTGAGAAAGCGGACGTTCTGGATAAATGGACAATCCGGGTGGTTCGACGTAATGGGGGTCGAATTCAATCATTCAAGTCGAGATAATTCAAAGGTTAGTTGATGTATGATTCCTTGAAGAGGAATCCAATTTGAGAGACAGTGCAGTGAATCAAACTTCTATATTCTCCTAAGTTGTCTAAAAACCCTGGTATTGCAATAGGGAATATGTATGATTTTTTTGTTATGTCATAAATGAATCATTTACACCTTCATGATGTAGAAACAAATTTAGGCTTGAAAATATTCAAACTATTTTTCGAAGTGAGATTCAAAACATTGAATAAATTTGAGCCTTTCAAACGCAACCATGTAGCGCGCGCTTTAGATAATGTTCAAGTACGTATCTCGTGATGTATCTGTTTGTTTACTAGAAGCGTTGGAAGATAATGAGAAGGGATAATATATCTCCAGATTTGTGTTATACTGTTGTGAAGATCATTCCAACGTAAGTGTGCTCTATTTATATACAGCTCAGTTTGAATTAGTCAGAAGTGAGTTTTATGTTAGGTATTTGACAGTGGGTAATTCGGTTGAATTTTTCATATAACGTATGTCATTCATATTTTAATGATTATTTTAAAGCTTAGACTGTCATTTCCTTTATGAATTTCTATTATCAACATTATTTTGAGGCTTCCTGTCAACATTGCAGCTGACAAACAGATATCTATACCATTGTCTATAGCGATGTAGTTGATCAATGTGTGTGTAAAAAGGATTAGAATGTCGATATTTTTACTTGAAAATGTACGACAAATGGGTGCAGATTCCTGTTTGCAAATTCGATAGTAATGTCGAGATGGAGCTGATGAAGCTTCAAAATAAAGACGATAAAAGTCTATGAAGAAATGGAACACATGAAGACAAAAATTGAACCACAAATTTTTTTCCGGCCGTTACTCTGGAAAACAGTCCTGAAAAATTATTTTGCGGCCTCTGTTGCGACTGCGATTTGCTTGTTTCGCGTCCGGTTGCATGAAAAAAACTTGTATTCCGATGCAAACGAGAAAGCAATACGCGGTTCACTTTTCCTAGGTTCAGAAGTAATCTCCTTTCAAATTTGGGACATATTTCACCTTTTTATACACTATAAAACCAGTGAAGCACACGTTACTCGTCACTTTACACCTTTTTCAACCTGCATCGGTCTAATTTCCGTGCATATATTTCTATTTCACACGAAAAAGAGTCGATTATTTGATATTCCTTGACGTTCTAGTTGGAAAATGGGGAATTCATAATCGACCGACCGATCGACAAACTAAACTTTTGGATTCGAGCAGTCAACAAAAAAGCGAAATCCAATGTCCTACCCATAAATAACGAAGTGAAATGAATGGAACAAAAGAAATTGACCGTTATTTTATATAACGTCAGCGTCCAAAAGCAAAAGTCTAGCCAGCTTACTATACATTTCGTAGAAAATTTGTAACTCTCAATTGCAAGCGCCACATGACCTATTATAATTCATCTTTATCAAACATTCTTCGAAGTGGGTGCAGATGGCAGAGCCTGGTGTGGGCAAGGGTCGGTTAATTGTCACGAAGCGCTCTATAGGGCGTCTTACTGATTTTCATGGTTGCGCATTTGCTATCTCAACTATAGAGAAACCCAGAGAATTCCACAGTAAACTAATTTAATGGAAGAGGTTATGAAGCCTGTTATCGTAGTAGGCATGTTCGAAAAAAAAACGAATGATAATTCATAAATTAAGATTCAGGAACATGACACAAGTATCGAAGGAACGATTCAAATCAGTCAATGGATAGTTGAATCTGTCATGAAAATTCATATTTTTACACGTTGAGCCAGTGTTCAACTTATGCATTTATAATGGCACTGTTTTTTCTTTGAATTTCTTGAATCCCTAGAGTATGACATGGAATTCCTTCAATATTAGTATATTGTTTATCAGGTAGGAAAAGACTAACATTCCTGAACGACTGTGAAGACAGCTTGTGCCTCGACTTAGCACAGAGTTCAGGAATGTGGCCTTTCCTACGAAGTGAACATACTATTTTTCGGGTCGTTTTGCTACGTCGAATTCTTCCTACGGCGAATATTCGGAAACACGAACGTTTCCAATGATGGTGCATACACCCCATTGTGGAAAGTTCGCCGTAGGAAGAATTAGGCGCGAATCCCACTATACGTAACGTCACCGTCACGGTAAATATTCTTACATTGCAAGCAATGAGTATAATCACACTATCAGTCACGTCCACCTCCCGTCGCCGTCATTGCTTGCAATGTAAGAATATTTACCGTGATGGTGACGGTGCGGAAACGTGACGGTGACGGTACGTATAGTGGGATTCGCGCCTAGGCAGTAGGAAGAATTCGACGTAGGAATACGCACCTCTATTTTTCTACAAATCGTTTGAAATTCGACAGACATTGAATAAAAACATTTGACATAGTCAGTGGGCATACAAGTATGAGCATACAAGTATGCCCACTGACTATGTCAAATGTTTTTACATTTTCCTCGCAGGAAGAATGGGCGAATTCGGTTTGCTTTTGGAATACCTCGTCCATTGGTTGATGGCGCAATAACTTCGTTGTTCGCATCAGCTTTGGTCGGGGCTTGATACTCTGAAGGATTTTGATTTTTAATTGTGGGAAGTCATCGACTTTATGTTGATGATGGCACTGCCTTGTACTGACGAGTGGCCAAATAGCCCGAAACCGGTCTGCAAGTGTGCCCGTCCCTTTAATTGAAAATCAATTCCGTCATTTGTATCGACGAAAGCAAATGCAGGATTTTCTTCTGTGAAGAAACCTGCACTGGCACAGGTCAGATGTAATTCAATACCCTTCGTGGTATTAGCCAGGGGAGTAGTTGTTTTCTGACAGGTGCCAGCCGAAACCTACTGTGTAGGTAATTTGAGACTGGCCTGAACGGATTGTTCGAAAGTTGATTAGATATTGAATAATTTTGAAAAAGTCGCATATAATTTCATTAACAAATGAATGGTGCTTCTGGCAAATAAAGGTTGATTTGCCAAACTTGACGTTTATAAATTCAATTGCTGGTGTTCTGGAAATTAAAATGATAGGTAATGAAAAAAAAAAAGTACGTTTCATGGACTATCGCAGGTAAATGATGTGTTTTCAATAATTTATTGAGAACAGTAACGACTGTAAAGAAATATCATTTCGAGAAAATCTTGAGAAGTGCTGTCTGGAATGTAAATTTTCCCTAGCGATTTTTTTTTTATTTTCAACAATTTGTGTAATTTCAAAGAATTGAAAAGTTGTTGTGAAGGACGGAAGTTCCTTCAGTGTTCCATAACTCTGCTTCTCTTGCTCCCAATTCGATGTTTGTTAATTAATGTAGCAAAGGGAGAGAAAAGTCATTTCCCAGGGTTCCATTGATCACTCATGAGACCTCAAGGAATATGTGAGCAATTTTCCATCGAATTCTGAACCACAAACCCGTACATGTTCCGTTCCCAATTAGTTCGAACCACTTCAACACAAAGTATCATACGATCAATTTCAAATGTTTATTATCGAAATTTATGGGTGTTTGCTACGGTATGCATCGATGAGTATTACCCGACAACGCGTGAATCATTCAGTCGGATGCTGTTCTATGAATGATTATTTCGAATGGGATCGTTCAATCATAATTTTCCGCATGACTGTTTTTACTCCGATTCTTCATTTTGCAGGTTCTCCAATTAACGGGAACTCGCAGGAACGGTAAGGGTTAACTTGAGAACTTTGTTTGAATGACTTGGGAAATATACAGTGTCTGTCACATCGAAGTTGTATATAAAGAGTGATCAAGAAGTTTTGCTGGAAATGATTCAAAAAAGCAGGCCTATTCAGTAGTCCCCATTTTGAACAGAAACTCCGTTGAAAACTTTTTCCATTATGAAGGTTTAAAATATACTATTTCAATTCTTCCATTCTATGCTTTTATGATACTGAGTGAGATTTTTTTCTCGATTTGATCCAGTACCCAAATTCCATTTCATTAGTGGACTACCCTCAGAAAGTACTTTCCAAAAATATAGAATGATATTGGTGTAAGACAAGTTGTACTATAGAAATTCATATTCGAACAAATGACGATAGTTACAACAGAAAAAATACAAAAAAAAAATAAGTTATCTTGCTCAACAGATATTTCATTTGAACTATATTTTATCTTCACTGAGTTAAATTTTCAGACGTTTCAGTAACTTCTGGGAGCACTTAATTTATTATGTTATTACTGCAAGTAAACGCAGAAAAACTATAAACTTTATATGGTAGATCAAGAAGACTTTTTTTTCTGACAAACTTTAATGAAGATTCAGAGTTTCCGTGATGACAATTCAACAAAATGAAATTAAATTCAGGAAAAAATATTTTTCATAGGGAACAATAACCGTTATTGACCATGTGAAAATTATTATCAACCCAACAGAGAGGCTCGGTTGAAAAAAATATCGAGTATTCTCACTTAGCAGCCTGTTGATATATATGAAATATGGCCCTGGTTTGTCTTACCTAGGAATGACCAATAAATTTCATGCTGAGAAGTTAATATTTTTTTTGTATTATATCTGGTATGACTATAGAAATGCTAGAAGCAAACCATATTTTCCCTATGTTTTTGCAAAATACCGTTGAAGAGGAATCCAAATATTGAAATATACAGGGTGTTCCATTCGGAAGATTTGAGAAAAATCTGTTTTCTTGTTCCGATTCACTAAGTATTAGTGAACAATTTCATAGTCAATTCATCATTCGATAACTAAATATACAGGGTGCCCCAAACTCGATGGCCTATTAGACATTTCTGGAAAACGGGAAATAGGATTATTTTAAAAATTTAATTTCTTGGTAATTAGTTTTGATCTATCAATCTAAAATATTTTCAGCGCTGCAACGTTGCCGCTTATATTGAAAAGTAGCAACAACTTTGATATTTTGAATAGGACACCCTATATATTATTGATTTCTCACTTTGTTATTGCTTTCCGATTATTTTTGTATGATACTTCCCAATACCTATCTCTAGTGGTTTTCGAGAAATTCATTGATTTCTTTATTTTTAGTGCGAAATATAGCTTTAATCAAATGCTTATTACTGCGGTATTTGGATTCGAAGACAGCTGAAATTTTGGATGTAGTTTGACAATGCCTTGTGTATTAGTTGTGGAAATTCTTCCCCCATTATACAGGGTCGTTAAAAATTTGTGATTTCACCGAAACATACAAAAGTGGTGAAAAGTGCACTTTTTCAAATGGAACACCCTGTATATTATCGGAAATTCTGAAAGACAATTGAAGTTCCTTTCAAATGATGTGGCCTGTTTCCATACCTAAATAGTCAGGTTTCCGAAATAAATGCAAGTTTCTATAAAAATTGGATTATTTTGACATATTTGGTATTAGGTAGCTATGAAATATCATGGAACATGTCATTATGAAAATTCGACAATTAATGCATCTATAATAAAACGTTTGCGCGTTCAATAACGTAAATTTTATTAGAAGAGAATCAAAATGGAAATTATTCATTCTTCATGGTCAATGTGATCAAATTATAGCAGAACATGCCAAATGTTCTGTAGTATATTGAAGTGTGTAAAGATGACGAACTGATTGTACAAAGAATGATTAATATACAGGGTATTACAAATTCGATGGCCTATTAGACGTTTTTGTAGATGTGGGACATGAATGCTTGAAATCTTGTATTCCACGATAAGTGATTGCGATCTACCTCTTGAAAATATTTTCACCGTTGCAGTGTTGCCAAATCTGCTTGTGACTGATATCGACTTCCTAATTTCAAATGGGGAACACCCAGTATTCCATTCCATATTTGAATTCTACTGATAAATAGAAATAACTTTTACTAAACATGTCGTATACCTATCTCTACCTTTTACCGAATATTGATTATTTTGTAATTGTTTTGCTACCGAAATGGGACCAACTTTAATTCAAATATCTCTTTTTCAACTTGAGTTTTTTTGGGTTTGTAACCTTCCACAACCTAAAAAATAATAGAATTAATATAGAAAAACTATACAAGTTTGCCCTTCTACTCTTGTAGATATTAATTCTATTATTTTTTAAGTTGTGGAGGGTTACAAATCCAAAAAAAAACTCAAGTAAAAATTGCGCGCTGAAAATATTTTAGATCGATAGAACAGAACTAATTACCCAAGAAATCAAATTTTCAGAATAATTCTATGTCCCGTTTTCCAGAAATGTCTAATAGGCCATCGAGTTTGGCACACCCTGTATATATTCGACACTTCTTCGTGGCGAAGTTAACCCCCCAACTGTATTTCTGTTGCAAATGGGTACTGTTGAAATTAATTGTGTCTCTACATGCTTCTGGGCAACTCCTGATCCATAATAACGCTCCATACTTTTTTAACTTTATTTCAATTCTTATTGTCACAACCAACTAATGCTCTCACCATTGAACCGTCTCTGAATATAAAATATCTTTCTCCTCTTCCAAATTGAATTTTGCCAAATTGAACGATTATCAAAGTTTCGAGCACTATATGAGCAACAGAAGAAAATAGGAACTGGATAAAATATTACAGAAAAAGTCTTCAATGAAACAAACTATAATTCTGGAATCAACCATTATTCATGTCGAAATTGAAAAATCACAAAAGAATTATGAGAACGAACATGGAACAACACCAACAAGGTTTTGTCGGTGGAAAACCGAATCGTATGAAAAACCAAACAAGCTTGCAACATCAACAACAAGCAACATTGCTCTACCGGATAAGTCTATTTTATTACTTAAGAATTTCACAACGCAGTTCATTTCTTAAAATTAAACAAAAAGTTTATTGAAGGTGAAATAATCTGATTCATCAGGTTCAATAGAACTAGTTTACGAAAACTAAGTAGGTCATTACTGATGAATCAGAAGTCAGCAAAAACTACTTTTTTGGGATCAACAAAAACTAGGAAAGGAGCGCAGGGAGTTAGTGGCCTGTGTGCCAAGTTACTACACCGGTCACGTTGGAGCTGTTTTTGAGAGATCCATCTCACCCCTGCCAAAGATGCATCCAATATTATTGTAAGTATCCCTTCTTATATGTACCCTTCTTTGTTTTTGAATAAATCTTGTTTTATTTCTGTACTCAACTGTTTCATTCTCAAATAAGCAAAATTAGTTGCCTCTCGAAATATTGACAAGTAAGTAATAAGAGATACGCGACAATATTCGAAGGGATTACAAACCTGCCGAATATATGAAAAAATAATGAATTCTCTTCCAAAGAATGAATTGCATTCTGGTACCCTATTCGACCTCTGTTCCAAAATTTTCTTAGTATCCAAATACAACCAGCACGAATTTTTGATTTATTTTCGATTTTCGACCAAACAAAGAACTTTACCGTACATTGAGAGACACGACGCGCAGCCCATGATTGGAGAAGGGATTCTCGGCTGTGGCTCACGATTGGTGCGCAATTTCCGCGACCTCGTCGCTTCGATTCCTGATAGTGACTTCTCAACTTTTCCTCCTCTGGATCGCTCGTCACTTGAGAGAGACACCCCATAATTTCGGTTACTTTGAATTTTTCTTCCAGTACTTCCTCATCGAAGAAGGCTGCAATTTCATGCATATTAGCCACTCTTTCATTTTTGAGCAAGTTGGCTTAGGCCGGATGAATGAAACCGCCTGGCGAGCCGATTCAACGCCGACGTTGTTTAGTCTATTAGAAGACTAATTGCAACATAATATTCCGTTTGGGCTCAGGAACACTGAGTCTACTCTAAAATATGCTGAGCAGTGTCTGCCCAATCTCCACGTTGGGACAAACGTCAAACTGAAATTCTCATAACTCTTGGAATGAAGCTCACATACGGGATGTGATACCTCTATTACAATTTTATTGGATGCGAAAATTTTCATTAGGCTCGACGAGGATTATCACAATATTTGGATTACTATTACCGTAATATTGACGGAATTTTCAACAATGCAAATGGAGTGGCCTTGAGTGACGAGAGAGCTGAATCATGTACTTCAAAAAATGGCTAATAAATCGGTAACGTGCCATTCTTGGAAACTAGTGTGTTAGTAATCGAAGAGGTTTGTGGTTTTTGAGGAAGAAACTGAAAACTTATAAATCTTCTGTCCTTTTAGAACTGAAATAATGCTTAATAACTGAAATAAGAAAGCTGCACAGTTGTGTACACGTTAGCGGAGATCTCGACACGGCATGAATTACGATGGGTAAAATGACGATTCGAACCAAAAAACAGGGTTGAAGTTTCGAGTTTTCATATGTGTAGATCACTCTGATGAACTTTACTATCATAATCACTTAGTTTACAAAAAAAATCAGTTCAATCAATGGTTCAGTTCTAGGATTTTTCTATCAAATAGAGTTACAAGTTTGGAGAATGACTATTTTCAAAGAGAACTTTTTTATTCTTCACCGTATCTAATTCGAATATGGGAATTTTCAATGAAAACGTTCCATTTTTTCTCCCAGGAAAAATTTCGAAATTCGCTTTGTGTCTTCCGGAGAATATCATTGGAGTCTAATTCAGAACTCCCTACCGTCGTTCTTATTTACAATCGAGAACAATAACTGTGATTCATAGTAAGGCGAATCACCAGGCACGTCTGGAGTGAATTGAGCCTCGGAAACGTGAAACTACTATAGACGCAATCACGGAGAAAAGTTGTAATTACAAGGATTGTTGGAAGTTATCTCGAAAGAACAAAAACCTGGAAGGTACATTGTGAATTCTCAGTTGCATGTACGCTTTTTTGGAAGCGAAACTCCGCAGGAAGTCTGAAGGAATTCTGATGAAATGTGAGGACATAAATTACTGTTGATGAAGTATACTTTCATATGGGGATTCATAGCATCAGACAAATGAAGGTATAAAAACAGATACATGCAAATAATCGAAGATGAAGACTTTCAATGAATGATATCGACCACTACTTTTTTGTAGGGTTGAATAAATTGTATACGGGAAGTTTCTATGAATTGAGTTTCGGAAATATAAAGCTACTATACATGCATTAATGGAGAAACATTGTATCTATTTGTGACAAGAATTGTTCATACTAATTGCAGAGCCCCATGGATTACCCCCAGGCTGTTAAAAAGTTCAAATAACTGAAGGATATGTTTGGATCTTTAAAACTTTCAATGATAACGATTACTCAGAACAATACAAACAATTTGAAAAAAAGGACTCTCTTGATAATAAATCTTGGGTAGAGAGGACAAAAGAGGCTTAGAGACTCGTTGGAATGATAACTGGTAAAGCAAAAAGAAGTGAAAATATTGATGAAATAGTTAAAAACAAAACAATTATCGGGAGTTATTACACAAGTGTTTCAAAATTACCGATAATTTTCCATGAAAGCATGTTGTCTAAAAACTGCATGAGTTTATTTTCATATTTTGTCGAAAGAGCCCGACTTCGAGGGAGGAGGGCTCTTTTAGCAAAATATGAAAATAACCGAATGCAGTATTTTTACTGGCAACATGCTTGAATGGAAAATTATCAGGTTTATTTCGATGCACGAGTGTAATTCGGTAGAATATTTCCGGAGTTGAAACAACGACGTTTAAAATTCAGTATTTATGCCTGTCAAGATGACAAATGTACATTTTAACAATCGTTACTATAGATACACGGAACGAGCGGGTATTCTTCGATACCTACCGGGTATTTACCAGCCCGAAAATGTCCCGCCGGGAATTTATCGCTGAAATTGATTAAAAATGTCCCGCTTCATGTGGAATTTTTAACATACGATGGGAATATTGGCAAATACTTTTGCCCATCATTTCTCAACAGATCCCAGAGAGGCCATAAAATCTCATTTTGGGGATATTTCGTTCGAAACTATTACTCATTCAATAATATCTTTTGGACTTCAGTTGAACATGAAATGCTATTTTTAAAGTTATGAATAATTTGAAAAATACAAATTCAGTAGAAATAGATTGTTTGTCAACTAATATTATTAACGATTGGTTTATTTATTGCTGCAGCATTAGCTGATATTATAAATTTGTCAATTGAATTTTGGTGAATTTCCTCAACATTCGAAAATCCGTACAGTTCATGAGAAAAGGGTTCCAAAGAATCGATAAACATTCTGATATTGATTTGGGTATGCCTCAAGGCTCGATACTGGATTTTTCTGTTGTTCATCAATGATATGCCTGCTTATATCAATAAGAATGCATTGTTACATTTGCCGACGATCGTTGCATTTCAGTACACGCTGAGAATGTTGATGGATTGAAGAAGAGAAGAATTTAGACAATCACGATCATTTTACAAGGCATGGTGGTCTAATTCAAATTGCAAGGCACACTACTGCACTTTTCGAAAACAGTCCATTTTATAAAATCATTCAGTTTTACAATCAGTCATCTGCAG
This sequence comes from Zygogramma bicolorata, assembly GCA_032362365.1. NCBI lineage: Eukaryota > Metazoa > Arthropoda > Insecta > Coleoptera > Chrysomelidae > Zygogramma > Zygogramma bicolorata. The sequence continues at coordinate 94,186 of JAVJAQ010002015.1, forward strand.
ATATTGAAAATGAAACCAGCTTTTTCACTTTTTCACAGACTAAAGTGAAAAAGCCCATGGGAGCTCCTTCTATCTGTTTGTAGAATCTGTTGTTGAAGATGAAATAAGTATTCATCATACAGTGTTTCGTCAGTTCTGTGACGTGATGTGAAAAATCTCCTCTTTCTTCGATCATTGACAAAGCTTCTTGAATGGGAACGCTGGGATACAGTGACTTGATATCTAGGCTGACTAGGATGTCGTTTTGGTTCAGTTGGAGATGTTTTATCATTTCTACCAAGTGTGCTGAATTTTTGACATAGGAATCTGCTGTTTCTGTCACGGGCTGCATTATCTGTGTTGAGTATTTTTCTAGTTTTCGAGTTGGAAAGTCGATGGCACTCACTATTGGTCGTGTGGGTACACCTGCATTATGGATTTTGGATATGCCGTAGAGTTTCGGGCATTTGCTTGATTCTTCTCGGGGTATAATTTGCCTTTCTATTTCTAGTCATTATTTGAATTATTTCATTTTATCTTTCGTAACTTTCTCCAGGTAGATGGTTGGATCTAGACGATATTTTCATCATCTGGCCTCATGGAAAAGAAGAGTTGACTCTCTTCGTGGCATATCTAAGTAGCTTGCATCAGCGCATACAGTTCACCACGGAATTAGAAGAAAATTGACAACTCCCTTTCCTAGACATTCTCCAGTATTTAAATGAATATATATATATATATATATATATTTATATATATATTTATTTATATATATATATATAACAAATAACAAATCAGAAAACACCTAACGGATAAAAACCCAGAAAAATTCATCTTGCATATCGAAGATCCGTGAAAACATCAATTTCTACATATATATATATATACATATATATATATATATATATATATATATATATATATATATATATATATATATATATATTTAGTGTATCGAATGAGGGAGTCCAATATTTTTTTCTGAATACTCCACTGTGGATTTCGGGAGCCAATTTTTTTTGAAAGAAATGAGTTCGTTTAGGCTTTTGAAAATGAATTGTTATTCCATTGAAGCGAGTTCCATTACAAACAACTCAATACTTTTTCCTTTACTCTTTAGAAATATTCTGAGAATATTTTATAGTGACATCAGTTCGGTGTAAGGGAGAAATCGACCTCTATTAAAAGTTTTTACTTTCACAGCGAAGTTTTCAATCTTATCGATTATTAGAACTCCATTCATCTGAATCGAATGTCGAATGCTTGGTACACAATTTGAGCAGAAGAGTTTTGTATATCTTTTTACCAGAGAAGAAGCCCAATATTATGTTACATACCGAAGAGGGAATTGAATCATTACTGATAAGAGAAAAATATATCACTTTCCCCTTTGCCAAGGTTTTCGTACGAATTTATTCACAATCATTCGAAATAATTCCATAAATTGAATGAGAAATTGATATTTGCACGATTAATTTCAATACAATTCGTATTCCAAGTAGGCATTGCAAATAAACGAATTTCATGACGAATTCACAAATGTCAATATTGTCATTCTTTGCAAATTTAATTTGCCTACGTAGAGGTGAAATATTTCACAATTTAGCAGCCATCGTTATAATGAAAAATAGGAACTTGGTATTTTTGCAGAGAAAATGTTTGATGAAATATTTCTTGGCTTTTTTCTTCTCCGAGTCAAAAAAATAGAAATTACGATACATATAAGTTTTAATATACCACCACCAACACAATCTATCTATACATTTTATCAGTAACCTTCGTATACAAATGCGTACTTCTCACAAGTCATGTTAGTTATTTTCGTTATGAGTAGGGATAATTTTCCATATCATCCTATATCACTTTACTAATTTTTTTACTTTTCAACCCGGAAATCCTCAAAAAAAAGTTCAGCTAATGAAACAATCAATTCAACATTGTTTGGATGTTTTTGAGGGGGTAGAAATGTCCTGATATCCATTTTCGACTTTTCAGAACAATCAAGTCAGATTTTCTAGGCGACTTCTGTTCAGCAAATTATGGAAAACATCAATCTGCCAAGCTGCATAATAAACATTCTTGAATTTAAGAAAACTGCGTGGTATCGATACTTTGGAATACTCTGGGAAATTTGATTTTTGTCTCACTTGTCGATACTGTATCCTATGTCCTTGATATACTATCGTCCAAAACATATCCTTCCATTATCGAATCACCTGGAAAGATGCAGGACACTAAGCTTTTGATTAGCCGCTGTGTCAAATATCCTCGCGCGATAGCCTCCGAAGTGTACGAACAAATAGAGCCTCATTTTCCATCTGGTAATGAAAGAGAACACGCAGGCGAGATCTTTTCTCATATCCACATCTGAACTAAAGAAGTGCCGTAGACGCTGTCACAAAGACTTCCGAGGAGTCGACATCACTACGGATTCCCAGACCGGTCAATAATGGCGAATTCTTGTTCTCTCTTTTCGTCTGGTGATCTCTTGCAATGCGTTTCCTCTACAACGGAGATCAATCACCGAGAAATAACTGCCGTAGCAATCCGTGACGTTCTAGATGAAATATTTCGTTTTTTCTGTTGAGGAAACGGGAATGGAAACTTCTTCCGCAGGAATGAGATTCTTCTCGAATGTATTTGTGAGTGTTTGATGAATAAACGGTGAGATTGGAACCTTTCGTGCAAAAGTTGACACTTTCTGTAGAAATCAATTACCCTAACACCAAAATAATATTATTTGCACTCGATGCGCGTTTTCGCTAGCAAAGTAAGAATTCTCAGAAGAAAGTTGATACTGAATTTGAAGACTAGGGTTAGTGCATGACATAAGGCTACTCGATGCATTCGAGAGTCTAGAAATAGCAGAATATGTTAAGATGTTAAGGATGGTGACAAAGAGGGCGTATCCCTCTCAGTCAACTTTATAATTTATTGTTGAGAAATTGATGAGAATAAGTAGTAGAAACTGACGAAGTACTCATCGAAGCATAAAAATTGGCAAGTACTTCTTGCAATTCCTCATATTGTGAACTTTATAAATGGCTAACCCTAGTATTTGGATGTTCATTATCAATTTTCTTCTGAAGATGAAAATCTTTGTTAGCGATACGCGCGTCAAGGGCAAATATTATCAGTTCACTGGTAGGGTAATTGATGTCAACGAAAAGTTTCAACTGGTTGATAGTTATTTACAAATATTCTAAACAACCTGAGAAGCTTCATTCAAGTCTAGCACACTCTCTCTACGAAAAAATCTTGAGAGTGCTGCTGTTTTCTAAGATAACGACAACTAAAGGTGTCGATTTTATGATGTTTCATAGTGCAACCACCATATATTTTTTGCCGCGTCGATTCTACATGGTAATGTTTTGTGATTACCAAATGGCTCGTTTTTGCAAGATCAGTTAACAAACAACTACACAATTGATAATACTGACAGACAAGATGGCTTCTGTCCCTTTTTTACACGTAGACAACCTGAATCACACTCATTGGTTAATGTATTTCGTGACAATACTATATGTCGCATTTTTGCTTTTTGCAGTATCTTGTTGAGCTTGCCCTAATGAAATCAAGCCTATTTCAGAAGGGGGGGGATATTTCCGTAACTTTTTAACATTTTACAGAGGGTATTATGAGCGTCACATTTTCAAAAACATTCTTATCTTGATGAAAAACGGTTAACGGTATAAATCATAAATGTGGTAATCACAAAACCATACATCTCAAAATCTACACATTTCAGTTGATTGGCAAAAAGAGCAATCATTTTATCCGCCAATGTGTTGATTGATTCTGCAGAAATCATAAATGTGGTAATCACAAAATACAACCATCTAAAATGAACATGTTTGAGTCGGTAGACTCGTTGAGTGCGGCATTAATTTGTCCGTGTCAAAACGCACTTTTTAGCGGAAGGATAATGACACATAAAGTGGCACATTTCAAAATTGATGAAAATGGCAAAACGCCATTTTTTTTCATAAACAGATATATAATAGACAACTTGGTTCTCTCTAGTGTAGAAGTTAGCACATTCGCCTTCCAAGCGGAAGACCGGGATTCGATTCCCCGCCGGCCACTGTGCTGGGTAATCGCACGTTAAAAGGTAAGACCTCGTTTATCCATTGCTCGCACAAGTTTCGATTTCTGAGGGTTGACGTTCGTCAGCTGATTAACGGAAAACGAACGAACAATAACACTCGGTTACGAAAAGTAAAAGAAAAACATTAACTCGTTCCATGAAATCATACATGAAAACTCTCATATGCTCATTAAAATGAACAATTATTAATTTGGGATGTTCTTTCGCTGTTAAATTATGAAAATAGTTGCATGATACAAATCTCGAAATCTGCCCACAAACCTATACCATATTTCCTAATAAGTGTGTTGTTTGTTAACACACCAATTTTCTTCCTTTGGTATGGTATCTTCTAGTTCCTCGATGTGAAGAAGGTTTATTTCTGTTTTTCTATAAGCACTCCAAAGAATCATTACATCTTGACAATATTAAAAGTCCAAAATGTTACAAAAACGCCTTCAGCGATATAGTCTTCATCTTGTCACTTGCTTGTACTGTCTGCAATCTCAAATGAACCTGAACCATCCTCCCTGAACACTAAATAGTTCCTTACTCAAAAGGTAAACATATCTTATTGTCCTCGCATTTCACAGGTTCATAATCATAGATATACATGGACTCATCATATAAAATATTTATATGTAGGTAGTTTTCTGTCGACTACCTTGTCACTTTCTTATTATCCTTCGAAACACCTTCAAAAGTTCATTGTTTATCGGGTGGGAAAAGCCATTCTGGAATGTAGCTTTTCCTACGAGATAAACATACTATTTTTCGTATATTGTTCACAATTCTACAAATATTAATTAATTTTGAGAAAATTGCGAATAAATTTATTCACAAATAATGAATGGTGCTTTGTAATTCGTAATTGAATTACCTGGGTTATTGTTTTTCTAGTATATAAATCACATTAATGATGATCTTGATCCTGAAATATGTTTCAGATTTTTGTTGCTTGTGTTGGAAATTGAATTTTTTGTTTGCTCTTCATTATTGAATATGCCATGGAATAATGACTTTGATGAATACATACAAAATGAAGTTAGAAACTACTCTTTGTCGAGCACTCTTTATTCGAAATAATAAATTTTCCCAATGATTCGATGCCAACGAATCCTTCTTGTTTGAGCTCGACTCCTCGGGAAATGTAACTTTTCCGAAATAAATAGAAGTTTTCTCACTTGGTTTTCTCTTTTATGGGAACAATGTTCAGGAGAATTCGAAAGTTTCAACACTGTTTCATTATTCATCAACCGGCTTGAATGATATTGTAGACAAATATAGAGTGATGCATTCGATAAAATATAGTTAGAAATTGTGTGTGCCTACCTGACAATGGCAAATCATCTGGAGCATATTTCTGTGAGCATTATACCGGATGCCCAAAAATGTTGTCAGCACGCGATAACTTGTTTAACTACGACGTCACTGTAAAAATGGAAATTGTCCCCATTGACAGATTTTCATTTGTCAGATTAAAACCTGTCGATGACAGATTGAAATGTGTCAATGACAGATTTTGATCTGTCAATACGCCATTGACAGATTTTTATTTGTCATTGACAGATTTTTATTTGTCATTGGAGAGATTTTTTATTTTCACAGTGACCCTAATACGCCGTTGTAGTTGACAAAGGTGGGTAGTGAAGATATCGCAGGCTTTTCCTGTATATGTTCTCAGAATTAGTTTTGCTCTCACATTCCACAAAATCTTTCCTAACTTCCGTTTTTCGATGGACCCCTCTACTTTTTTCCCAATCACAAATGGACTTCCATGACATCTCTGGTTTTTCGGGCTTGAGGGCCGTGTAGTGGAATTTTTATTTCCGGAGCTTTCGGCTACAAGTGCGGCAGCCATCTTCAGCGGCATGATCTTAGTTGAACTCCTCTATGTGAATTTACTACGACTGATTGCAAATCTGGAATTGACTCGTTTTTATCTTTTGGTCCGACAGCGTTCTGTTGGCCGTCCGATCTTCTGGTTCTATCTGGCTTCGTCTTAGCTGTTCTTAGAACTGTATACCAAATTTTGTTCAAATTTAGTCCCTCTTCCTTTCTGTTGAAGTTATCCTTGTGCTTATGTATCCCAATCGCTTCCCGGTATAAGCGAGTGGATTGTGAAAAAGCACAATATAAAAACAATATACAAACCAACAAAGAAAATAGAGGAACAACTGAGGTCAGCTAAAAATCCAAGAGATCCGTTATCCAATGCTGGGGTATACAGAATTCCATGCTCATGTGGAAAAGTATATATAGGGTCCACCAAACGCAGTTCTAAGACTCGAATCAGTGAGCACAATAGAAATTGTCGGTTGGGAAAAACGGATAAATCAGCTGTAGCTGAGCACGCCCTTCTGAACAACCATAATATATTATTCGACAAAACTTCAATTCTGTCAACGACGACGCATTACTCCACTCGCTTATACCGGGAAGCAATTGAGATATATAAGCACAAGAATAACTCCAAAGATAATAACGAGTCAATTCAAGATTTGCAATCAGTCGTAGTAAACTCACATGGAGGAGTTCAACTAGGACCACGTCGCTGAAGATGGGTGCTGCAGATGTAGCCGAAAGTTCCGGAAGTAAAAATTCCACTACACGGCCCTCAAGCCCGAAAAACCAGAGATGTATTAACACCGGCCGTGAAAGCCTACATTCTTACATTGGACTTCCATGAGTTTCTGTATACGATAGTATGTACATATCTAGGATTCGAATTACAAAAAAAAATTACCAAAAATATACAATATTCTTTGTTATAGAATAGAATAGAATAGAATAGTGTTTATTTCGCTTCGTTGGAGAAAAGAAACAAACACATAGAAGAACGTCTCACAGAAGTTCATACTTGTTTGTGAGGATTACAAATATTAAAATGTTTCATAATATAGAAAGGTATCGATAAACTAAACTAAACTAAGGAGATACAAATATTAAGTAATTTAACAGTTTAAAATAGTATGATATGTACATATTATATAGAGTACGAGACAGAGAAGGCTAATTTCATATTTCAGTGGCGTGAGATTCAAGTTCATGATTACAACTGTTTTTTTGTATTATATTATTGAATTATGGACATTCTCTCTAGGTAGGTTTCTTATAAAAGTGACTAGTTTACTTTTGAATTGGTTGATATTTGGTATTTGTTGAATTTTCGAAGGTAAGCTGTTATATAGTTTCGGACCCAGATACTGATAACATTTCTGACCCACCGATTTGTGCATCCGAGGACATTGGAACTGTTTGCGACGCCTGGTACCATAATCATGGGTGAGTGTCATCAACGAATTCTTGTGTTTGTGCTGTCTTATATTACATTTTTTGTAATATAATTGTCTTATATCTAGTAATCCCGATTCTTCATATAGTGTATCACTTGGATATCTCAAGCTCTTTGATAGCATCAGTTTTAGAAATCGCTTCTGAATGACTTCAAGAGAACGAATGTGGCTTTTAGATATACCCCCCCATCCGAGTAATCCATAAGCGATATGACTTTCTACGAGACTGTGATATATTATCTTTTTTGTTTCAGGTCAAGAATATCATTCAGCTGTCGGAATTTATAAAGGACGAATCGGAGTTTTTTAAGAAGGAAGTTGATATGATGGTCCCATTTCAGATGCGTATCGATAACTATTCCGAGATATTTGATTTTATTTGCCGACATTACTCGCATATTGTTTTCAAGGAATAGAGAATCAAATTTGGGCATTGTTGTTTCGTAATTTGAAAAAGGTAAGAAGTAAGTTTTCTTTATGTTGATTGTTAGAAGTTTGCTGTCAAAAAACGATTTGATTAGGAAGAAGTCTGATTCTACATCTTCTTTCAAAGAGGGCCATGACTCGCCCTTATAAAATATCGCAGTATCATCTGCGAAGCTGATTATTCTTCCTTTGCTCTGAATAGAAAATAAGCCATTTATGTATATGTTATCAGGTAAAGAATTGGAAATCAGATCCGTTAAATTAGATTCAGGCAATTCATCAATATTTTTGACTGGGTTCAATGCTTCCGATCATCGTTGGGGTTACCTGTAATCAGATATTTGGGCTGCCCTTCTCATGAGCTCGCTATTTCGAATCCCCTTAAATTTTTGTTATTTGGGGTTACCTTGGAGATAAAGTACACCACCGAATGCGTTATGAAGGTGTGTGGGACCTCGAAAACCGCAATCGTTAAGCTCTACTGGAGCGTCAGATACCAGATAACCTTATTGACGATTGAAAGTATTAGTGCGAGTGCCCACCGATATGAAGGCTCATTTATTAATACCCTCTTGAAACTTATTCTGTGGCTTCATTATGTCCAGTCTACCACTCCTAGCAAGTATGGAAGCTGGATGTGGGGGCGTTTTCACTATAATAAATTTTAAACATGTAAATGCGGTGTAGCCTCAAGAATTCATACATACAGTTCTTGAATAAAATGTATTCAAAAGATCATTTTACTGAAAGCGCGATTTTGAGGTTGTCGGACAAAAATGTTGGAACCTTAAGGGAGTCCACCAACGTAGTAATGCAAAATTTCCGTTGGTGGACTCCCTTACGGTTCCAATATTTTTGTCCGACAACCTCAAAATCACGCTCCCAATAAAAGTATCTTTTGAATAAATTTTATTCAAGAACTGTATGTATAAATTTATGTCGTTAGCACTCGTACTATAAGTGTTCAGTCTGGGAGGCACAGTTTATGTATCTATCGTTGCACCAAATCCCATTCTAGAAAACGTTTATTACGTTATCATGGGTTTTCATCATATATCGGACGAGTCCAAGCGTAAGGATACTAACTTTGAAGAAATACTACCTCCAGAAAACCAGCGATGGAAAATAAGTTTTATAGAAATAGGATACAAACACGCCTCCTGCAATTCAGACTTGATGCGTAAAGGACAAAGTGTGATCCTTCTTTCATTCCATTGCCATCCTAGATACCTATGGATTTCATTGATTTTATCCATGTTTGAAGTTGAGTCACCTTCTGTTATCGAACTTTCATTCTATATATCGAATCTCTTGCTTTGACAAAGTTGCAAAATGCAGAACTGGTTCAACGAATCTAAATTATACATGTGGGTGATGAATTCGACATGATGACATGACGTGATGGTAATTTAGAATTCCACATGTGAGGCATCTCTTTTGAACAAACTGAGATGGAAGTTATGTTGTACAACGGCGAAGACAAAATGGAGTTGAGGGGAATGTGATCCCACGTGCTCTCATAATGAAGAACTGAGTACTCTATGCCGAATTGATGAAAGTTCTTTGGAATTTACCTCATTGATGGATAACTGGAATAATATTCCGACTATTTCAAGGTCGTATTGATCCAGTTGAAATAGAATTCGGAAAAATAAGATTTGTTTGCCTAACAGAAAAGTATTGAACTTCTCGACATAGTCGCTGAAAATACTTGAATACTGAATCATTTCGGAACAATTCGTTGAGGCCAATATCAACTATGCCAACCCAATATATTGATAAACCTTTCACCTGTTTCTTGGCTGCAACACGACGCACGTTGTATAATATCCAAGAGGTAGCAGCACAAGGTTTTTCACAGAGAAAATTCCTCCATATGCTTTTGTTATTATCAGGTCTTTATTTAGCAAAATACTAATTCACAAAAATACAGAGTATAAATGTATACCTATAAAATTGTACAAAATGTAGAACACTTATAAAATCAATCAAAAGGTAACAAGCACATTTTAAAATAAACCCAGTTATCACTACATACAAGTTGTAAGAATCAGTACATTCAACTACTTCGTCCATGGCATTGGTCCAGTAGACTCTTTTTCAACTTTACTTTGAATGAATTGATAGCAACGCAGGACTTCAAAGATTCAGGAAGCTTATTATAGCAAATGCTACCCTTATGCAACAATGATTATTCTGTGCTTTTTTTATTTTTTTTTCTGAACATATATGTCATTTTGTGAGCGTGTATTTTGTGTGTGAATATTATTGTTAAATACCACTTCAGACGACAAATACGAAGGGGTGAGAGAGATTTTCATTTTATGCATAAAAACCAAAGCTTGATACTCTAAATAATGTTCTACTGACATCCAGTTTGAAGTACACAACATATTTTTGATCGATGTATCTTTAGGAACAACCAAAATTATACGGATGGCTTGATTTTGCAGCTTTTGCTTTCTTTTTCATTTTTATTTGCTACGTACAGTATTGATGACGCAAAAGTTAAATGTGGTAGGATAATAGTATTATATACCGTTATGCGGGACCATTGACTAAGAAACGGTGCTACTCTAGATAGAAAGTTGGTGTTTTTTGAGATTTTATCGCTTACATATGTTACGTGGTCTTTGAATGTGAGGTTTCGGTCTATTATTATACCCAAAAATTTTATTTTTACAACAACTTCAATTTCATTATTGCCAATACTGATTTTCAAGCTATTTTTGAAAAAGTCATATTGTTGTTTATTACTTATCAGAAGAAATTTGGTTTTTGATGCGTTCAATTTGAGTAAGTTACCATTGCACCAGGATACTATTTTTGGAAATCGTTGTTAATCGTATGAGCTAGAGTAAGTATGTCTTCAGTACAAAAGTAGATTAATGTATCTTCTGCAAATAGATGGATTTGGCAGCTTTTCACACAATTGACAATATCATTTATGTACAACAAGAACAACAGTGGCCCCAGTGTGCTCCCCTGTGGTACACCGTTTTCATTTGAAATTTCTGAGGATGTTATTTTGTTAAGATGTATAACCTGTTTCCTATTCTGCAGATAATTATCGATCCATTCCAATGCCTTCCCTGAAATACTATACTTTCGTAATTTACATATTAGTTTTTGTCTATCAATTGTCTCGAATGCGCGTTGTAGGTCAAGAAATACTACTCCAATCATAATATTATTATCCTGATGCTGTTTCCAAACATGTAAGACATTTTGCAACGCACTTTCGCAACTATGTGACTTTCTGAAACCTGATTGATTCTCGTACAAAATATTATTATCCGAAACAAAATCAGTTAATTGATTACAGACTATTTTTTCGAGAACTTTTTCAATGGCTGCCAGCATACATGTTGATACAAGTTCCGGAATTAATTTTCAATTATTGGGACGGACACATATGCAACCGGTTTTGAGTTTATTGGCAGAGCAACGTATACTGGAACCTGTCGAATATGATTCAACCTCCTTCGTGGTATCGGCGAGGAGAGTAGTTTTCTGGCAGGTATTAGTCCATCAACTTACTGTGTAGGTAAGTTGAGACTGGTGTGAACGAATATTTTTATCCAAATTGGAGGTATTCATTTCGATATCCCAAAAAACCTTACTGTTGGAAATAAACAAGTAAATAGAACAAACGAAATAGGCAAATATCAGATTGATGCCATCCTACGTGATGGACAACCAACTCTCATAATCTTCAAAAACTTTGTATTGAACGCATCAGTAAAAAATTGAAAAACTGATCTAGACGATATTTCAAAGTATTCATTTCTAAAGGAATGAACGATATCCGCGATGGAATTTCTCAGAAGTTTGAACAGTAATATGAAGTTTATCGGAAAACTTTCATTGTTCGAGAAGATGATATTACTTCGATGATGGTTGCGTTTACTTTTTTAGTATACAATCGTCAGAATCGATGTACTAATAGTGTACAATGTGAGTTTTAGACATCATCGTATGAGGCCTTCAAATAACAATATACAGGGTAATGAATGAAAGCTTGGCGAATCACAGTTTCGATAGGAATCAAATATGTTTATTGCTTTCCATGTTGAAAATTATCCTGAGGAGTACCAGAAAAGCGTAGTTTTCCTTGTTGAGCGATTTTGGATAAACAGAGGGCGCCTAAAAGTTTTAGAATTCAAATATATAAATACAAATTATTTTCATCACACTCCTAAAAATTTCACAAATCCGATATCCTGTAACCTGTGTTTGTGAGTTGCTTTTGGGAGTACACATTTATTGAAACCCGTTGTGCGTACATATACATCTACAATTTAAATACCGAAAAAGTCCTAGAATCCGATTCGATTTTTTTACAATATTTGCCATAATAAAGGGTGTGGTTGAGGAGTAACCAAAAGTTTGTTATACGGTCTGAAAGTAACCGCTTCTGTCATATTCCAGAAAAAGTGGTGATATTCTCATTATGATTTCCTGAGAGTGATAAAAATTTCTTAGACTCCGTTGGACTGATGCAAATATGTACGACGGCATATTACGGTCACTATGAAAATGAAAAATGTTTCCATTGACAGATTTTAATATGTCAACGCCAGATTAATATCTGTCAATGACAGATTTATTGCGAATATATACTACAAAATTGTTAAGCTTTACGTAAATCCAAAACTTCTAATGGTGCACTGTTCTCAATTCGGGCGTGTTCAGCAACTTTGAAAAGTGGTGGTTCCTTGGGATGTGGATGAAATCCACTCTTTGGACAGTTTGCTATGAATTGTAAACATGGGTTGATGTTAATTCAAGTTTTAATCAAGCCATTTTTATTATATTTTGGCGAGCATACTATTGCAATAGCTTCGGGCATCAGTAATCGATAGGAACAATGAGTGTGAAGATTCACGCTTGAAAGAAATGCTGTTTGCGTAGGATGAGTATGAATCCACCCTATTGTTATCAAATTATGTTGATCTCGATACTCAAATATTTCCTCTTATAATCTGTCAATGCCAGATTGAAAACTGTCAATGACAGATTAGAATCTGTCAGTATGTCAATGACAGATTCTAATCTGTCAACACACCTTTGATAGATTTAGATCTGTCAATACGCCATTGAAAGATTATTATCTGTCATTGATAGATTTTAATCTGGCAATGGGGATATTTTTTATTTTCACAGTGACTCAAATACTACGTCGTAAAATATGCTACACATGAACTTTAGGTGATTTTTTAATTTTGAAGGGCGATGGATAAAAACATATTTATTTAATTTCTTAAAAACTGTTTCTACCTATTTCAAAAGTATTTGGATATTCATTGAACAATAGTATTTTTTTTTCGTGTTGAACAATCACATGAATAAGCTCTCATTGAGTTATTTCTCGCCTGAAAAATTATGGTTATATGTGCTTCGTAGCACACATGCAACGAAAATAAAACAAGAAGGAACTATACCCACTTAGATATTTCGAATATATTTGTTCTTCGTGGAAAAATTCACCCGGTATGATTCTGTAAAAAAAAAATGCGAATCGAAGGGTTGAGTTAGAACAAATTTCAACACAATAAATACTGTAAAAATTGTATTTATGAAACTTCTTATTCGTATACGGTCAAACATATCGGTTAAACCTCAAGACCTTTAGAAATGCGGAAGAGTGAACACGAGATGTACAACAACAACAGACAGATTGGTAGTTTTGATTTGTCAGAACGCAACCTCACTGCTGATGAAGATCACACAGTCGAATGGAATGACACTGAAATAATAGCTAGAAAGAGCAATGACAGGAAACGAGAATTGAAAGAATCCGCTTCTATCATGCTGCCTGGGAAAAGTTGCATCTCCATGAGTTTGATATGAATCGCATCTGGCTACCCCTCTTGAAGGACCAAGTGTTATGTCATTCCCAGATTTTTGAGAAATCTTCAGAACGATACATGGAATTAAAATATTTGTGAATCAGTTTTGAGACCGGAAACGGATGTATATCAATATTATTACATAATATGTCTTGACAGGCAAATTTCTGTCATACGAGGGGATGCTGCTGTTGATACATTTAAAATGAAGTATTTCTCAGTTGACGCAGCAACTTTCCGGGGTAGACTAGAAGTAAGCCCTTCCACACTTATATAGATGACAATACTGTTTCTTGATTTTTTTTCAGATTGTGTTAAGTTAACCCAAGAAACTACGAAGGAATAATTCAGCCACCAAGATGAGGACTTTTAAACATCAATCAATAATGAACTAGTACAATATAAAAATTATAGCGAAATCAATGAATGAATGAATACAACATATATGTGTAGAAATAGTCCAATAGCACAATACAATACGAACGAAAAAATTTCAACAAAATACTATCTCAACACTTAATCATATCACCAAAATATTCATGCAATGAATGAAAACATTTATCGGTTAAATAAACTTTAAGAACTTGACTGAATCTACTGCTTTCACTAACACATTTTATTTCTCTGGGCAATTTGTTATAGATTCTCAAACACATATTATCAGAGGAGTTATAGGAGACATTATATTTACAAAATGGAATGTGGAAATCTTTTTTATGGCGGGTATTTACATTATGTACAGCTTATCCAATCCATCTTGGCACAGAACTAATAACGTATATTTCCAGCAATCTCCGTAAAGTATACTGAAATAAAAAAACACCTATCATATGTGTTCACTGTAATAAAATTCATTTCTCTTTCGTTGTGGTCTACACTACTAGTGTGCAACTAGAAAAGTATCTGAGTTCGTGCCAAGATGGATTGGATGAGCTGTAAATTTTCATTCCCGAAAAATGTATTTCTGTTTTTATGAACATAGATGCACATTTTATAAAGGTACAATGGGAATATAGTAAATAAGTGAAACTTTACAAACAATCTCCTGCAAAAATGTGTGGAGCGTACACCCGCTATCATTCTCACTACTGTCTTCTGCAATAAGAGGCTTATCCAAGACCTGTTTGAGATTCCTGAACAAATTACATAAACTATTCAACCTCTTGGTGAGATATTCGCAGTGACCTTTCCAAGAAAATTTGTTGCATTGATGTACTTAGAACGTTATTACTATCAACAGACATAGGAGAAATATTTCTCTGCCAGTTGTGGAATTTAACGATTTGCGCTTTAGAGGTATTCAGACATAAATAGTTCAAACTGCACCATTCATTTATGGAAGTGAGAACCTGCTCAGCTTTTTGATGAGTTTCAATTTCACTTTTATTTGAGGTGTCATCAGCGTACATCGTAATAGGAATATTCGGCAGAATATTTTCCTTATATAAAATGTCCCATAAGAGCAATGCAATTATCGGAAACTTACAGCGGTAATTGCATTGTATCAAGTCACCATAACAACATATTCGAAACCGTATCGCTAGAGGTCAGTAAACAACACAAATAAATGTCAGATAGACCTTAAAATAGAAAAACATTTCGCGTTTAGGTGAGTACTCCATACAATCTATAGAGGAAAGTATAAATGAACGAAAAATAACATTTCTTTGAGAATTTCTTTATTCGTGAAATATTCCAATGAATTTTGTTCGTGCATAAAAATTACCGATAATTTTGCAAGAAAGCGTGATATCTAAAAATTGCAGGAGTTCATTTTCATATTTTGGCGAAAGTGCCCGAGTCCTTTTTTATGCACTCGTGCAATTATAATCGAAAACATTCGAGATCATTTCAATAGAGCAAAAATGAAATTGGTCCCTAGATTGATCCTTGTGGAACCCCAATATCAATAATTCTTTCATCGGAAGCAACTTGTGTTATTTCTCCGGAGATACGTCCTGAAATTTGGACAAATTGATCACGATCAATTGAAAAAGAAGGAACCCAATCGAGAGCTGAGCCTCTGATTCCATATTTATACAGTTTTGATAATAAAATGTGGTGGTTGTGAAGTTTTCGCTGCTGATGTCGCGATACATCTCGACATCGTGATGCAAACACCGAAACACCTCTACCGAACCCGTCACGAATTAATCTCGTATCGCAGCTTCCTTCCGCATATGATTTTCCATCGATTTCCGCGCTACGTTTTCCCGTCTAGATTTTCGTGATGGGATCGTGATCCTCGCATAATCGGTAACTCACTCGAGAGAGTTTGTTGATCGATACGAGCCGCCGATGTTGTTTCCGTTACGTGACGGCAACATCCAAAACGGTTTACGAGTTCGTCACAGCAAGAAACTTTCACCTAGTTCTTCGAGTTGAGTAGGTATGTTGGTCTGACACGTATATTGAAGTTGGCGACACAATCGATGATTTCATCGTCTGCTTTCAAATTGGCCGTATGAAATTACTGGGTTGAATGTAAGATGCCTAGGAAACCCTAGTGTATCTACTTAGACCTGAATAATTTTGGGATAAACTTGGCGAAAACCGATTGCTCGATTTCTGAGATCGCAAAAGCATCAGATGCTTTGTAGATGGCGATCAGTCCTATACCATATGAAGCTTAATTTTCAGTAAAGAGGAATGTGCAACCAAATATTCTACCACTGTTTATTATTTGCCTACTGAGATTTTGACAGCCCTGACAGCCAATCAAATGCGTTTCAGAAAACGTGCATGCAACGTGGAAACCTACCGTTAACAACCTGTCAATATTGTCACTGTCACCTGCTACCTCTACAAGTTTTTAGTGTTTATATCAGTTCGTAAGACTAGATTTTGATTCCGAGAAAATTTACTTTGCTCATTCACCTGAGAATGTACGACAAAGTTCATGCTAGTGTATTGAAAGTGATAGGCTGTCTTGCAATTGGGGATACACACATCAGTTATGCAACGGTTCAAAATACGTATCACATCGATATTTCCTTTATTTAAACAAAACTTTGTTTTCAATATCTCATTGATAAGAGCTACAGATGTTTCCTCCCCGATATAAGACTTTCGCTCAAGCTGAAACGAATAAAATCAGCTACAACGCTAAATTCATGTTATTATTTTGGGGCGATTTGTTTTGTACTTACTTTGGGTACTGAATGAAGAGAATATTTGGATCCCCAGATTTTGACTGACCACACAAAATACGAAATCTGCTCATCGTGAAAAAGTACTTGTAATAACTTCAAAACTTATTCTACTTATATAGACTTTCAAACACTGTTGAATGCGAAGAAATAATTTCAGAATTTTCATTGACAACAATAAACCTCAAAGTTACGTCAATCTGACAAAACCAAGATTTGACAGATTTTCGAAAATGCTCACATATAACGCCCCCTATACAAAAATTAGAAAGCTTTTGTAATCGTCGATTGTTTTTCGCCAAAAAATTCTAAACAATATCGAATCACTAGATACACCGGGGTTTCCTAGACATCTTAGTTGAATCATACAAAATATCGTTTTCAGTGACTCCACCAATTTTGAAAATTTCCGAGATCCCGCCAAAATATCGTTTTCAGTAACTCCACCAATTTTGAAAATTTCTGAGATCCCGCCAAAAATAACAATAAACCGATTCCTGATGACAGTGTATGGAACTGAGAGGACAAAAAACGGCATCGAATGATGAGCATAAGTTTAATCCTGTCATGGATTGATAGACAAGGTTTATTCTTCAAGAAGTACTTGTTTGAATGTTTGTTGAGGAGGTAAAAAAATTCTGGATTTCATTTTTTGGGGTTTTTACTCCTGGAAATGAAACGAAAAAGCTTCAAGTTCTTATACTATCTGTTTTTTGCATCTTTTAAATATTGCTGTTAGGTATCGATGCAAATATAAGAATTCACCCAGAAAACAGATATTATAAGAACTCGAAACTTTTTCCTTCCATTTCTGGGGGGGAGATAACCCAAAAAATTGATTCAAGGAATTATATCTAGAAAAGATCAATAGCAAGATGTGAATTAACGAATAAACATGGCGGCTCTGCCATCTTGCATCATCTTGTTTCTAAGCATGTATTCTGGCATTCAGCCATTTGAACGTAACCATTTTATAAAAGTATAATATGGATTGTAAACCAAATTATTAAAAGGTGCTTGATATAAGGCGTTCATCTCTAATAGTATATTATGCAACGATCGTGTAATGATGGTTATCAATATATGAGCATAAACCGGGATACGAAACGAGTCGAAGGTGAGTTTAGTATGGTTTATGCAAGTATATCAATAACCATTACATGAGAGTTGCATACGCTATTTTATCTACACCCCTTAAATAGTGAAGAACTACAAATATTATATTTATATTTGTATTGCACACAATAATACTTATTTAACGAATTTCTTTGAAAAATTCCACAGAATTGTAATTAATAGTATTCCTTCGAGAAATAAAACGATGAGATATGAAAAGAAGATCAAAAATCAAAGAAAAAAAAGGCCGGAATCGAACCAATGTCTCTTACAGCTAGAATATATAATGTCAGCGCCACAGACGGCTCGGCTACGGAGAGCCCACAAACGTTGATGAAAAAATAACTAATAAATCATGCATTTGTCAAATGAAAAATTTAATCATTCTAACTGTATTTCTGTCGGTGAAGAAGTCGAAGGTGATTCTCCCATATCGCTGGTATCAGACATTCTGTTATGATTATCGAAGTTTGGCTATATTCTTCAAAAGTTCAATACCTATACCGATTTTGACTTGACAAATGTCAAATGCAGGGCATGCACATCGTGCTTGATTGAAAAATAATTGGTTTCTATTGGTTAAAATCTGTATCGTAATGAAAAATCTGTATCGTAATGGATTTCATTATAAAATGGGTTGTGGGCATATAAGTGCATTATTAGAGTACGGGTGTAGATAAAAATACTTGAACTACTTTTGTAAATATAAAATTACGTTTAACATATTAACGAGCAATCAATTTTTTCAGGATTTATGATGTTTCCAATCAACAATCTGTCTGAACCTGAGACATAATGTTTCATTTACTTTGATGCATTGCACCTTATTAACATATTCATCATATCAACACTGAATTCGAACTCGAGGAGGAATGTAATGATGAGAACGCTGTCCTAAAGCCTTTTCCGATGTAATTGATTTGTTGTATATCGATTATCATACATCGGTTCTGTTTTTGAAGATAGATAACCTCAGAATATCTGTTCAATATTGAGCTTTTGTACAGAGTTCTCTGACAGGGTAAGTATGATTTCTTATACAGGTTCATAATTGTGTTGCATGAAGTTCACTTTACAGCCCGTAGGGGCATAAAATTCATTTTATGGCCTGCACCGACTATAAAGACAAATACTCTCTCTGCATGTTCACGTGTCCATTTCCACTGTGTTTCCCTAGTAACGCATCTAGTTGAAATCGAATGGAATATTTGTTTTTTTGCAAATATTTATAACAATCTTGAGAAAACAATTTTGTACAAACATTCAAGGTATTCGAAGATTATAAATCGTCAACGACTATCAACTATTTCTCGAAATAAAATCAATGGTTAGTGTGGTTGGTAATGGTTTTGACCCAATGTCACCCCCGAATATTTAATATTACCAGTATCATTCAATATAATGATAAGTTCACTAGTTGAGATTTGTAGGGTATTGACCTGTTGAAGGTTTCTTTGATTTGGTACAAAAAGCATATAATCAGTCCTCTTATAATTTACGGTTGAAAATTTGTGACTGAACCAGTTCAAGATATTTTCAAAGTCTTCCTCTTTTTTATCTTTAACAACAGCAATCTTGGTGAAACACTACCGTTTGATCTTTGGAGCTCGTTATATCCCCAGTACATCAAATGATAAGTAGATCATTTATATGAACAAGGGGGAGAGAAGCGGCCCAAGAACCGTTCCCTGGGGCACTCGCCAACTAATATTTTTTTGTGAACTCAGTGTCCATACATACACTTTGCATTCTTTGAACGAAGTAGATACAGATCAATTGAAGGGTTCTTTGAGGATCTTGTTTTCATTCAAAGTCTCTGATAATAATAATCAATAACAGTATTAATGAAAGCTTGAAGAACAGTTGAAATGAGCAGAATCCCTGCACCTTTCTGGAATAATCTTTGACTTCTGTTGAAATCATCTGATAACTTCAGAAAAGATAGTGGATATGTGGTGGAGTTTTGGAATTAATTTTGATATGTTCACGATGTCACTGTATATAATGAAATCGGCTTATAGTTGAGAACAAAAACATGAATCATAAAAACATTAAGTGTCTCAATGGAAGACTGGCTAGAGTATTTTCTGAAAAGAAAAGAAGGACTGGGCTTTACTGAGGGTGTTGATTTTCTTCCCTCAACTGTAAGATACATAACAACTCTGAGAAAAAAAAAAGATGCAAAAACGAAACGCATGCAGATGAGAATATTCAAAGAAATTATCCGGATGACCAAGATCTCACAATGATAAATGGAAGAATAATAAATGAATCTTTACTAGTTATACAGTATAAAAGCTTTCGTTCAAAAAAAATGGACGATAATATTTCGAGGTTGGGTGTGATTACCTCTGACAAATACACTAATCGAAATGAACAATCTTTGTATATTGTCTAAAACAAACCCTTCATCATTTCGTGACCTATTTTTCGCAAAAAAATTGCCCTCTCGTGACCCCATTCAGAAACTTCACTCTGCGTAGGAATGGATGACATCCTTGACGTTTCTGAACATAATTAGGTTCTGAAACTTTGCGAATCCAATCTAAAATCACTTTAAAATCAGATACATCTGGGTTAGATGGCGGAAATTTTCGCAGGAGGTGAATAGGCGAGGAAGATGGTCGTGAAAACACCAACAGTTCTGTTATTCAATTTTCGTGGGTTGCACGGTGGAGTAGTTTGTTGGTCTGATAGAGAGCCAGTCAGTTACCGTGGCCTGCAATCCAGAATTTTTTATTCTTGGTTCGACAATCCGTTGGGTAACCCATGTGAGCCTTGTATCTTCCAAAAAAATATTTGAAACTGAAAGGTAAACCTAGAATTGATGATATCTATCTCGGACTTAGGAATTAGGTACTAACTGCAGAATTTTTCCTGGGGAAAAAATTGAGAGAGTACCTGCAAAATTGCACATTGTAAAGTAACTCGTCTTCAGATATTGGTAATCAATATTATTGCTGTTCATAGGACCACCATATTCAGCTATTTCTAGACTCTGGAAAGCATCGAGGAGCAATACCATGTTCTTCTTCGATCAGTCTCAAATTGCATTCACAAATCGGTGATCTTCATGAAGAAGATGGAATCTGGTGCGCATCAAGCGATTTGGCACTGATCAAAGATTTACATGGCATATGCTTCTTGATGCTTTCCAAGTTTCAGAGGCAGCTGGGCTATGAACAGTAACAGGGAGCCTATCATCAAGCGTACAATGAAAAATTGGAATAGGATGATTGGTAAAAGAGTTTTTCCAGTAGTTTCTCATTTTCCCTCTCTGGATTTTGGCAGGTAGTACCTCAAGTCCTCGAACAGTTATAAATATCACTGCCCCTGGTTTCCAGGTTCAGTATCTAATTTATTCTCTTGAAAATGCATACCTGTTAGCGAAACGCGTCAAAATCTTTTTTAGACAGGCATTGACTTACTATCCATATAATCAATGATACGAGTCAAATCGACGATAATATAGAAATTTGTATTTTTATCTTGTACAGTTTTCTCTAATGCATCGATTTTCGTTATATAGTTGGAGTCAACCGCTATAGTGTTTGGTTTCCTATCATTGCCTGAAGACGTGTATACAGTCAACCTTATTATTAATACGCTTTTATTAGTTTGATATGTATATGTTTGTAACGGAAACTTTGAACGTGGTTTTCTCAAACTGTTAAACTTTGGATTAATCCGAATTGAACTCATCAAGGACCGATGACAATGCAATGATATGAAATGATCGTCCTGATATCCTCACCAGGACCTTCAGAATTACCGATTTGTTTTGCTAGCGACCTTGAATAGAACGAAACTTTTGGCGAAGGAGCCGGTTTGAATTTTTCGGTAGGACTTCACTCATCAATTAAATTTTAATATTTACAATCCACAGAAAGATTTGCAGTTTTGATAATATTATATGCTTCAGTAAAATTTCTGCGATTTCAAAACGGTCTCCATGCATCTTGTTGCTGGTGGTCATAATAATCAATGAAAACATCATAATTTCCAAAAAATGTTGAATGAAAAATATAGAAAACACGTTTCAATCGAAAAACTAATTGAAAAATAAGAAATTAATCAATAATAGTTGAGAAAAACTAGAACAAACGCTTTTTTGAAAACACGAACTAAAAACTTTTCTTTAATTTGAATTGAGAATAGTAAAAAAAATTATTGCAATGTAAAAAAGCATGGGGTACTTTTCAAGTCAACTATTGACACAATGCACCTCACGCCCTTTTAAATTGCAATACATTTCTTTTACATAAACTAATCTTTCTCCAAATTCAACTTGATTATTTTTTTCTACTTTCCAGCTTATTTTTTTCTATAAAATCGTGTTTTTCAGTTTTTCAAAATATTATTGATTATCGTTGGATGACGATGGAGTCCATTATCAGATGGTGCTAGTACGATGGTGCCCAAGTCATGTATTCTCTTCGTCAATAACGTAGATCATTCATTTTCTGATGATTATTCCAATACTAAAACTTCCATTTCTTATAAAAATTCCTAGGATCAATATCATCTGAAAGCTGCCTCAGCTTTCAGTCAACATATTTGTCAAGGTGACATACAGACATATTGTCAAGAGAACGAAAAAATCGACATTATACTGTAGACGGCGTGACGATATTGTTTACCAGGTAGGAAAAGACTAACATTCCTGGCCGACTGTGAAGATTGCAACACAGAAACCACGAATGTGTCTTCTTCTGAGAGTTGAAAATACTATTTTTCCACAAATCGTTGAAAATTCGATATTAATTCATTTTGAAGAAATCGCGAAATGAATGGTTCTTTAGAATTCGCAATAAAATAACTTGGGTTACTATGGACACTGTTTTCAATCATTCATGTGAAACACTAACAACTGGAAGGAAATATCACGTCCTTGCAGTAAGGGAGTCTTGACTTTTTCTTTCAGAAATTTTGTCTGGAATGTAAAAATTTCCTAGTGATTCGCGGAAAAAACGCTATCAACCGTTTTTACATACAATGTTTTGTAATGTATGACATCAGAGTACAGCATCAGACAATTCGTTGACGGAAGAAATTTCCTCGCCTATTCGGCAGTCGTCTACATCAAAACAACACATCTCACGCGCATCTCCATGGCAACTGTAGCGGGAGGGGTTGACCGTGGCGCCGCTGATTTCCTCCACGAGGTCACCACTCGACACTCGAGTTTACTCGAAGGTAACGCTTGAGAGTTGGGACAAGGGCATATTTTCCAATCATCGATTGCTTTGGCACAGTTGCACCTGAATTCCACGATGCAATTTGAGCTGTCAGTTGTAGCTGAGAAGTCTGAAAACCCTGGTGTTGGGACTTGTACAGTTGTATTCACTGAAAATGGGTACAAGTCTTATGACTAGATTTTGCCATATTTGCGTAAATCAGGCTTTTCTTATCGACGGCGATAGACAAAACAAAAACATATAAAATGTGATTAATGATTCTGACGTATTAGAATATTTCTACAACGCAAAGTTTTAAACACAACGTAACCAATAACAATAATAAAAACAGAAAACTATGTATAAATAATGTTCAATTATAATGTAATATATATTTTATAATTAAATTATAAAAATTTAATATTTGGTCATATGACCATTTTCTTCGACTATTTGAACCAATCTGCCTGGAATTGAGTTAATTAAATTCCCTATAACATTTGCATCCAGCTCTTCCCAGCACTCGTGAATAACTTCCCATAATTCATTAGAATTGTTTGGTCTAAAATTTCTTTCATATATTTGTTTTACAATTATACCCCAAACATTCTCCATGGGATTAATATCGGGACTGTAAGCGGGCCATGGCAAGACTTCAATATTATTATGTTAAAACCATTCCCTTACAGCATTTGCGGTATGGATCGGGCAGTTATCCTGCTGAAAGACGAATGAGTTATTTGGATATATTTGTCCAACAGATGGGAGCATTATATCTTCCAGAATGGACACATAATGTTCGGCGTTAAACATTCCCTCCAATCGCCAGCAGACCCAAGTCCATAAGCACTTATCCAACCCCATACGTTTACTGAAAATCGCCCAGGTCTGAAAGCAAGATCGCTAGTGTAGCGTTCTTCGAATCTTGTATTGTCTGGCCTGTAGACACGAATTTGTCCATTATATGTTGACTGAAAAACCTTGTCATCAGTGAACACTACCGTGTTCCAAAACTGATGGTCGCGGTAGGTATAATTTAGGGCGAAAAGTAAACGAGACTGTTTCCGTTCTTCTGTGAGCATCATTTTTTTCGCAGCTACGCGGTTTTTTAAGTCAGATTCTTTGACTCTTCGGCTAGCGGTAGGTTGAGACCCAGGAAATCCTGTGTCAATGACAGCATTTCTTGCAGTTTCAAAAGGATTTACCCTTAGATATCCCAGAAATGCATCATCTTGTTCAGGGACGGAAATGCGTGCCGAACCAGTACCAACTTTTCTTTTCAAAGACCCCTCTTGAATCCAACGTTGCTTAATTCTCAAAATAGTGTTTTTACTTCTTCCGGTAAAATCTGCTAATGCACGTAATGACCACCCATCTACGATTCTGGCTATTATTTGAGCTTTTTCAATTTCAGTTAAATGACGAGGCATCTTGAAACGTTTTGGCACTGACAGGCTTGTCAATGTCAACCATACATTATTTTTGAGTCGAATTCAATCAAACCCGATTTACACTATAACAATTTTAGTGTACCCATTTTCTATGAATACAACTGTACATATGGAAGTTTGGGGTCAAATTGACGACACATGCCTTCTATAGCAAATGTGAAGTGACGAATAACGTGTTTTTTCGACTGGTTTTATAATGCAAAAAATGTCAAATTTTTCTTCCTTCCCAAATTTGAAAGGCTTCAATTTGTATTCTACGCATCGGAATAAATCTCTTCGGAAAAGAACACATTTCAAAAGCGATTTCGAACATAATTCCAACATTGTAATGATTGCGTGAATAATAATATGTATATTCATCAATTTACATCCCATGTAGTCTCCTCAGTTTCTGCACATGAATGGAAAGTGCTTCAGACTATTTAACCATGACACAAAGATATTGCACGTGTTACCATCTCACAAAACTCCATCATAGGCACTACTGAATAAAGGAAGAAAACTATACATCGTTGAACTACTCAAAACAACGATGAACAATGGGGAAATTAAAATTCAGCTGGAAGTTGAACCCGTCTTCCAGAAAAAACATTCAGTCAACATTGAATCATATGGTGTTGATTGTAATGTTTTACAACTGGCGTCATCTAGCAATGAAATCGAGACCAGACCGTAATCCATAAAAGTGTCACTATCAATATGCATATACCGGGTGTCCCACATTTTATGTGACAGGCAATATCTGGTTTGTTGAAGGAGATACACAAAAATGTTTCATACAAAAGTTTTAGGAGTTCATGAGAGCTTTATTTTGATATAATTTTTAAATATACAGGGTGTTTGGTGTAGGTGCTACAGACCAAAATTCCATTTTTCAAAATAGAACGCCCTGTATATCATTACATATTCAGATGCTACGTTAAATTCTGATATCATTCCATGTTTGGTTTTTGAAATTCGGTTACGGCGTAGTTGAGTTATTGCACTTTTCCTCAAATATAAAGTTTCAAAAAAACTTATTTACTCGTACACGAATCCAGTCTATATCTTTTATTAAATTGAACTAAACTACTACTGAATACAAACCATTATTCTCACCTCTACGATACGATATCGATATCAGTTGAATATAATATTGAAATTCTTGAGAATGTGACTAACTTGAGGGGGAATTGCTTTATATTGCACAATTTCATCAAGTAGCTTATGCTTGTTGATGCCATAGTAACAAATGTTGTTGAATTGTATTTACTTGTCAGTTCGATTCAGTGATTCTTTGCAAAACAGTAACTGTGTTCTTTGTGCGAAAACTCCAGTATGCCTTTCGCGTTTAGTCCAAGTGATTGCATTGATATATTATTAATTTTTGGGGAATGTCAGAAAAACTGCCGTCAAGCACAACGTCTATACCAAGAACGTTTTCCAGACAGACCCATTCCGTCACGAATGACTTTTTCGAGAGTTAAAGAAAAATTGCGAACTGGGTCATTTCCTTCTACTACAAAGCATCGTCATCATACGAGATCTGTTAGAACTGAAGATTTAGAGATCAATGTGTTGGCTTATATTATTATTCATCCACATGTTTCTATCCGTACTCTTGCAGAAGAAGTCGGTGGGAGTAAATCTAATGTACAAAGAAAATAAATACCACCCATTCAAAATTCAGTTGGTACAAGGTTTGAAACCCACGGGCTTTGAACGACGACTTGAATTCATTGCTTGTATTCAGGTAATATTACATGAAAGTCCTAACATATTCAGTCAAATTTTGTGGAGCGATGAATCGCGATTCCACAATAATGGAGTTGTGAATCGACATAACAGTCACTATTGGTCTCAAGAAAATCCCCACTGTCCGCGAAAGTAATTTTCAAACTACTTGGGGTATTAATGTATGGTGTGGATTGTTCAATGGCCGCATCATAGGACCTTACTTTTTCAATGAAAATCTCAATGGATTGCTATATTTACATTTTCTAGAAAATGATTTGATCCAGTTGATGGAAGATATTCCCATAGCAGAACGACAAGGAATTTGGTGGCAACAAGATGGTGCTCCTCCTCACAATTCACAGGTTGTTACTGAATATCTGGATAGAACGTACCCAAAAAGATGGATTGGTAATTAGGGTCCAATTCGGTGGCCGGCTCGTTCCCCAGATTTATCACCACTTGATTTTTTCCTATGGGGTTATTTAAAAGATATTGTTTTCACTATTCCCCCTTTGAATGTGGATGATCTGAAAATGAAAATTCGACTAGCGTGCAGTGATATTACGGCTGATAATATAAGAGCGACTTGTACGAGAGAAGTGATTCGACGTTTCGAAGCCTGTATAATATCTGATGGGCATCACTTTGAACAATTTTTATGACCTATTTCTAGATACCTACCATTCTTATGAAATGATTCATCAAGTTATATTATTTACATTGTTATTAAAGATTTGTTTTCGAATACACCTCTTTCAATTTCGCATATGTTTCATATTCAAAATGATTCCTGACTGAATTCCACAACTCAAAATTGAAACCATTACTTCGAACACCCAAAATTTTGACTAATTTTCATGTGATCTGATGCAGAGAGAATAATTGTATGAGATATTTTTAAAAATAATAGTCGTTCTCAAGACTTTACATTTCAAGCAATAACTCAAAAACGCCGTAACCGAATTTCAAAAACCAAACATGAAATGATATCAGAATTTAACGTTGCATCTGAATATGTAATGATATACAGGACATTCTATTTGAAAAAATGGAATTTTGATCTGTAGCACCTACACCAAACACTCTGTATATTTAAAAATTATATCAAAATATAGCTCTCATGAACTCCTAAAACTTTCGTATGAAACATATTCGTGTATCTCTTTCAACAAACCAGATATTGCCTATCACATAAAATGTGGGACTCCCGGTATTTCTGGTGAAATGACTTCTGTACCAGTACAATGTTAAAGTTTTCGCCAAAAACGCAGACCTACGGCTAACTTGATAATGACGCTCGGGTGAATTCACATTCCTGGAATTTCAGATGGCTTCAACTCTAGACACATGACATTATGAATTCTGACGGAATTTCTATAAGCGAATTCTGTAGAAAAAACTCGAGCAGAGTCAGTGTATTACTTCCTTTTTTTAACACTCTACGTAATGAAGGATAAAGATACATGAGTTCCGTCGGAAGTTGCAAGAGTTCTTACCTAAGAATTCACTATATTTTTTACGTTTGTTTCTGTTCAGAAATAACTACAGAATAATACATATAGATGCATTTGCTTCATATTTTTGATATATGTTATGAGAAATTAATATCAAAATTCATAGAAATTCTAACTATTCGGTGCTGAAAGTTTTCAGATGATTTGATGAGATTCTTCGAAATATCGGTATAGACGTGAAAGCTAGTGGAGTTGGACCACAGCGACGGAAAAAATAGTACGTCGATATAGCGATTAGTAAGCATTATAGTGTTCGATTCGAAATGAATTGGACCCTCCATAGTCCAGATCAACCTGAATGATTTCAATTCATCAGGAAGAGTGCTGTAGTGCGGGCTATCATGGCGCTATACAAGAAGACAGCATTTGAATACACTCTTCCTTTTATTCCATGATTTTGAAATTTTGGTATTGCATACTTTTACTGGGCGTGTAACAACCATTGTCACTAATGTTGGAACTTGGAATGAATATGTTAAACTGGTAAATTCTGAAAAGCAATCAGCAAACAAAAAATATAACTTCTACCAAAGTGAACAGTGAGCAAGATGAACTTTGTTTCAATCAGCGTCAGCATAACGTTATATTGACCAGTTGAACTTGAGTACATGTATTGAATGTTTCGTACCAACCATCGGAACTTGATATAGATGAATAGATATTGAATATTTTGTCAACAAATGATACAAGAGCGTTTGATATCCATTATGAAATACTATTCAAAACAACACTCAAATAAATTACTAAACAAATGGAAAACAACAAATAAATGAAAGAAACGGTAGATATACAAATAACTAAGGAAACCATGTTGTGGAATTTGAATGAAAACGACGAATATCTGGTTGGAAAGAGCAGTGAAATTATGGAAAACTTCGAGCACAATTCGATTAAATTGTTATGCAAATGTCAAAAGAGTACAGAATTCGATTCTTGCACCATCTACTGGAAATCTCAATGAATTCCCTAGATATGACTGATCGTTTTTTTTTGACGAAACAATATCGAATCGGATATTGCACCAGGAATATATGCATCTCGGTCGCTATGAAATTGTAAACAGCATCGCATCACTGGCAACACCAGGGTTTTCAGACATCTCAGTTGATGCATTTGTCGAATTTTCTGTCATTGCGAACATTAAGAATTAGCACTGAATGTAACCAAGAAAGACCCATACAATATCACAGCTAATATCTCATTTCATTCATTTCTGATTTTTTGATTGCTGAAAATTCACTTTATCACTTTTTGACTTCTTTCAATATCAAAATATACAAAATTGCCATTTTCGCGTATCAAAAACCCATACCATTCTTTACAATGGTGCCACTATGTATTTTGAGTTTGCAGCAACAAATTCACCACAAGAATAACAAAATCGCTGCAGTTTATCATTGCACCAAAATGAAACATGATATTTTTCATTATACTCGAAGGAATGCCATGAATACATGTAGCCTTTTTGAGTTGCAGGGACAAATTGCATTGTGAAATTCAGGTGTTACTAATGCCCTTTGCGCTTGAATATAAATTGTCGACTTAACCAGATTTTCCTCAGTCTTTCCTACGCAATAACACTGTTCCGGCAGCTAAATAGCATTCATTATATGAAGAAGTTGTGGCCAGCAAACCAATAATGGTTTGGTGGAACCGAAATACTTCGTATCACTCTCTCAATAGCTCACATTCCAACCTAGATGCTAATAATTTTTTGATAAGTGTTTTTGTCGAGACGGTCTCATCAGAATTCATTTGTTATAAGCTAGTTGAACTTGTTTTCTCTGAAGAGCTCATGCAAGGAAAATAGGGGAATATCATGTCTGGTCATGTTGAATTGGGCACGCCTCGAGGTTCAGTTCTAGGACCTCTATTACTCGTTACATTTGTCAACGATTGCTTTGAATACGTACAGAGCTCTTCATATAATCAGATGTGTGGGACACCACACTTGGATAACTTCGGAAGAACTAGTAGGCAAAATTAGTGGAATATTCGATCATTTCACACCTAGCTGTGAATGTAATCGTTTGACTCTGAACAATAATTATAAATCACCATCAATGGAAATATAATACATTAGATGATTCCTTGAGTTTGATTTATTATATCGATGGTCTTTGCAAGGAGCTCAATCAATATTTTCTTGCAGATTGGAGGCTGTGTTGATCAGGAGTTCAATAAGAACCTATTACGCAATAACTTTCTCACACTTTCCTCAAAAGTTATATGATGGTGATGCGGTTTGTATTTCAGTACGGTAATTATAGAAATAAAACGCATTTTGAGGATAATTTTCGGATAAGGATTCCTATAATCAGTACTACCATATTTATAGAATGCTGCGGATAAAGTAAGTGAAGATATTTTGTCACATTTTTCTTCCATTTTCGAATAGAATTCGGTTTAGTCGAAGCCAAGAACTCCATAACTGGTATGTTATTCTTTTATTGGTTCACGTTGCAATTCCAAATTTCAAGTCTCACTGTGTATTTCAGTTCCATCATTCGCCTTTCTGTAGATTATTTCGATTTCTATGAGTTTTCCAACATATTACAGTGAAGCGAATTATTTGAATAGGGGAAGTTAAAACCAATACATTGTCACACAAATTCAAAAAATCTTTTCCTGTTAGAACGAAGTCGGTGCATAATTTATAACTACTTTATATCAAGTATCTCATAATGAGTGCTGAAATAAAATTCACAGATAGATTTCCTCTGAGAAGGTTTATAGTGCAACATGTATTCAGCTTATAAAAGATTCAATAAAATGTAATCGAGCTAACGATGGAAAGGGTAATAAATCTGAAGAAATGCTAACAAGGGGATTCAAATCATCATTACATTAAAACGAGTTTTAAATCGGAATTACTGTTATAAAGTGAAGTAGTGACTTTAATAACGAGCCAGTATTATAATGAGATGGCTTTTTCCTTTAACCAGCTACCGAACGTCAACCCTCTGAAGTCGAAACTAGCGAGAGCTATGGATCAACGGAGCATTACCTTTTAACGTGTGAAGCACTGCACGGTGGTCCGGTAGGGTATTGAACCCCGGTACAGTACCGAGAACCACATGGTTGGAATATGAATTGGTCTACTATTACTATATTGAATTGAACTGGCCGTTACTTGATGAATATTCATATTGAACATAGTTTGGTGTGATTCCCAATCACAATAGTTGTATGAAATCGTGACACAAGCTTGAAGAAGCTATTTTATAGCGGTACAGTTGTTGTGGTGTTGTGTCGAGTGTTATTTTGTTCGAAATATAAATACTGGTATTGTTTGAACGTCATTTTTTTGTAGTGGATCAATATTTGTTCCGTAGTTTTTTGGGTTTGTAACCTACCACAATCTGAAAAAATTAGAATTAATATTGGAATCTATACAAGTGTAGAAGGGCAGATTTTCAATCTACCCCGAAAAGTTGCTGCGTCTATTGAAAAACAGTTCTTTCTGGATAGAACGAGTCCAATTGGTCAGCAACTTCTCCTATAACTCAAATTTTGTCTATCAAAAAAGTTATAATAACTGATATATATGAAAATACTTATCTCGTTAATGTTTCGGAAACTAAATCTGTTTTCGTTCTCAAAAATTCTAGGCAAATTCCTTTTCAAGTGCAAATACCTGGTAAAGATAGTTTTCGTGATTGACAATTGTCAAATTATTTCGAATTCAACAAGATAAGTATTTTCATATATATCTGTTATTATAATTTTTTTGATAGGCAAAATTTTAGTTATACGAGAAGTTGCTGACTAATTGGACTTGTTCTATACAGAAATAACTGTTTTTCAATAGACGCAGCAACTTTTCGTGGTAGATTGAAAATCTACCCTTCTACACTTGTATAGATTCCAATATTAATTCTTATTTTTTCAGATTGTGGTAGGTTACAAGCCGAAAAAACTACGGAACACATAAATATTGGATTATGTGTTCAACCGATTTCGTTAATTCTGTCTTCGATAACACAAATATTATTTTTTTTTTCGTGTAAGGGGGTTGTGGCGTAACATATATACGTACGAGGGTCAGTCCATTGGTTGTAAATCAGGGAAAGTCGTATTTCGTGTAAATAAATTTATTTAAATATCGCAGAGCGCTTTCGGCTATTAAGCCATCTTCAGTGCTATACCTGCAAGTAAGTAATAGTCAAAAATTGGAAAATTGGTTTGAAGGTTGGAAATGAATTACTTACTCGTCTAGGTATTTACAGGAAGATCTTCACAATCACAAATAGTCGTGAGACATTAAATTGAATAAACATCACGGTTAAAGTCAGTGCCCTTTTGGGTTGACAATTAAAATTT
This sequence comes from Zygogramma bicolorata, assembly GCA_032362365.1. NCBI lineage: Eukaryota > Metazoa > Arthropoda > Insecta > Coleoptera > Chrysomelidae > Zygogramma > Zygogramma bicolorata. The sequence goes on from JAVJAQ010002015.1 coordinate 126,272, forward strand.
TTCTTGTTAAAACATTGTAAAATGATTAAAAAAATTTATTTGATTCCCAACGTGCTGCATGCTAAGCAAGAGGGGTGACAGGAAGTGAAATTTGACGTTGACTTAAGGTCTTAAATGATTCTAGAACATAAACTTTGTGACAAATGACATATTAGTGACTACAGTACATAGTACATCAAAACTTTCCAAGGTGAGCAAAGAATTGTTCAATTGAGATTATTTGAAATAGGTAAGGTACGTTCTCGGTCTACCTCCCAACAGAAACTCCACTATAAGAACGCTGAAAAGTGTACCAGCCGTTTGAGTCTAATGAGAACCCAACTTATGGTCACCGACAGAGCTCCGACAGAAGAGTGACCTGTGTGGAATAGTCCGAGGTACGTTCTGAAGTTAACTATAGATAAGGCCTGTGAGGTGCAATCAGAAACATTAGAGAAATGTTTGTGCCCTCAGTACGTCTTCAGGACAACGTCAAACTCAACCAGCGGCAAACCGTAGGTGAACACGAAGTTTGGGTCTAATGGGAACCACATTCATTGTTCACAAGTAGTCAGCTGGAGAGAAAGATGAGCCCAAGAAGGAAAACTAAGGAAAGCGCAGAAAGCGTCTCAATGCATAATAATTTAAATTGTACGGATATCAAGTGCTAATTTGAAAGTAAAGATTGAACAGGGACTCAAGGTTTGAGCCGAGCTACAATAAATTATCATCACAGAGAATTCCAATTGTTAATTTAGTCGTTTATGTAAAGGAATGTATGATCTGTTCAGTTGTACTTGTGTATTCAAACAAAGGGGATTGTCATGTAATTCTTTGTCTATTTGTAAATCTTCTAGGAAATCTAACCTGTTAAAATTTTTTGAATTTACTTCTTTTAAAAATTGTGAATTGCGGTTAGGGCTGAAATGATGTTGGTTGAAAATAATATGTTGACCAAAAGCTGATTTGTCTGGTTTATTCATATGTTCGTTTATTCGAACTCTCAAAGGTGTACAAGTCCTTCCTATGTAGACCTTTGAGAGTTCGAATAAACGAACATATGAATAAACCAGATAAATCAGCTTTTGGTCAACATATTATTTTCAACCAACATCATTTCAGCCCTAACCGCAATTCACAAATTTTAAAAGAAGTAAATTCAAAAAATTTTAACAGGTTAGATTTCCTAGAAGATTTACAAATAGACAAAGAATTACATGACAATCCCCTTTGTTTAAATACACAAGTACAACTGAACAGATCATACATTCCTTTACATAAACGACTAAATTAACAATTGGAATTCTCTGTGATGATAATTTATTGTAGCTCGGCTCAAACCTTGAGTCCCTGTTCAATCTTTACTTTCAAATTAGCACTTGATATCCGTACAATTTAAATTATTATGCATTGAGACGCTTTCTGCGCTTTCCTTAGTTTTCCTTCTTGGGCTCATCTTTCTCTCCAGCTGACTACTTGTGAACAATGAATGTGGTCCCCATTAGACCCAAACTTCGTGTTCACCTACGGTTTGCCGCTGGTTGAGTTTGACGTTGTCCTGAAGACGTACTGAGGGCACAAACATTTCTCTAATGTTTCTGATTGCACCTCACAGGCCTTATCTATAGTTAACTTCAGAACGTACCTCGGACTATTCCACACAGGTCACTCTTCTGTCGGAGCTCTGTCGGTGACCATAAGTTGGGTTCTCATTAGACTCAAACGGCTGGTACACTTTTCAGCGTTCTTATAGTGGAGTTTCTGTTGGGAGGTAGACCGAGAACGTACCTTACCTATTTCAAATAATCTCAATTGAACAATTCTTTGCTCACCTTGGAAAGTTTTGATGTACTATGTACTGTAGTCACTAATATGTCATTTGTCACAAAGTTTATGTTCTAGAATCATTTAAGACCTTAAGTCAACGTCAAATTTCACTTCCTGTCACCCCTCTTGCTTAGCATGCAGCACGTTGGGAATCAAATAAATTTTTAATCATTTTACAATGTTTTAACAAGAAAAATTTTAATTGTCAACCCAAAAGGGCACTGACTTTAACCGTGATGTTTATTCAATTTAATGTCTCACGACTATTTGTGATTGTGAAGATCTTCCTGTAAATACCTAGACGAGTAAGTAATTCATTTCCAACCTTCAAACCAATTTTCCAATTTTTGACTATTACTTACTTGCAGGTATAGCACTGAAGATGGCTTAATAGCCGAAAGCGCTCTGCGATATTTAAATAAATTTATTTACACGAAATACGACTTTCCCTGATTTATCAGTCACGTGTATGCAGCACCAACAAATCTCACATTGGTTGTAATACCAATGCTTACGAGCGACCATATGGTACAGAAATGAATTCTGGAATGTAACTCCTTTTTTCCGCTCATAATTTGGGTGCTAACTGGTCAACAATTGATGAAGGCGCTGATAGAAGCACTTTCATCAAGACTAGGAGTGAAGCTACTGGAACGTGAACTTTATTGATGGTGCCAGTGACTTTGACGTCGATATGTCATGTAATACTTTAAACTGCGAAGCATAAGATTTGAATTCATTTCGATAATTTTCAGTGGGTTATGAGCTGTATTATATGATTACAAATTTCGTCGGCCATCTTAAAGCCATCATCCTGTATTTTTGCGTTGACAACAAACACAGAACTGTCAGTTCTGAGCGACAATTGGCAATTGGTAAATAACAGACTTCAAACAACTCGTGGCAAAATAGAGAGTGCTGCCAACCAAATTCCAAAGAATAACAGGCGACCAATTCGGAATTCAATATGAACTTTCTAATGCATTTTCATTAATGTATTGGTACAGTGCGTTGATTTCATGTCATTGGTGACGTGGGACAGTTTTTAAATTCTATTGACTATATAGGATTAACTTTAGACAGAACAAAAAAATCATGCATATTTAATTTTTTTTATACTTGGAGTCAACAGTCGCTACAGAAATATGGTGAAATAGTTTCTGATTCATAGGTACCTATGCTGTTGCCTTTATGAAGTTGTTTTTGTGAAACTGTGCGGACGGCCATTAATTTGAGCCACACGCGCCGCTATGGCGGTCTCTCTCGACACTTGTAATCGTCGGACGCGGAGGACTCCTGATAAAGAGGATTACGAGATTGCTTTAATTACACCTGCTGGGATGGGTTTCCGAGCGCTGCTGTGCGATGGGTGCAAACAATCGGTTTCGTTATCGTTCGTTTCGAAATATATTAATGTGAAGGGAGGTCTAATCCGCAACGTATCGCCCCGTTTAGAATGTTTCTCCCATGTTTGATCACGGTTTCGTGGAAAGAAAGATTTGAAGCTCGGAATGTGTGGAAATGAACCAACTTCGGCCCACCTGAATCATTGCTTATAGAGATATAGTCATTCAATCTTGTGTGTCATTTGAGGGAATGGATACTACGGGAAGATGGCACTAGTGATTTGGTTTCCAAATCATGTCTTTTCCTTCGTTTTTCCTCAGAGAAAGGGAAGTAATTGAAAAAAAACTGAATTGTAATACGTACATTAATTTACGCGCTGCGTGGTACTCCATCCCCATAGGTTACGTTCGTTAATTTCAACAAGAATTTGAATGGATTCTTAATTTTCCTGCAGATCATGATTTGTTTCCGATTCAAGTATTTCCTTTTCCGAAGGCAGACTATATAAAAAATCTGTCACTACCGCTCACCCTAGGACGCCGCAGCCTGAATCTCACATTATCTTGATTACTTATACATGATACCAAAGATCGCAATCAATTCAGGAACAGAAATGGACTGTTTTGTCAATTTCGTAAATTATTTATGTTTCGAAGATTAGTTCAATGCCTAAACTTTAATTTCCATCATAAAATTCTACCGTCAACTTCATTTTGAAGCTTCATCATCTTTTTTCCATTTCAGTCAAAATAACAGAGAGAAATTTGCGCCTTTTCCTTCAGAGTAGGAAACTTTGTCATGCATTGTCAAGTAAACGTAAATATCGACATATGTCATGTTCCGATATTCCTGAACAGTACTGTCCAGTTAATTCTGTCGTTCCGATTTTACTGATATTCACTGGCAATTATTTCGCGCCAATTTTGGAGGTACCCTGTTCGAGACTAAAAAGTGACTGGTGCTTCTGCTGCAGAAGTGGTCCTGTAGTCCCAGTATTCCCCAAATTGAGTGAGGATAGGTTGTGTTCGAATAAACGTCAAAGAATAAAAGATTAAATTTGTTTTCAGATCATTGCAATTGCAAAATTATCAAAAATGTTTCGAGTTGCACTGAAAGATATTTGCGTAGAAGTTGATTCTGTAACTGCTTATAACCTAAAAGGTTCCTTAGGTACTGTTATCATATAAATAATCCATTTTATGATCTGACAACAACTTTGCGGGATCCGCACTTCGAAAGTGCAGGGATCCATCAGATCAATAAAATCTGCGAGAATCCCAATTTTTGAGATTGCAAGCCTTACTCACTTACCTGAGATGTTGTTTGAAAATCTTAAGAGTGTAAAGACCTAACTACATTTTGTATGTACCCTTCTATTCTTGGTATTTTTTCTATGGGACCTCTAATTTTGCCTAGGATTATAATTTCCGTCATTGTACTGTCTAAAGACTCATTATCAGAGCTTGAGCTCTCTGAATTTTCTATTTACGTATCGCTATCGCTCAATATTCCTTCCAATTATTGATTTATTTTGAAATTTGAAAATTGAAATAAGATGATAAGAGGGTACGTCACACCTGTCACCGCTGACAGTTCCTTTGACGGATGGCCGATGGCGATCCGTTCCGATATCATCAGCAGTAGATTACTATCACTGCAAAAAGCGTTCCGAAAATGCTTACTGTGGCCAGTAATACCAGCAATACCCTCGGAACATGACAATAATAGGCCACCCCCAAAAAGAAGAAACTGAGCTGGGGGGGGGGGTGCGGGTGGGGGGGGGGTGGGGGGGGGAGATGGTTGGAATTTTTGGGGAATTTGGGAAAATTTTTTGGGTGGACCCCAGGAACAAAGGAAGGAAAAGGGGAAGTTAAAAATTTTTTTTTTTTTTTTTTTTTTTTCTTTTTTTTTTTTTTTTGTCTTCTCTCTTTGTTTTGTTTTTTTTTTTGTTTTTGTTGTGGGGGGGGGAAAAATGAAGTTTTTGTACCTAGAATTATACATAGAAAAATTTTTCTTGTTTTCTTTTGTCAGTTTTGGTTTTTGCTTGTTTGTGGGGTGGGGTGGAAAGTGTTTTTGTTTGTGTGGTGGGTTTTGTGTTAGGTGTGGTTTGTGGGTTGTTTTTTTTTTTGGGTTTTTTTTTTTTTTTTTTTTGTTTTTTGGTGTTGTTGTTGGGGTTTTTTTGGTTTGTTGGTTTTTTTTTTTTTTTTTTGTTGAGTGGGTTTTCGGTTTGGTGGGGTGGGTTTGTGGGGTTTGTTTGTTGTGGGGGGGGTGGGGTGGTGTGTGTTTTTTTTTTTTTTGTTTGTGGTTGTTGTTGTTTTTGTTTTGGGTTGGGTGGTGTGTGGGTGGTGGTGGGGGGTGGTGGTTTTTTTTTTTGTCTGGGTGTTGCGGTTTTGGGGGGGTGGTGGGGTTTTGTGTTTTTTTTTTTTTTTTTTTTGGTTGGGGGGTTTTTTTTTTTTTTTTTTTTGTGGGTGGGGGGTTTTTTGGTGGGTTGTTTTGGGTTTGGGTAGTATACCATAACCATATAGTAGAGATTATCCTTTACTGTGGTAGAGACACTCGCCACAGAACACTATTTCAGCAGTTTGTGTTATCAATCAACTTGATTGATGAGCGTCAATGTGTGTTAATAGATATTGTATTTTGAATCATTATGGCTAACTACCAAGGTTGGAAGTTGTCTGCTTATCGCGGATGTTTGTCGAAGGTTAAAGACAAATTATCATCTCTCTTGAGGTTTCCGAAGGATGTCAAAAGTAAATAGCCATTACTGTTTTGTAGAATAGTATCTCTTTGATTTTTTCATAAATTTTTTACAAATTGCAGAACTTTAAATAGAAGCTTATTTGCGTCTAAATATCAGCTCCATAAAAATGCACCTTAATATTAACTCTTTCAGGTGTGAGGCATGGTTGAAGGCATGTCACGGAGAGGATCTGCTTGAAAAATTTCCCGAAGTTCTCTGTAACAAATATCGCTTGTGTGAATTTCACTTTGAGAAAGGAATGTTTTTGAATTTTCTACACATCGAAATGTGCAAATAGTAATTTTCAAGTCATTTATGGTCTTTATTACATTACATGTTAATGTCTGAATATATCTATTGTACATATTTGAAGCTTTTGCGAATAAAACATACTCTTGAAAGCTTTTTATTTCCTATAAGTTATCGAATATACCTTTCCGAAAAAAAATTACTGGAGGAAAAAAGCAGCAGAAAAGTGGAATAGCTATTGTAGGTACTTGAGAATTTCAGATTATTCACATTTCTTTCAAACGTTATCCTAGACCAAATATTGATTTCATGATGTGAAATAACATACTGATTTGATACTTGGTATCCCGTACCTTCAAATTCACCGCTACAAAATGAAGGTCACAGAAATTTGACTCTCGAGAACAAAGGATTGAAGTTCAAGCGTCTCTACTGTATGAATATGGTATACTGGACTGACTATCACCCCAGTGTACCATAGCCATACAGTAAAAACACTCAAATGTCAGTTTGACAGCTGAGGGTATATAATGTCATGTTTTGGCGGTAAATTCAAATTCACGGCATACTGGACAGTAATCAGTATGTCATTTTGCATGTTGAAAAGACATACTGATTACTGTTCAGTATACCGTAAATTGGAATTGACCTCCAAAATATGACATTATACACCCCAAGCTGTCAAATTGACATTTAAGTGTCTTTACTGTATAGCTATGGTAAACTGGGCTCTGAGATGCATATATTGCTAGTGAAATGACTTCTATACCAGCAAAATGTTAATGTTTTCGTCAAAAACGCTAGACCTATGGCTCACTTGACTATGACATTCAAGGAATTTCACATTCTTGAAATTTCTTTACAGATTGCGTCAAGCGGCAACTCTAGACATATGACATTATGAAGTCTGACGAAATTTCTATAAGCGAATTCTCTAGAACAACTCGTGCAGAGTCAATGTGTAACTTTCTTTTTTCAACACTCTACCTAACGAAGGATAAAGATACACGAATTCTGTCCAAAATTGCACGAAATCTCGCCTAAGAATTCGTTATATTTTCTATTTGTTTCTGTTTAGACGTAAATACAAATATGCATCTCGATACTTATATTACAGATAGATGCATTTGCTTTATATTCTCGATATATGTTATTAGAAATTGATATCAGAATCCATAGAAATTCTTACTATTTGGTGCTGCTTCAGATAATTCGATGAAATTCTTCGAAATATTGGTATCGACGTGAGAGGTAGTGGAGTTGGATTGCAAGGAAAAAATAGGACGTCAATATACAGTTTGAGCATTATAGTGTTTAATTCAAAATGAATTGGACATTCCAATAACTCTGGTTGATCTGGACGATCAACCTGAGTTATTTCAATTCATTAGGAAGATTGCTATAGTGCAGGCTCTTATGGCGCTGTACAAGAAGATCGAATTTGGAAACTCTCCCGAAAGAACTTTGATTTCATGATTTTGAATTTTTGTTATCGCATCTTTTTACTGGGCATGTAACAACCATTGTCAGTAATGCTAGAACTTGGAATAACTATGTTGAACTGGAAAATTCTGAAAAGCAATCAGCAAATAACACAAATAATAACTTCAACCAAAGTAAAAAGCAAGATGAACTTTGTTTATATCAGCGTCACAAAATAATCTCGCGTTATATTGACCAGTTTGATCTTGAATACATGTATTTTGAATGTTTTGTACTAACCATTGGAACTTGATATAGATGAATAGATGATTGATTATTTCGTCCACAAATAATACAACACCGTTTGATATTCATGATGAAACACTATTTAAAACAGCACTTGAATTAAATACTAAACAAACGGAAAACAACTAATCATTGAAAGCAACGGCGGATGAACGACAAATAACTAAAAAAACTACGGTAGAAAATTAATCTGGAAACGACAAATAGTTGGTTGGAAAGAGCAGTAAAATCATGGAAAACTATCAAAATTCGGATGAATTGGAATGCAAATGTCTAAAGATGACAGAATTCGATTCTTGCACCATCTACTAGACATTGCAGTAAATTCCGTAGATATGATCGTGTCTAGAGTTTTTGATGAAACCAGGAATATATGCATATAGGGAAGAATATCGACCGATGAGGGCGCTGGTGGTGGTTAAACTATATCCACCATTTTGAAATAGTTACCTTGTTTACATTTGTGAAATAACGCGCCAAACTGAAATCCAGTCATCAGCTGCCCTCGCTAGACAAGATTTTGGTGTTTTATTTGCTATATTTTCATTGTACGAAATTCTTCTCGTGAAGGTTAATATAACTGTGTTCATGATGCTTTGAATAGCCGCACAATACCATTCATCAGAGGTGAACATAGATGCATTGTGTTTTAAAATCTAATGATATTTGTTCCAGGACATTTTTCAGTTTTAGTGTAGTATTAGTGAACCAAAGAGGCTTTTTATTACATGGATGATGAAATGCGCCACAACTTCGCCTAAAAATAGACAAACAGACTCACCAGGGTAACAAGAAATCATCTCTCTTGAAATGCAAGTAACACACTGAAGCCGCTCTAGGTGGTGATTTATGCAGTTCCAGTTTAATTTTCCAAGCCTTGTACCTGTCTACTTTCTCTTTCAATCCACTTTCCGTAATGTTTCCCACCAATAATGTATTTCTCTTTGGAAACGTGTGGAAATACAACTTTGGATTTCGGTTCCTAGAGTTGCGGCAACTTAGCACCAAACACTTTATACGGCTCACTGAGCGATCTGCATCCATGATTGTTTGTTATTATTAATCGAAAAAAACCACAACTTTAGATGAGATTTCCTAAATAAACACCAAAGAACTCAATAAATTCACACACATAAAATGGAAGCCGTTTCTTTGTGAAATTATAGCAGTGCGTTATATTTCCGCCAGACGTCGCATAAAATTATGAACTTCCCAATTGCTGGGCTATTACTGAATTTATTGACGTATCAAATGAATAGTTGTCATCTATTCCTTATATCTCATCCTACTAGAAATTCAAAAAAATTGATACTACCCTTTTCCCATAATGAGGGGATACGATACAGATTTCGAACGACAAATACACCTGGCTTGGAGGAGATCATCTCGAACCGTGTACCAAAAGAAGAACCCTCTGGAAAAAGATACGAGAAACTTCATCATGATATGCTTGGTTGTCAACGTAGCTTTATGCGTGTTCAAATTCATCATAGGAGTGGGATACTACAATGAATGTCCGGTGAACGAATGGATTCCTATACATCTTATTGTCGGAGGATTGTTAGAGGCTATTTTCGTGATACTACTGGTGCTGAAGAAATACCGGTGGAGCAGGTATCTCAGTTTCCCGGTTGGTGTCATCATGTTCTTGTGGTTTATTACTGCATCGTTCTTCACTTTCGTAGAATGGAAACCAGATTATTTCACAGATGGGCGGAGATACTGTCATTACGGTCTTTACCTTTTCGCCTTTTTCGTTTACACGGCTGAATATGTGATAATGACCCTACTTATTTTGTTGACTTGTATAAAAATAGCTTTTTATTGATTAAGGCAGTTTTTCATATTATTCAATACATTAACACAACGTTTCACTGGCAGCTCTTCATTCTGGATTTGGTTTCTTGGCAGATCTGATGAAATTAGAATAACATTTTTTTATGTCATAACAGTTTATAAGCGTGTTTTTATTGCTAACTAAAAAACAGTGTTCCTTATGCCTTTGTCGACATAAACATATGTATGCATCACGAGCAATGAATAGATGTATTGTTAGACTCTTACTAATCCAATAAGTTTCTTCGAATAAAACCGATGATTGAAGATAAACACACCATAATTGGTTTTTTATTAATATAATCGATACGTCTACACAACACGACATCAGTCATAAAAAAGAGCAGACTGGGATGTAACATTCAGACTGCTCGTACCAACCTATTATTACTAATAGCCCCAAAGTATAGCAGGGGTCAGTAACAACCTGAAATTTTCTTCCGTTTTGAATCCAACAGTATATGAAACCTTGGGCGACTTACAAATCCTCCGGTGTCAGAGGATTCTCTTGTGAGTTAGCCGTCCTAAAGTGGGCATAAACATCTAATTTATACATGTATTCTTGATTCATAAATTCTTCACTTCGGCTTGAGCGAACGTCGTGCGTCAAGGATGACATTTGTCTTGACCTTCTCGAATGAGATACTGAAAAAATACTTGAACCCTAATAAGCGAAAAAATGCACTCTGAGGTGATTTCATAAAATTTGCAGACTTCGAGTTCGATAAGTTTGTCACACTTTGAGACATCGCTCAAATCACAAAAATCATGAAAGCATACTGTTTGAAATGATACAAGTTGACTTACAATATGACACGAATGCAATACCAAATGGAAATCAGATTTTCACAGAATGTCTATAACAATGCGAACTAGTTTCATCGACAGGTTGACTGTTTACTGTTTTATAATGTGTTCCAACAATCAAAAATTCTGTGTTCTATATGAAGTTTTCCTATTCGCTTGGATTTTTTTTACTATCACATCTTGTTTCATCTTTATGTATCTTCTCTACCAAAGACGACTGTGAAAAATCTGTCCAGAAATCTGCCACTGGTTTTATCATGATTGAACATTGAGTGTGACCATCTCCTCGTTCTCCAATTCATATCATCGCCATAGTCATGATGAATAATAACCCTGGTGCGTTTACTAATACCTGAAAAAGGACTTTCATTTCATGATTTCTTATTAGTGCTAATATATCTTTTTTTACTAAGCACCTAACAACCATTGTCACTGATGCTGGAAAAAATATGTTGAATTGGGAAATTAACTTCTACCCAAGTGAGCTGAGAAAGATCATTCAAGGCGATTTTTGTTTTCATTATCGTCACACTAATCAATTTTGATATAATCAAATCTTTCATTTTCGTGATATGTGTTGAAACTATCATATATTTCTAACACTGAGAAATAATTCACCTGTGGTAGGTACATGATATATTATGGAGATTGATATTAGATTCGGCACTATTAACCACAAACAATGCAAAATACTTCATTATAAAAGTAACTAGAGGTGAAAAATTCACCATACAAAAGCAATAGTAACAATAAAAACGTGGGAAGTACGACGTGAAATGAAACGAACCAAACCTAATGGAATAGAATTGAATATTGATTTTATTGGAACTTTCGAAACGCTTTCAAATACTTCAAATCGAAGCATCAAACTGCCAAACTTGTCTGTAAGGGGTAAGGTGGCCTGTCTACAAAAATTTTGCGTACCAAGATTCTATTGGTGAACGAAAAATCCTGTCAGATTTTCCCGAAAACTATTCGAAAAATATCAAATATCTCTTTTTCGAAATTTGAGGAGTTCCGAACGAAGTAATCTCCTTAGATCTCAATTGATAGGCCTATCGAACAATGCTGTTACAGTTGTCCCTGTTGCCATCTTGAATCGTTCGCAGCTGCAACCACAGAACTAAATCAGAATTGTTGTAATGGCAAAACCGGACAAAGATAGAGACAATACGTCTATGAAATGATCAAATCAATGAAAGAGGAAAAATATGTTAGAGAAAAAACATGGTGAACTCTAGAAGAAATATGGTCGAACTAGGGGGAAAGAACATGGCGACACTAGAAGAAAATGTTCATGCGCAGTCATGAGCCGATGTCTGCTGACCACACTGAGTCGCGTGATCTGTATCATTCTCTGTTGTTCCTAACTTCACACTAGCAATCTTTTATGTGAGGTATGACAAACAGCGAATCACAGAGTCACCTATGACTAACTAGTTGAACCAATATCTAATAGCTGAGGCACGACACTGCAAGCATTGCATTTCTGTTACGCCGAACACGTTCGTTAAGGCTTCGTCTAACACTTCAATAGAACTAGTTCAAACCTGTTATGATAATGTGAATTATTCAAATGATAAATATTTAATCAATTGCCTATACGTAGCAACCCCCCATGCCCCCCGCCCATTAAAGGTAAAACCCACCACTCCAAAGTGGTCCATAACTAGGTGTTCCATACCAATTCACCTTCTACTCTGCTCGATGCATTCGAGTCTAGAAATAGCAAAATATAAAAAAAGGATTATTTGTTGAAATAAGCTGAGAAAAAAAACGTTTGCAGGTGATTCTTGTGTGCACTTGCTCAGATTATAATAGTATATTATTCAACGAGCGTATAATGATGGCTATTATTCACGAGGTGAAGATTACGGCCATGAGCCACAGGCGAGTGTCCTGAATCACCGAGAGAATAATGGTCAGTTTACGCGAGGATATACTATGCTTTATCCCTGACTGATACAAATTTTTGTTGAGGTTTTTTGTTGGAAAATTTGGTTACATCCCATGCATATTTCAGGAAACACTAGCATTTCATTCTAATAGCCTGTTTCGACGATGCAAGTTTGTCGCTGCAACTCTAGGAGATTGTATGTGTTTATGCAAGTTTCTCGAGCTGCATTAATATTTTTTGGTGCGATAAGTTGCAGCGACTCAGTTATTTCTATGCTGAATTTGTTGCCGCAAACCACAAATATGTGGTGGCATCATTGTGAAGAATATTAATTTTGAAAATTTCAATTATTTTTCGAGACTCGAGGAATCAAGTGGAGTAATAAGGAGATGTAATCACAATATCAATTATTAGAAATGAATGAAATTATATATCAATTGTGATAATGTAGACGTTCACCTTGGTAATATTCAGTGCTATTTTTTGATATTGGCAATGCAAACTGACAGCTAGATGACATATATTGCATCGTGGAAACGGGGTGTGACAAATATTTCATACAATACATTATTGTTCATCTATATAAAGTGTTAATAATAATCGTATAATATCCCATAATAATTAACACAAAAATCTATTTATTTAGCTCAATAAATAACACGTATCTAATCTTACAAGATGATATTTATATCACGAGATATTTATCCATAGCTATTAATGATTGTAATATTGGAACAATTGGTCAAGTTAATCGCAGGGATCACTGCCGTGATTAATGGGTATTATTGAGGTCTCGAAAACAGACGTATACGCACATTAAACAATAGTCGTGGATTAAAAATATGAATTACTCACCCTAGTCTCAAGATTCAGTATCAGTTTTCTTCCACTGAAGGTGCTAACCTTGTTGGCGAAACGTGCGTCGAGTGCAAATAATATCAGTTTTGTTCAAGAGTGATTGATCTCTACGAACAGTTTCCTACCATGAAAGTCAAACTATAGAACCAAGAAGCTCTGGTAACCAATGACAGACGCTGATTGTCTTTCATTCAGGACATTTCTAAACATCCATTGATCGAAACGTATGGACCGATTGGGTGCAGGTTCACTTTCTCCTGATGCATAGAATTTCAATTTCCTGCGTTTCTTTCTCCACCAAGGATCCAACCATCCAACAATGAATTCTACATAACAGCGACGAAAGCAGTATAAATTGCGAGCGATCAGTTATTTGGGAAAATACCTGCCTCACTAGACACCAACGGTAATAGGTTTGAACTTCGTGAGACTGAAAAATGGCTGCCCATTAAAATCTCGAAAACTCCAACGCCGCTCCAGGTGAATAATGATGAAGTCAAAACTAATGATCATCATTCCACGTTACATTATTGTTTTTTATTCTTGTCGCCATCGACTGGATAAGTTTTCGAAAATGAACTTCAGCTGGCAAAATATATTATAATATAATACTTTGACTTCGTTCAAAATAATTCATCAATATATAATTTTATTTGAATGTGTCTATTATATAGGAGCTTATATTTATCAGATTACTTATGTTTTGGAAAACGAATCAGCTTCCTTTTCCGAAATATTTTCACAAATATTCTCTTCTAGGTTCGTTTTCGCTAATGTCTGAAATTTTAGGTTTGAAATATGTCTTTCAAGAGACGTAGCTAGGTGCGATTCATATAAATTGAACTCGTCGAGATGCAAGTATCCACAGACAGCATGATATAAGCACACTCCTTCAACTTTCGTCTCCTTTCATTGTTCTTTCTTGTCATCATCTGAGTGTTATACCATTCTACAGTGTGACATCCATCGAAAGTGGGAATGTGTTCTGTTAAATTTTAACGACTACTCTGTCTGTTCTTAATGTACATCTTGTGTTCTCTCTTTCTTATTTCCAGAGGTCTGGACGTTTCACCGATATATTGAAAACCGAAAAAAACTACGAAGAAACAAAATATTCCTTTTTTATTAAATTTTTTGGTATATTGGCATCTCAAGATAAGCGATACGCCTCTGGTGCAAAGTTTCAAATAATGGCAAAGTATTGACAAAGTGATGCTTTTTATTTGAAGTCGTGGTCAATGTGGCGCTGTGATATGACTTTGATATTTTGGAAAATGAGTAAAATCATTTCTAATGTTCATTAAGAACAATTCATGGATACGTTCACATAAAAAATGAAAAATGGCTGGAAATTTCAAGAGTCGCTCACAAAATTATACGGTTTGGAATTTTCAAACAACGTCAGAGTCATAACCTTGAGTAGTTGTCAAAGTGTTGGAGTCAAAGTAGTTGAGTGTGGCGCTGAGATCCTGATTTGAAATAGCAATATATTTGGCATTTTGGTTCCATCATACAATTCAATATCATGTTATTAGTCATTTCGTATAATTCTGCAGATGAAGTATCATATGATTTTGTATCAATTACTTATAAAGACTTGTTCATCATGAGATGATTAGAAAACAAATCGTGATTTGAATTACAATCATATAATAGATAAACATGTTCATTTAAGTCAGTCTTTCTGTCGATTGGCCTACAATACTCCAGTCTATGACGGTGAAAAAAGTGTAAACTGTGTATTTATCCCATACAGCACCGATTCGTATGAAAATTTGGATATTGGTTCTACTTACCCTCTTTTCCAAAATCTACCCCGTGCCGAGGGTTGCTTTCTCCCTGGGGGTGGATGCCACCCCTTCTTAGGGGTGAAATTTTTTTTATTGGAAATAAGTGCGGAAATCAAAAGATTGACTAATTCTGAGCACTTTTTGTTCAATGGAGTTTTTTCTGGAAAGCTATACTTTTCGATTTATTCGCCAGTGAAATCTTCGGTTTTCAGTCAAAAAAAAACACATTTTCAGATCCTTTTTCGCGAATAACTGGAAAATAATGCATCTAATCAAAAAACCTGTGGAGAGCAAAATTATATCTTTTGAAGAAACAAAGGCGATCGTTTATTTGTGATGTATGCAAACCCACTACAAACTGAATAATTGCTTGTTGAAAGTTGATTGGTATTTTCAAACTCCAAAATCGAAAGTTTCTACGTACAATAACCAAAAACGAATTCATTTTTCGGGAGAAACTAATTGGACCTCTTCTGAAGCCCTTCAAAAATCCTTTATTTTTGTTATTTATAAAAGTTTCTAGCATCAAAACTGACCGAGGTATGAAGGAAATAATGTTGAATCCTATTTTTTCGATGAAAAAAAAATTGTGAATAACTCATCCTCTCTTCTCCCCCCTTCAAAAAAAATCGTTCTTACTCCATAATTCACTTCATTTATGTTCTTTCGATGAGTTCTGAGTTTTTAATCAATTGAAAGTACGTAGTTTTGGAAAAAATTGAGACTGAAGAGAAAAAATCATATACGTAATTCAGCGAAAAATCACAATTTCTTCGAAATAACTCGAAAAGTATTGATCGCATGCAAAATTTTCCGAAGTACCAAACTGAAGGCTATTCTTCTCTGAGAATTTTGGTGTTTCATTTTTTTCTGCAGGATGAAAATAGAGTAAGATATGGCCAGTCATATATTGTGAGGGTTCGCGCAAAGTACCTTTTTTGAGCCATTTCAGCATGAACGTTTTCAAAAATATAATCTGGAACAAAGATTGATGTGAATGAGCTTATAGCTTTTGAAAAGAGCTACAAAATACTTTTTTGGTGGATCTGATTGCCTGAAAACTAAGCGAGTTATTGGAAAAACACGAAAACAATTTTTGTAGAAATTAGAGAATGTACATTAGTATATTGAAGGATACACATAGTAACTATATTTTAGGCCTAGTGGAACTATATGCATATTATATATGGATATATACATATATTTCCACTAGGCAACGATTTTTTCCAAAGGGGGGGGAAAGCAAGGATGAGTTATTCACAATTTTTTTTCAAGGAAAAAATAGGATTCAACATTATTTCCTT
The DNA here is from genome assembly GCA_032362365.1 of Zygogramma bicolorata. Classification (NCBI taxonomy): domain Eukaryota; kingdom Metazoa; phylum Arthropoda; class Insecta; order Coleoptera; family Chrysomelidae; genus Zygogramma; species Zygogramma bicolorata. The sequence continues at coordinate 142,637 of JAVJAQ010002015.1, forward strand.
CATACCTCGGTCAATTCTGATGCTAGAAACTTCTATAAATAACGATAATAAAGGATTTTTGAAGGACTTCAGAAAAGGTACAATTAGTTTTTCCCGAAAAATGCATTGGTTTTTGGTTATTGTACGTGGAAACTTTCCATTTTGGCTTTTGAAAATACCAATCAACTTTCAACAAGCAATTATTCAGTCGTAGTGGGTTTGCATACATCACAAATAAACGATCACCTTTGTTTTTTCAACAGCTATAATTCTGCTCTCCGCAGGTTTTTCGATTAGATGCATTATCTTCCAGTTATTCGCGAAAAAGGATCTGAAGACGTGTTTTTTTTGACTGAAAATCGACAATTTCACTCGCGAATAAGTCGAAAAGTATTGCTTTTCATAAAAAACTGTTACGTGTTCAAATTTTTATAGTTCAAATAAAATTATTACTTATTATTATTACCTTAATCATTGCTATTATAGGAAGAGAGCCTTAAGAAATATCGATACCGCTTGTTAAATACATACTTGTCATATGGGTTATCTACTCTAAGGGACTATTCATGAATAAATAAAGTAAACTGAAGTCGAATTTTATTCATGACCGTGCGCTGAGGTTTTTGCGATGTGAACATATTTTTCACGGTTTTTTGTAACTGTCGAGCATTATTTACTGCCAGAAATATTTTTGTTGCGTAAGTTCTTGCCATTACGGGTTTTCTGAGTCGATATCAATCCTTATATTGATGAATTCAGCCATTATTTCGAGGTCTTATTTACCTTTGTTGAACTACGCCTTTGGAACTTCCATTTCAAAAAAAAAAAACATCCTTCTCGATTCATGTGGAAATATTAGTTCTGCCGATGTCGTCTCGAGTTTAACTTTGTGTTGTGTATGGGATAAATACACGGGAAAATGGTCATAGACTGGACTACAAACGGAACAACAGTTTTTTCAATCACCCTCCTTCAATTGATTCTAACGATTTTGCAACGAAACTTGAAGAAAAGGGCATTCAAGAATAGTGAATATGAATATTGGGTTCTCATTCAGATTGGCCACTAATATAATTCAAGAGTTATAATTGGAACTGTCAAAATTTATCCTACTATGGTAATCGATTTTACATGTTATATATGTTGCATATGAATTGTTCATATTTTTTATATTCGCTCACCCCTTCCTTGAAACACCACCTGTTGATGCAGGATTCTTCGCAGAAGATATTTCTTGTAAAACAATAGCCGCAAAGAATGTTCGATCATTGTTATAGGACCATCATGAGTACAAGGCAAATCCGATTACGAGCCGCGTTTTCTGAATTATCCCACTTCTTCTAAATTATCTCACTTTTTTGTTTCATTCCACCACACTTTTCACGACTAATTGAAAAATATCAGTGCAGTAAAATTCAACAAGAAATTGTATAAGTACTCAAAATTGATATAAAAGAGAATTCAAACTCCTTCATTGTCAAAAAATCAATTTCAGACCTCAACTCAATTTCAGACCTCAACTCATTTTCAATGAAAATATTTATGGGGAATCGAACATTATAAGGCAATATTTACTGCTTTCAAAGAACAGTCGAACATATTTTTGTGTACCTATGGTTGGAAGGTAGATATTTTCATAGTTTTTTGTTCCTGTCAATGTAACGACCAAGGCTGTTTTGGCGACCACTACAACCGAGCAGACATTGTTGTTATGGAAATTCAGCAGATATTTCAGAACCAGATATTTCTGAAAACAAGTTATTACAGCGGAAAATTGAAGAATTATACATCAAACGGTAATACATGTTTGTTTCGACATATTGCACTAGCTTTTATCCTTCATTTGGAATTTGAAGCAAAACCTTGGGCACGTGGAGTTTACTTTTGAAGGGGGCACATTTTAAACATTTCGTTAAAACTCTGTCTTTGTACCCATAGCAAAGGGGTGTCACAACCCTGAAATACCAAAAGGAAAGTGGTGTCGAGTGATATATCATGTGAAAAGATACAAAATATTTTCCAATGATACCCTTTCAATTGATAATCAAACAAACATTCAACGCGTAAGCGGCGTTGAGAACATCAACCCGATGATTTTGGTACTGGTAAATAATAATGAGAACTTTTGGAATTTGAGATTCAGATCAGCTTCAAACATTTATAAATTGCTTCATCTCAAAGAAGGCAAGATTTCAATGCTGAAACGTTCCATTACAATCAAATTCCTCATTTATCATCTACTTTTTTTTGTTGAAAAAAACTGCAGATGGGTATAGAAAAATAATTCAGGCAAACGTTTATTTCAGTCATGTCACTGATTCAGTTTGATTTCTTCGGAAGTTATCCCAACTTCACCATAAAACATGGTTTATTCCATTCCAGAACTAGCTCAAATTATTATTACTTATGTACCTATCATTTCCGAAAAAATAGTTATGCTAGATTCACTGCTCGCCTTTTTGAAGACATCCTAATGAAATGATTCGTCTCTTGCCAGATTAGTTTGAACGCAATTCGTTACTCAAATAATTACTTAACACTTGACATAGTCAGTGGGCACACTTGAAGACTGGCGTTAAATCAAATCATCTTTAGAACAATCTGTTCAGGCCAGTCTCAAATTACCTACACAGTAGGTTTCGGCTGGCACCTGTCAGAAAACAACTACTCCCCTGGCTAATACCACGAAGGGCATTGAATTATATCCGACCAGGTGCCAGTGCAGGTTTCTTCACAGAAGTAAATCCTGCATTTGCTTTCGTCGATACAAATGAAGGAATTGATTTTCAATTATAGGGACGGACACACTTGCAGACCGGTTTCGGGCTATTTGGCCACTCGTCAGTGCAAGGCAGTGCCATCATCAACACAAAGTCGATGATTTCCCATAATTAAAAATCAAACTCCTTCACGAGTATCAAGCCCCGGCCAAAGCTGATGCGAACAACGAAGTTATTACGCCATCTACCAATGGACGAGGTATTCCAAAAGCAAACCGAATTCGCCCATTCCTCCTGCGAGGAAAATGTAAAAACACTTGACATGCAAATGCAGGATTTACTTCTGTGAAGAAACCTGCACTGGCACCTGGTCGGATATAATTCAATGCCCTTCGTGGTATTAGCCAGGGGAGTAGTTGTTTTCTGACAGGTGCCAGCCGAAACCTACTGTGTAGGTAATTTAAGACTGGCCTGAACAGATTGTTCTAAAGATGATTTAATTACTTAACGGTTCCCAACGTGAATTAGTGTGATGCGACTACAGTGAAGTTCTCAACGAGACGACAGAGACCGATACCCCAGTATACCATAACCATACAGTAGAGACACTCGCCACAGAACACAAACTTCAGCAGTTTGACATGTTGAGGTGTTATCAAACAACTTGATTGATGAGCGTCAATGTGTTAGATATTGTATTTTGAATCATTATGGCTAACTACCAAAGTGGAAAAGTGTATGCTTATCACTTATGTTTGTCATAGGATAGAGACAAAAATAAATTCTTAAAATTTTTCATATATTCTTTACAATTCGCAGAACTTCAAATAGAGGCTAATCTGGGTCGAAATATTACCTTTTATAAAAATGCACCTCAATATTAAATAAATCTGTGTGAGGCATGGTTGAAGGCATGTAACTGAAAGGATTTACTTGAAAAATCTTCCGAGGCTCTCTATAACAACTATCAAATGTGTGAATTTCACTTTGAGAAAGAAATGTTCTATAATTTCCTACATATTGGAATTTGCAAATAGGAATTGGAAAAAAGCAAAACTAATAAATCGAAGAACAAAAGAATTACCATTGTAAGTCATTTATAGTCTTAATTACATTGTTGATGTCAGAATATATCTATTGTACATACTTGAGCTGCTGCGAATGAAAATCCTCTTGAAAGCTTTTCATTTCCTGGTCATCGGGTATACCTTTCCAAACAAAGATGGACTGGAGGAAAAAAGCAACAGAAAACAGGAATAGCTGTTGTAGTTACTTGAGAATTTCGGATTTTTCACATTTCAATACGTTATCATAGACAAAATTTTAATTTCATAATGGGAAATAACAAACTGATTTGATATTTGGTATCCCGTACAATCAAATTTACCGCCACAAAATGAAATAGCACACCCTGAGCACAGGATGAAGGTCACAGAAAATTGACCCTTTGAACAAAGGATTGACATTTGAGTGTCTCTGCTGTATGGCTATGGTTAAGATGTCTGGAAATCCTGGAGATTCAACTGATCAGATTTTGTTTAGATTTTTGTGGCGAAAAAAACAATCGACGCTTTCGAAGGTTTCCCCCTATTTATTCGGTAGAGGGCGTTATGTTCCCATTTTTCAAATTTGATGATAAGTGCCAAGTTAATTATCATATTGTCATGTCACTTTGAAATTTTGATGTGTACGATGTTTTTATCGTGTTTATTTGTTGATTTCATTGCTTTTAAATATCGAAACGTTGTTACTGGTATCTCATTGTCCACCCATTATCCTTTAGGTTGCGATCTCTTCTCACTAGCCAATCAAATAAAAGTGGAAAAACCCGACTGCACATTTTCACTGAGTGCGAATCCAGCTTCAGACAAGACTGACAAGAGCGTGTTGGCGACATCTGTACATATTGTACGGAATCCTCCAAAAGCTCAATTATCCACCAAAAATCAAGCAATCCAGATTTCGCCACAGCAAACGAGGTGGTTCACCTTTACTCTTGAGATATACGAGAAGTTAGCAAAAACTCAGCAGCACCTTCAGGCGAATGTCCCCCTTTCGTTACGTACAAAAAGTTTGAATATCATGGTAGATTTCGTTTTACAGCGATGACTCCCAGATGTAATTTTCCAAATTGGGTGGGTATCAGAGCGTGCACAATTATGATGATGTTGCTATATTGAGGGGTTGGTTACACATAATGGAAATTATCCAGCGGCTGTCGGAAGGTTTCTGTCAGTTTATGAGACCACGAACAACAATCGGAAAATGAAGGCGCTTGATTTTAATTTCAAATTAAGTGAAATTAGGAAAAGTGTTTCGAGCATCATGATTTGGAAATTCAGTAGAATTCCTGTTGAAATGTTGAATTTACTGTTCGGATATCTGCACAGGAACCTCATTTTATAATAGAAATTTGCAGAAGAAAAACAATGCGTATTCAGTTGAGGGTTGCCCAAGTTCCTGACCTGACTATTTTGAACCAATCGCCAATACCGTATTTCCTAAGGAACTGAACCCGAAGTCATATATTATAGTTTTTGGATTATATTCCATAGCTCATCGGTGCAGATGATAAAGTAACTGATTTTTTTTAAATGCAGATTCACACGAAAGGGAAGCCCTGTAGTGTTCAAAGAACACTGCGTGAATCAAGGGACAGGAGATACGAATTAACATTCAATTTGAATTTTTGAAGTTTTCAAGCCTCAGGAAAAACCTTTCTTGGCAAGGAGTTTCAATGCTCAGCTCTTCTATTGAAAAAAGATCTCTGAGCAAGAGAGGTTCGACAAGTCTCCAAATTCACAACAAGTCATCCGTGTAGATATTGCAAAGGGTGGAACGATTGATAACAATTCAGAAGAGCACCGACCATGAACATATTTATAGAAGAAAGACAAATCTTCGACCATTCTACGATGTTCCAATGAAGTGAGCGAGTCTGTGAGCGAAGAATCATCCACAAGACCAAATAGAATCGAGAAGCCTCATTGAATGTTTTGGTGCCGAACTCCACACATGAGAACTGTATTCCAAGACAGGTCGTATCTGAGCCTTGTAGATCATTAGAAGCTGACGAGAAGTGAGGTTTTTCTTATTTATTTATTATTCCTACACAAAAAGAAGATGCAGTCAAATCCGAAAACTGCAATTCCATCGTTATTCCGGATACCTCCGGAACTGATTGAAATTTTTTAATATCACTCAATCAGAATAAAAAAGGCAACTTTGTCCCACTGTAACACACTATTATTCACGGTTTGAGACTTCCCCAATCGAACACTCTGATATGAATAATCTTCTACGAAATGAATGATGCAACAAGTAAAACTGGGAAAACGAACCAAGAATCAATCTTTCCTCGAGGGAGCTGCTAATAGATATCCTACTCGAAGGCTGGCCACTAGTTATTTCGATATCAGTATTTGTTTCCTCTTATTATCTACCCTCGATTATAATATATCTCTCTCTCTCTCTGTATTGTCAACTACCAATTCTCATCGTTTGGAAAATTGCTGGTGTTGTTCAACCCTACACATCCGCTATCGTTTCGATTATTTATCGTCCTTTTCTTCGAAGCTATAATTGAACAAGAAAAAGGTGTGTCGCTTTTTTTCACGATGACGTTATTTTTTATAGGAGAGCGCCCAGAATTTCATTCTTCACCAAGAGAAAGTAATGTTTTCAAAAAAAATCTATAGAACGGACTGTTGGGATATAGATTAGTCTATAGGTTGTCATCAACTTCCAAATATTTAAATTACATGACATCTATTTCGAACCGTACTTGTACCAAAAAGGAAAAGTTCATTTGAAACAAATAGCTCCTACTTGATGAAAATCCTTAACAAACAGAGTTCATCACAGTTTCCTATACGATTATTACCAACAATGGGTTTGCAAAACCGCGACACGTGTTTGGCTATACAATAGTTTCCTCAAGCAGAATGAATGATATGTGAATTAATTTCAGTTACCAATTCGAAAAATTATACTATGTCAAATGGTCAGATAGTTAATACGACTTTGATCACTAACAACAGTGATTTTCGGAAGTGTATGACGTATGAATCGGCTCGGACATCATCATTATTCCATACAGTTTTTTTGATGCAGAAATAATCATAGTCATAGCTGTATTGGTCATTTGAAGATCGAATATCAATCGCATAAATCGATATTGAATCTCAAATACTCTAATTTCTGTTGATTGACCCTAGATATCTATTTTCGAACTTAGTTTAGAATAGATTGATGCGTAGTGAATGTTAATGAGGTAATGGCTAACGAAATTACATTTAAGAGTCAAGAAAGCAAAATATATTTTGTTGAGAGCTCGACATAAATGATCAATATGTGTGGAGTATCTTAATTTACTATCTGAGTGCCTGAAAATTTTGTGGTGAATGTTGAAATTTGCTGCTTACTGAAACAGTATGAAAATATCCATTTGAAAACTTCACACCAACAGTTTCAACCAATGAAATGCTCATTTCGTTTCCCGTTACCATGGCAACTCTGATATTTTTGAGAATGTTGTCGAAATTTTTTTCCTGCATGGGTAAGCTACAATGAATTATAGTGGAAACTTCTTGATACGAGCAGAGCATAGTTTGTTCGACATAACAGGTCACTTACTCGCTTCGAGCAGAGGAAAACAAAATGGAACGTTCAAATAGGGCATTAGAACAATTCAGCAGACTAATAAAAATACAATAATCCACATCTTTATTCACGAGCCACTGATACGGTAGTTTCTTGGCCGAATCGATTCATATTGTTAAAGGTCACACAATAACCTAAATCAAATGTGACAGAGCAAGGCAACTTCGATTCAATTGTTTGATTTGTGATGTATTCCAAGGCCTATCTCGACGAACTTTGAAACGCTGAAACATGGATCTCAAATAATCCGTTGAAGTTCAATATGATGTGGAATTTTCTTGCGTACTTGTATTATCCTCACTTCTCTTATCCTTGGGAATCTCTGCTTGCACAAATATTTTGAAAAAATTATAAATGAACCAGAGCACACCATTCAAAATTAAAATATCGCGAATTAATTTTCCTTCCATTCACCATTGACAATTAGCAATTGTTTTATTATTCTTGATTGTTGAAATTGAAATGGATCTCAAAAATAAATTAAAAAAGCATACGAACCTGCATACAAACCAAGTAAGTGTGGATGTTTTCGAACCAAAATTAATTCGCGATATTTCAAATTTGAATAGTGTGCTCTGGTTTTCCAAGGTACCAACCCCTCATAAAAAAAATACAGTAAACATTTAGCAGTGACATGCCGAATTTTCAATGTTTTTGTTATTGTTGAGGAAAAGTGCATTTTTTGTTATAAAACTAGTGTTTCCGAATGAAAAAAAAAATGTGAAACGGATAATTAGGGATGTGTACATTGTGCTGATAAAAAAGAAGGATGAATTTCAAGTGTAATTTTGATGCAGGGCCGTGTATTCAAAAATCCCATTTTTGATCCAAAAAATGCCCTGTTTCTTGAAAACTATTGGAGAGCGCCAAAATTTTTATCTAAGTTTTTTGTTCAGGAGGTCGAAATACGTAAGTTCACGCAAAAACTTTTTTTTTATCGCTTGGTGCCCGATAAACTTAACATTACCTTACTTTTATTTGAAATATCATCTAGTTTATTCAGTTGAGTTTGAATTATCACAATTGATGTTTATTTTTTTGTAGAGTTGAAGGACTCACATCTTCTCTTCACACCAATAATCAACTAAAATTGTACAGTCCATATAGCCTAGTTGGTAAAGGCAAACTTCCTTCGGGACATTCCACTTTGAAGTCGTGGGTTCGAGTCTCACCAATACCGATTTTTTGTACTTTTTTCAATTTGACATTACTAATTTAATTTTGTATCGTTCGATATTGAATTCAATAAGGTTTCAATAAGATACTTGACAGGGAGTTTTGAAGTGTTAACCTTGGTGAAGAAAAAATGAACTGTATAACTCGAATGGGTATTGACTATATCGCATGAAGTTTGAAACTCTTGTTGTACAAACTACTCTTCTTCCTCATGATGTCCCACCCCTGAAGTATTTCCGGTAGTAATTCATTTTTTTTGGATTCGCCACTCCCAAGACAAAAAAATTCAGTCCCAACGCTGGACTGTCAGCTATAAATTTCGTAAAAAATATCAACTAGCAGTTGCGGATGCCTATCGCCAAAATCCATTTCCACCAACAGTGAATATTTTTCATGAATTCTGGACGGACAGGAATGAATTAGCGGATTTGTATGAAACGGGCGTTCTGAACACGCTCGAATACTTTTCAATAGGCCTTTTATGTTTCAATATGGCACGTTTCTCTCTCCGGTAACAAGCGAGTTATTATGGTCAATTTTCGTTATCATACAGTATCACGGAAGGAATGAATAGCTATGCAGGAGTAAATGCATGATTTGGATCAGTTGTCTGATCTCGTGATGATGATCATCGAATTCATTTGCATTGTCCAGTGAATGATTTCACATATTTACTTGACAGTATATAGAACCGCTACACGTATTTCACTATACAATGGGCTATTCAGGCGCATTAAAGTGCAACTTGAAATTCAACCCGACGCTATGACAATACAGTTTTCAATAACCATCATCTAACTCTCCTGGAAATCACACATTTTTTTTTAATACATGCAGATTCACGCAAAAAGGAAGCCCTGTGTTGTTCAAAGAAAACCGCGTGAATCAAGGGACAGGAGATACAAATAATCATTTACGTTGAATTTTTGAAGTTTGTAAGCCTCAGGGAGAAGCTCTATCGACAAGAAGTTCCAAAGTTCAGCTGTTCTATTGACAAAAAATCCCTGAGCGAGAGAGGCTCGACAGGTCTCCGGCTGAGCTAAGGCGTTGCTTCTATTTAGATAAAAATATAAAGGAACCATTTTTTCACGTTTGTGTATTTGAGTTTCGTTTCGAAGTCTTTCTTGTCCCATATAATTTAATTGATGTTTTCATTTTTTTAGCGTCGCACCCAGTTACTGACCTAATTAATAGATAATATTTCAATTGAACTGAATTCAATGAAATCGTGGGTGCTATTTAGAAAAGAATAATTCGTTGGTCATACATCGCTCACAAACCCACACACTTTTCCGGATTTCCACAGGAAAAGATCGACTTTCATCACCTCTATCCATATCCCAATTGTTGCTGCTCTGGAGAAAAATCAGTTGTTTCAACTTCTATCGTTCCATCTAGTTCAACCCGACGAATACAACTTTCTTCTGTATGATTCAAAAATTTCCTTCGCTAGATACGCTTCCCACAGCTCCAGGAGTTCAAAGTGGATCCTATTTATATCTGTTGTCCCACAGTCCACATGAAGGTCTATAAAGTGAGAGGATTTCCTGCTATGTGATATGTTCTCAAACTCACTGTCTTGAATCTTTATGAGTTGTCTTATGTATGTTTACAATAACCTAAGGAATGGATACAATATTTTTTAATATTTATGGAAGCTTCTTCGTAGTTCGATTTTCTGTAGCCTAGACATTCGAAAAAAATTTAATGTTCACCAAATAATTCTATGTCTGAGTAGGCTATGTTCGGTCATGATGAATAACATATAATCAAGACCCTGAACGAGTAATTTCAAGGACCCAGTTGGCTTTTGGCTCCTCAAATTCTGAGTGTTTTTCAAAACTGGTGACTTCCATTTCAAAGAAAGAAAGTTGTATAGACTGAAAAAGAATTGTTCGTTTGTATCCGAATCTCGAAATTGATTCTGAGCCCCTCACCATAAAATCTTAATTACTTGTCGCAGTTTACATCTGGGAAAAGCATTTTTCATAGGAATCATCTGTTAGGTTATTGGAAATTGCTACTTGAGTCTGATCAATACGTCAATCGAGATTCAAACCATATATTAATATACTAGCATCGATATCTGTATACCCGTTAATATTACAAAAAAAATTCTTCACAATCACAAAAAGAATAATTACTCTCTACCAGCCATTCGGATAGTTTGGTAGGATGCTCTATCGATAACATTCAAACTATAAATTCATCAATACGCTGGAAATTGTATTCGAAAAAAAAAGAATGACTTCCATTTTCCAACGGTCTTCCAGAAATTAATTGTAGAAAATGTAAAAAACTTTTTGCGACTCCATCGCGGATACTTCCGTCATAAGTTTCAGTTGAAGTAAATATCATCACAGCAAAATATTTCAACCAGGGTTCGAATATTCGGGAGAATACCATTATCACAATGACAGTGTATACATCTTATTAGTCGTCTAATTCATCTGAATAGTTTGGTCAGCAAGTTTTCAAGATTTTTTCAGAGCACAATAGCCACTCGATCTCTTTGAGTTATTTTTATCTTGATTTCTCGTGAATGAACACTCAGCCAGGGGAAAGATCTCTACTAGCTTGACCTTGGACAAAGAAAACTGAAACGTTTCAAGGTGCTTCGATATCGATAAATCAAAGAGAATCGTTTTTTACCCCTTTGAGAGATGAAATATGTTCCATAAATTTCAATATGTTTGTGTAACATATGAGAAGTCTATATGAGAAGTATATGGAAAATAAGTTGATTATACCTGACAGCATTAGTGGTTCTGATCGATATGGTTGAAAATCAAACCTCACTATGAAAAATAAACTCTAGTCTATTATATAACTGCCTAGTTTTCAATGTATCTTCCAGTATCAAAACTCCTTGGATACTGGTACAGTCAAGAATTATTCATTTACAGCTTATCCAATCCATCTTGGCCCAAACTTAGGTACTTTTCCAGTTGCATACTGGTAGTGTAGACCATGACGAAAGAATAAACACCTTCTGGGAATAAATTCCAACGCAGTGAACACATATAATAGGTGATTTTTTTCACTATGCTCCACAGAAATTGCTGGGCATGTACGTCATTAGTTCTGTGCCAAGATGGATTGGATGAGCTATATCTGAATCTGATTTTGCATCCACTCGCTTACCACTTAGAGAACACCATAATATATCGCTTCTACAAAATAAAAACTCTTATCGATCATGACATAAAATCAGCACAGCAGAATATTGCAATATTGATCAATAATCAATATATTGAAATTGCAAATAGTGTATTGGAACATTCATATTTTTGGCGTTGGTATCGAGAAAAATAAATTCAGTCCGATTTTTATTGAAGGCCCGCCAATACATCTAGGCGACCTCAATATTATTTACTGTCCAGTAAATCGTCAGTCATTCTCTAGAAGCGGTAGGAGTTGCTTTTTCCCCCGTAGAATACGAGTGTATGTTTGAGTTGTTTCTGTGTTTATTGTCTTCGGAAGAGAAATTGATGGAAATTGTAGTTATCTGGCTCCCTGTTGAGTACCCCGAAACAACGTTGCATAATCATGATTCATCGTATTCTCTCGTCCATACTGTCCTTTGCCCCCTTCGTTTTCTCTTCTTGATGATCCAAACATTTCAATAATATTAATCGTGTGAGGCCCACTTCATGAATGCATTGAAGCGTTCACATTTCATTATGAATTTACCGACTGTTACGTTTTGGTAAACTGTTGGCAACATATTTGATGTTTCCAAGATTCATCTGGTATTCGATATGAACAGTAGACAATTACTGTATTTCTAAACTGCCAGCTTTGTTTTCTGATGGATCAAGATCTTGAACTGCTTCCTCCGAATCAATATTTAATAGCCCAATGATCATTTTTGAAAGAGTTAAGGAAAAAGATGATATTTTTATAAACAAACAATCCACCGAGCGGTTACCAAGTGAATGGGAAACCAATCTAGGTAAAACTTTCATTTTTTATCCATCCGTGCCTAGAATCACACGTTGAAAGCTCGCACAAGTTTGGACCTCATTGGAACTTGACTCAACTTTCTTCAATTATCACAAATTCATATCATAGTCTCCTGGAAAAAAGTTATTGAAATGCTCATATCGTTTCGTAACTCACTTCACAGCATAGTCGCTGAACATACATGGGGATTGGTTATGAGCAAATCAACTTTGGGCGATACTGATCTGGCACTGGCAGCCTATAATTCAATGTCCGTCGTGGTATCTGTCAGATGAATAGTTGATATCTTACAGCTGTTAGCACATCAATCTACGTTCCAAGTGGTTCAAAGTGCTGTTCAAAGCTGATTTGATACGAAACTGATGATATGACTCGAATAATTTTTTCAAAATGGTAGGTCCCAATTATAATTATAGTGGTTTGTTGAATTAATAACATTTCCTGAAAATGTCATAATGTGAGTAACCGTGTTTCTTCGGAACAACATTGACACGCTGTTTACATTGGAGCATCGGGGATGTTGAGAAAAGTATGGTCAGCAATAATTCATCTAGCGGCATTATCAGTCTAATATTGAAAGTGCTTTTATTTTGCTCATTGCTACCATTATCTTACAGCAGTTACAGTAAACATGAGGTTATCGAGAAAGTGGAAAAACTCGTTCAACATCGAATACTGGAAAATGTCTTCCAAATTTTTCGATAAGATTACACTTCTGTGCTTTTGCAACTTTGATTACTTCGAACGTTTCCCTGCCACTAATATCATTTTCATTGCGTTTCAAATCCGTTCGTTTGATTTGAAAAGTTTTGAAACTACGATTTGTTTCAGCTGAACTTTGATAATTCTTGTTTTCAGTGTTAAATGGATGTCTGAAAAAAGCATATTATACTGAAGAGACTCCAAGTTTGTTTCTGTCGTTTTTGTAAAACAGTGTTGATCTTCTCTCAAATATTAATCCTGGAATAATATAATAATAATAATTTTTTACTTCAGTATCTCTACTTTTCGGGTTTGAAGGTCGTCGTTTCCTGGAGTTTCTTCCTGACGTTTGGCTGGCGCCAGTGGCTAGCTTCTTCAGAGGCTCATACATTTTTAGTTTGACTCCGATGACTGGGTATTACGACTTCGTAAAGCATATTTATATGGATTCAGGTAGTTTGGATTGATGATTAGGTTATTCGAATTGGGAGAATTTTCATTAGTACTAATTGCCGTAATCACCTCATCAGGATTCGAAGAATTATCATCACTATTGATTACCCCACTACCCGCTGTCATGATGGTCGTTTTTCTTGAACTTTCCAGAATGGGATTCCATATTCGGTTGAGGTTTACAGGTACTTCTTTTCTGTTGAAATTATCCATGTGTTTGTGAATCTCTATTGTTTCCCGTATCTAGGGTAGTAGGCTATAGTATCCCTGGTTGGGGGCAATGAGTTGGAGACAAAAGAGACCCACTGTCATCAACAGGGGTTTATCGCATACCGTGCACCTGTGGGAAGGTATACATCGGTACCGCCAAAAGATCTATGAGAACAAGGCTAAAAATGTATGAAATAAACTGCAGACTAGGGCAACAGGATTCTGTTTGAAAACGCGAAACTCATTGCCTCCAACCAGGAATACCATAGCCTACTGACACGGAAGGCAATAGAGATCCACGAACACACGGATGATTTCAACAGAAAACGTGTGAACCTCAACGGAATATGGATTCCCCATTATGAAAAGTTCAAGAATAGCCAACATCATGACAGCAGGTACTGCGGCAATTAATAATGATGATAATTCTCCGAATCCAGATAAAATAATAAGCACTCCAAACTAGTTGAATCCATGAAAATTTGTTTTACGAATTCGTAATACCCAGTCATCGGAGTCAAACTCAAGATGTATGACCCTCTGAAGAAACTAGCCACTCGCGCCAGCGAAACGCCAAGAAGAAATTCCAAAAAAACGATGGCCTTCAAACCCGAACAAAAGTAGTGATACTGTAAACCTCGGCCGCGAAAGCTAAAGCCTCAACTATTTTCTGAAGTTTTCGACTGTTAACATTCTCACAATATATCGTTATCATAATATATTGGGTCATCTATGTTGATGATTTGGTTGCATTAAAATGGCTAGAAAGCTCCTTATCAAACATGCAATAACTCTCTGAGGTCTGTGGTTTAACGGGCAGATTAGTGTATGTACCGTTAGGCGTTCCTTATCGAGGCCAATGTATTGACATATTTTTGAAAAACTATTCATGACACTTTCAATAATTCGAAATGACGTGATTTGTTGACGATCTCTTCACACTGTCTCAATACTATTATTTCTGATAGGAACTCTCACGCTTTCTAACACGACTTTCCTACTTGAGAAGACTGGTGTATAGGATGAGTTTCAAAGTCAATTTCATTCGACCAAGAGAAGAGAATTGTCCACAATCTTTGAGTTTCATATCGCGATTTTTAAGTTGTCTCGTAGTCACTCAATTTTTCGTTTTTTTTCAGTCAAGATTTTTTTCGTTAATCATTTTATATCAACAATTTAACTCTCCTACAACAAATTCTATAATTTTCGAGCCTCTCATTGGGCTAACTCAATGAAGCTAGAGACAAAAATTTGAGTATTGTTTTGCAAGGAATTTGTATTCTTTCGACCATAATCCCTTAACCACGTTGTCGAATGCTTCTCTAAGGGTGCTCCTCAAACAGATTGATTATCGCTTATCATTCCACCTAACTTTCCACATTATAATATTCCAGTGAACATTCTGTGTTCGATAAACACCGGAAAATAATTCTCATCGAACATGTATCAACAGAATAATTCAATCAAATAAGTTCGATGCTAAACAAGTTCAACATTTTCCAAACAGATATGTACCCGAAAAGACTATTTAGAAAGATACATTCTTCATTCAAATCAGATTTGAAAAATCGAATAGACAAATGAAGGTTTCTTTGAATATATAGTATCTATCTAGCAATTCTGGTGAGTTTCAAGAACATTATTAACAGTTCAGTTCTTTATATCGATCAGAAGTGGGTTTCGAATCATCATTCAATTGGCAAATATTCTCAGATATTGTTATTTCCATATGCATTCGAAATGTATACAATTTGGTGAAATATCTAGTGAACGTTCAGTGAACCTTGAAAACTTGAACAGAAAGCTACAGATAGTTGAGTTTGAGAGTAAACAATAAAAAATCACACTGGAGATAAAAAAAAAAACCCAACCAAGAAAGAAGGAAAGGAGAAGACTTCTTTCGTAAAATACCAGGTTGGAATCTCATTGTTCCCGTACTAGGGTAGTAGGCTAAGTACCGGTAGGGCAAGAGGAGACAAAAGAGACCCACTGTCATCAACAGGGGTTATCGCAACCGGCACCGGGGAAGGTATAATCGGACCGCCAAAAGATCTATGAGAACAAGGCTAAAAATGTATGAAATAAACTGCAGACTAGGGCAACAGGATTCTGTTTGAAAACGCGAAACTCATTGCCTCCAACCAGGAATACCATAACCTACTGACACGGAAGGCAATAGAGATCCACAAACACACGGATAATTTCAACAGAAAAGGTGAACCTCAACGGAATAGGATTCCCCATTATGAAAAGTTCAAGAATAGCCAACATCATGACAGCAGGTACTGCGGCAATTAATACTGATGATAATTTCCGAACCCAAATAAAATAATAAGCACTCCAAACTACTTGAATCCATGAAAATTTGTTTTACGAATTCGTAATACCCAGTCATCGGAGTCAAACTCAAGATGTATGACCCTCTGAAGAAACTAGCCACTCGCGCCAGCGAAACGCCAAGAAGAAATTCCAAAAAAACGATGGCCTTCAAACCCGAACAAAAGTAGTGATACTGTAAACCTCGGCCGCGAAAGCTAAAGCCTCAACTATATTCTCAAGTTTTCGACTGTTAACATTCTCACAATATATCGTTATCATAATATATTGGGTCATCTATGTTGATGATTTGGTTGCATTAAAATGGCTAGAAAGCTCCCAATCAAACATGCAATAACTCTCTGAGGTCTGTGGTTTAACGGGCAGATTAGTGTATGTACCGTTAGGCGTTCCTTATCGAGGCCAATGTATTGCACATATTTTTGAAAAACTATTCATGACACTTTCAATAATTCGAAATGACGTGATTTGTTGACGATCTCTTCACACTGTATCAATACTATTATTTCTGATAGGAACTCTCACGCTTTCTAACACGACTTTCCTACTTGAGAAGACTGGTGTATAGGATGAGTTTCAAAGTCAATTTCATTCTACCAAGAAAAGAGAATTGTCAACAATCTTTGAGTTTCATATCGCGATTTTAAAGTTGTCTCGTAGTCACTCAATTTTTCGTTTTTTTTTCAGTCAAGATTTTTTTCGTTAGTCAATTTATATCAACAATTTAGCTCTCCTACAACAAATTCTATAATTTTTGAGCCTCTCGTTGGGCTAACTCAATGAAGCTAGAGACAAAAATTTTAATATTGTTTTGCAAGGAATTTGTATTCTTTCGACCATAATCCCTTAACCACGTTGTCGAATGCTTCTCTAAGAGTGCTCCTCAAACAGAATGATTATCGTTTATCATTCCACCTAGCTTTCCCCATTATAATATTCCAGTGAACATTTTGTGTTCGATAAACACTGGATAATAATTCTCATCGAACATGTATCATCAGAATAATACAATCAAATAAGTTCTGATGCTAAACAAGTTCAACATTTTCCAAACAGATATGTACCCGAAAAGACTATTTCGAAAGATACATTCTTCATTCATATCAGATTTGAAAAATCGAATAGACAAATGAATGTTTCTTTGAATATATAGTACCCATCTAGCAATTCTGGTGAGTTTTAAGAACATTAATAACAGTTCAGTTCTTTATATCAATCAGAAGTGGGTTTCGAATCATCATTTAATTGGCAAATATTCTCAGATATTGTTATTTCCATATGCATTCGAAATGTATACAATTTGGTGAAATATCTAGTGAACGTTCAGTGAACCTTGAAAACTTGAACAGAAAGCTACAGATAGTTGAGTTTGAGAGTAAACAATAAAAAATCACACTGGAGATAGTATATCCCATGAAAGTATTTTTCATTTCCGTTTTTTTGTGAACCACAGAATGTGAAAGTGCGGAAAGTTTTAGGTATTTCATTCGGTACATCAGTCTTTCTCAAGAGTGAGAACCAAAAAGCTATTTTTATCCTATGATTTTTTCGCCATGAACATAGAAAAAAGCTCATTTCATGACATAGACTTCATATTCCGTTCCATAGGAGGTCATAGGAATTTGTCCATCGAATTCAGAAACACACAGTTCATCACATCTAATCTCATATCTACAGACCCCAACGCCGAAATAAGTTATCATTACAATAACAATGTCTGCCTCATGGGATGGCATGAATCGAAAATGTCAAAGTTTGACCATTGGTTCTTGATATATTTTTAATAGGCGCAAAATTCGAGTTATAGGAGAAGTTGCTGACTTATTGGACTTGTTCTAACCAGAAAGTTCTGTTTTTCAATAGACGCAGCAACTTTTCGGGGTTAATTGAGAATCTGCCCTCCTACACTCGTATAGATTCCAATATTCATCCCTATTTTTCCAGATTGTGATAGGTTGAAAACCCAGAAAACTGCGAAACAAATATCTATCTAACCCAAAATAATGACGTCCAAACAGTACTTAACGATTGATGGTTACAAAAATTTAATTTTGCTTTCAGTTTTCAACTCATCATTCATATCTCTACTATCTGTATAATTGTAAACAAATTATCTTGTGTCAACAAAGCAATCCGTATCGTTTTTAATACTTCCTTTACAAAATTTTCTGAAACCTCGTTGAAGAGTTTTGGGATATCTCCTTTTTATTAATTATATAATATTAATATCATCAATAAGCCTCCCAATGACAGTTTTATCGCTTTTCATCAAGAAGATTCCCCTACAACAAATTCTATAATTTTTGAGCCTCTCGTTGGGCTAACTCAATGAAGCAAAGGACAAAAATTTGAATATTATTTCGTAAGGAGTTTGTATTTTTGTAACACACTTCCTTAACCACGTTGTCGAATGCTTCCATAAGACTGCCCTTCAAATAGAGAAACCATCGCTTATAAATCGACCTAGCTATCCCCATTCAGATATTCCAGTGAACATTTTGTGTTCGATAAAACATATATTACCAGAATTATTCAATCAAATAAGTTCTATGGCAAACAAGTTCAACAATTCCCAAACGGATATGTTCTCGAAAGGACTATCCTGAAAGATGCATTCATCATTTATAACATATTTGAAAGAGCAAATGGACAGATGAAGGACTGTTTAAGTATAAAGTATCTATCTAGCACTTTTGGTGAGTTTTCAAAACATTATTAACTCTTCAGTTCAGTTCTTTATATCAATCAGAAGTGGGTTTCAGAGGGAAAGAACAAATTACCTTCTCGATCAATCCATTATTCGAATAGCAAATATTCTCAGATATTATTATTTCTATATGCATTCAAAATACAATATATGATTTCGTGAAATATCTCGTGAATGTTTCGTGAAGCTTGAAAACTCAAACAGGAATCAACAGATATTTGAGTTCGAGAGTTAACAATAATAAACACACTGAAGGGATTATATCCCATGAAATTGTTTTCATTTCATATCCGTTTTATTTGTGAACCACATAATTTGTAAGAGCCGAATTTTTTCGGTATTTCATTCATTACATCAGTCTTTCTCAGGAGTCGAAACGAAAAAGTTATTTTCATCTCGAGATTTTCACGTCATGCAGCTCATTTCAAGACATAGACTCCATATTTCATTCCATAGGAGGTATTAGGAATTTGCCCATCGAATGCCGAAACACACAGTTCATCACATATAATCCCATATCTACAGACCCCAACTCCGAAATAAGGTTGCATACAAAAAACGGAAAACACAATGTCTTCCTCTCGGGATGGCATGAATCGAATAATCCAAAGTTGGACCAGCAGGCTTTCCGAATCAATAGAATTTGGCATTCAAATTCGATTCCACAAAGGACCTAGGAAAACCGACAGTACACGCTACTATTTCCTTGATGAAATGAAGGATGCTGA
Source organism: Zygogramma bicolorata (assembly GCA_032362365.1). Lineage (NCBI taxonomy): Eukaryota > Metazoa > Arthropoda > Insecta > Coleoptera > Chrysomelidae > Zygogramma > Zygogramma bicolorata. Next base: position 162,277 of record JAVJAQ010002015.1, read on the forward strand.
ATAGTTTTGTGTTAGTTTTGTTCACGTTATCGAAGTAGGTAATTGACTAATCGGAATTCAAATTGGGAAAATTTACTCGTACAAGCGCTACTCAAAAGGAATGAATGTTGTGTGAAACATCACTTCGATATTTATCTTTCTGTTATGTTTGCCTCTCCAAGAAAAAGAAAGGATACCTATATTGAACTTTTTCAACTCAAATAAAAAGAATGAGTCGTTCCAATTTGTGGTGGTCAAATCTATTCTGTGGAATATTGATTGTTATAAACGAGTTCCTGAGATGGCAACAATATTTTCTTTACAGGGAGTTATTTTTTTTATGTAAGATAGAATCATATTCTGTTGGAAGTTTCTACATGGAATTCACTTCAAATAGCGGTTATTGCCGACTCGATTATTCCAGAAGTATAAAAAATCAACAAAAATCAACAATGATGCAATAATTTCATGAAATTATCAGGAACTCATTGACAGAATGTTTCAGATTAGAGCAAAACTTTTTTTCACTCACCATTTCCTCACAATGCAATTCATTTGGATGACGGCAGTACATTTCCCTTACCTGGAAAAGAAAGAATTTACATAATTTTTTTTATATCATGTGAAAGCATCTGATTGAAATAACCGACAAGTATCTACGTTGAATTATTGAGTCGAGTTAAAATATTCTTTCATCTACACCCGTACTATAATAATACACTTATATGCCCATAATACGTTTCTTAGTGAAATCCATAATAAAATCAGCATTTCCAATATAATATTGAACTCTATTGAGACTAGCAATGATGAAATAAATGTAAATATTCCTTTGACCTCCAGATCAGTGGAACCCACAATAGGAATAAAATATTTATAGTTTTTCATCTTTTAACGAGTGTAGAAAATAGCGTATGCAACTCTCATGAAATGGTTATTAATACACTCGCATAACCCATACGAAACTCTCCTTCGGCTCTGTATCCCGGTTGATGCTCTTGTAATAATGACCATCATTCCATGATCATTACACAATATACCATTATGAAATATCAGTCGATCATCATTTGTCCAGAAGAAAATGTTTCTCATTGACGAAGAGCTCTTTCCTTATGGATTTTCCTACTATATGGTACAACCCTAGCAAACACAATAATTAAATTGGACGGGTGACTCACACCAAATGGACACATTTTGAGGATATGTTGTCTAGATGAACTCGATTGTTGAACATAAATATTCTACTAATGAACGATCGCAAGTTCACATTTACTCCAGGAAAATATCCTCTCCGATGTTTCTATCTAGGAGATACCGTTTGCAAATTTCAGTCTAGCTTGTAGTAAATGGCTTCTTCGGCATACCAGTTTCGAAATTAATTACCCAGGAGTCGAGCGTCCCCAATATTAATTCGTGAAAAGGTCGCTGAATATATGACCCAACTTGAAATTACTATTTCAACATTGTTAAAATTCCATACGGAATATTCGTGTTGAGTGCTACGAACTTTTATTGTCTGAACTCTTTCACTCCTTTGAAACCTCTTGTAACAACACTCAATGGTTTGAAATGGAATGGGGAAATTCGACAAAATGAAGTTATAAAAAAAAAAGAATTATCTGATTAGATTGGATCAGTGAGTGGGAAGAAATAATTGACACAAAAATAAAAATTACACAAAACAAACAAATCAAACAATTTCTCATTATCAAAAAAAAAAACATCAAGATCTAATTTTCATAGGTGTTTGATCGAATTTGGCATACCTCCTCAATCGGTTGTTGATGAAGTATAGTCTGATATTCTCTCAATCAATGCAAGTGTTCCACATGGTTCAGTTCTGGCGCCCACTTTGTTTATGCTTCCTATCAATGCTTTGATGGAGTAGATATCTTGTTCAGTTGTACAGTTTTGTGAACGACAATACTCTTCACACTAGTTTATCTAGTTCCCATATCACCTCGAAAAACAAAAATCCAGGGAGGCATCAACGTCAATAATCTTGGCTGAATCAATGAAATGGAGGAATTCGATGATGACAAATCCCAGGCATGTTCTCAAGATAGCCGATTTATTCTCGTTTAATATTCATATGTCATGAGTATCTATTGCTACAAAGTCAAGTATCTCGATTCTAGGAATTACGATCAGTAATAATCTCTCATGGAAAAAACATGTGGAATCGATCTCTAAGAGTGCTTCCCAGAAGCTTGGATTTCAATTTCGTACGAAGAAATACCTCACTATCTCACCGTCCATCCAACATCCTTCTCCACTTAATCGTTTAATATATCAAATTGATATATTGGATTAAACTCTCGGCCGCCCTAGCTGTTATTGCGGTTTGCAAATGCGATACAAGATAATGGCGAATTACGAAACGGTTCCAGACCAGTGCAGGGCGAATTTCATATTGAGCACGCTCCAGGCTGAATTACGTTCCATTATAGAGTCATATTTACATTTCCGCCGGGACTCGCTCTTTATATCAAGATTACGTCCTCTGTGCAATCGTTATTGCATTCTATTACGTTTTAATTTGAATCACGAGCTTCGGATTGAGTGTGAAGCATCTTCAGAGAGAATATATTAAGGGGTGAATGGAAATTTCTATATGAACTTGTCTTTTTATTGAAAGGCTGGAATACTTAGTTATATCATTTGTTAGACCCGTGGATTTGCTGGAATATTTTCCCCATATATGAAATGCTCCATAAGAGCAATGCAATTATCGAAAACTTACAGCGGTAATTGCATTGTATCAAGTCATCATAACAACACATATGAAACCGTATCGCTAGACGTTAGTAAACAACACAAATAAATGTCAGATAGACTTCAAAAATAGAAAAACATTCCGCGTTTAGGTAAGTACTCCATACAATCTATAGAGGAAAGTATGAATGGACAGAAAATAACATTTCCTTGAGAATTTCTTTATTCGTGAAATATCCCAATGAATTACATTCGTGCATAAAAATGAACAGATGATTTTGCATTCAAGCGTGATTTCTTATACAAATTGCATTCGGTTATTTTCAAATTTTGTAAAAAAGCCCTTGTCCTTCGGACTCGGTCACTTTCGCCAAAATATGAAAATATATTCTTGCAATTATTAGAATTCACGCTTTCTTGCAAAATTATCGGAAATTTTTATGCACTCGTGCAATTATAACCGAAAAGACTCACACAAGCCAAATATGTCGTTTCTGATTGACTAGTACGAAAGTGCATGCTTTCGGGTCATACGGGAGACCGGATTTCGACTCCATGCCACGCAACCATTGTTCTGGACTTGACACTGTAGAACGAAATGCTTCGATAATCCATTGCTCATACAATTTCCGACTTTTGAATTATGACTTTCGTAGGACGTCAGCGGATTAGCGAAAAAGCTAGTGGAGTTTGTAAGACTTATTTCGGTATTTTGGTGGCGGTGCAAGATCTAAATTTTGGTGGCGGAGCGAGATCTGAATTTTGGCGGAGGTGTCAATTTCAACTTACATTACTTGAGTGTGTGGGTGAAAAATCACTTCAGCTTCGAAACAATGGACTTGATTGACAACTCTCATGTGGAATACTCACTGCCAATACAAGGTTCTTGGGTTGATTTATCTCAGAGCAAATTAATTTGTCTGTTTGCCTCAAATGGTTAGAGGATTTTGATGATTCTATCAGAACAAGAATCTCTCTAGCCAGCGGCATCAGAATAAAAGAAGCGAGTCTGACAAGACCATGATGGTTTTGCTTACAGCAAATTATTAATGGAAAAATTATATTGAATCCATTTTTTGAGTGGAGATTTGCAAGACTCATATCGGTTTTCTGGTGGCGGTGCAAGATCTAAATTTTGGTGAAGGAGCGAAATATACATTTTGGTGGAGGTGTCAAGTTACATAATTTCAGTGTGTGTGTGAAAAATTACCTCGGCTTCAAATCAATGGACATGATTGACAATTTTCATGTGGAACATCAATTGACGATACAAAGTTCCTGAGTTAATTTACCTCGCAAAAAATAAATTTATCTATTCACTTCATATGTTCAGAGGATTTTGACGAATTTGACAAACCAAGAATCTCCCAACCCAGTGGCAGCAGTATAAAAGAGGTGATTCTGACAGGAAGACCATGTTTGTTTTGCTTACAGCAGATTATTAATGAAAAAACTATTTTGAATCCATTTTCTGGAATGGAGATTGCAAGACTTATTTCTGTATTCTGGTGGCGGCACAAGATTTGAATTTTGGTGGCGGAGAGAGATCTAAATTTTGGTGGAGGTATCAATTTCAACTTCATTATTTTAGTGTGTGGGTAACAAGATCACCTCAGCTTCAAATCAATGGAGTTGATTGACAATTCTCATGTGGAACCAACTGATGATACTAGGTTGTTGGGTTGGCTTATCTCACAGCAAATGAATTTGTCATATCGTTAGAGGATACACTCATTTTGACGATTTTGACAAAACAAAAATCCCCAAACCCAACAAAATCATAATAAAATGAATGAATCTAACAGAAAGACCATGTTTGTTTTGCTCACATTTGGGAAAGTATTGTTTCCTTTCTAAGAACTCAAATAGTCATTCTCCCTTTGTTTGAGAATTTCTCAGCGAGAATTCTTGATTCAAATACCTGCGAATGATTTTCATTGGTAAAACCTCAGCATCAATCTTGTCGTCTGTTCAGGATTTGTGCGGCCTTGCAAAAAACGGCACGTCTTTCGATCTATTCTCGGAAACATGGATGGAATCAGCGATTGGATTCAACAACCCAATGCCATACACCTGTCTGCAATCATTTGAAATATGGAAATTCCGATTTCTGTGAAGGGTTGCAGCTTTCTGCAAGTTGACCAAAGTCGATTCTCGATCGCGGCGGGCTATTTGTTGGGGCTTCGCCGTATAGCCAGCTGTAAGTGGTCTCGTCTGCTTAGTGCAGTAGAAGTCTGAGACTTTGGTCATCACCCAGCAGATGGCGTTGCTTCTTGGAGGTTTACACTATCTGCAGCAGTTTCAGAGATTTACTTCGTAAGGAATAGATAGTTCGAAATATTTGTGTACATAGTCCAGCCAAATATCACTGATGAGACCTGGTGAGTCGAAACAGCTTTCTGGCATTGGATTTGTGAGTGCACTCATTTCGAACATGGAAATTCTGATTTACAAATGGAGTAGTTTGAAGAAATTATTCATCGGAGTAACATGTCATTCTTGAACTCAGACAAGCTTGTTTCACTCGGAGAAAAATATCCCTCAAGCTCATGCATATTCCTATTTGATGAATTCAAAACTTGTCTGGGTTTGAGAAATATTATCCTGATGAATGGATTGTTTTTGCAAACTAAGTACTCTGTATTTGTGTGGAAGTATCCAATGAATGATATGTGTTCGATTCAAGTTCCGAGTGATTAGTATACAATTTGGGCAGAAAAATTGATTCTATGCAATTCAGCGCCCCACGCGCAATATAGGGACGGAAGTAGCTGTTTAGAATAGACACTTCTTTTTTGTGAATGCCTTGAAATTTTGTGAATGACTTACACATATCAACGGAGAGTGTTTGCTTTCTTGGAAATTTTGTATTCTTTTTACATTGACCTAGAGAAAAAGCGAAAAATATGCCCTCAAAACTTCCTTCTTTCCACAAAAGTATTCATGTTCCTGAAGTACAATTACCATGAGATTTTCTTTGCAGTTCGTCCATTTGGTTCCAGCTATATTGAAGACATTCCATCGTCGACGCAATCTCCTGAAATATGACGAATACTGTCTCCGGATTCCAGGTGAGATGAATTAGTGATGCTGAAATGATATTCATCAGCATCTGAATTGCATTAAGTCGAGTCAGGAAGTGACATGTGCTACGTGCAGAATCCACGGAATGTTGGGAGAGCGTGCCAAGACGTGACAGGCTTGTGTGCGGCTGTTTTATTAACTCCAAAGTTAGATATTTCGCAGTTTCATTCTATTTTCGACCCCAATCAGAACTCGTGCAGGAAACTTTCGTGGAATGAGGAATGTGAGTGGAATGTATGGAATACTAATTATTGAGTCATATTTGAGCCGACCAGGGCCTCAGCTGACTGTCTGTGATGGCACGAATGCCTTCAAGACAATGTTGGAACCAGATTTGTTGTGTTGCATAGTGGTATCAAGGAAAAATCTGACAGAAAATTCCCCCTCCAATTCATATGACTTAGATCCTTTCAGAAAATATTGTTATAGAAATGTTCACACAAGAGATTTCGAAAAGCTCTCATATAATGGTCGAAGAATGAAAAGCCAGAGGGAATGAAAGAGAATGATACGAAACTATTTTCAACAGTCCATATCGGAAGTGTAGTGACGAAATGCAACCGCGCACTTGGATATACAGTGGGTCAATTTTAAAACATACAATGGGCTATATCTCACGAACTGAAGCTGATAGCGAAAAATGCTTGAAACCGTTTTAGGGTAGTAACAGGTCTATTCTGTAAAACGCCGTTAATGAACGATCCGTTATCAAACGACTGTCGGTAGCTAGCTCTCAATGATCCGTGTGAATGATATGTCAAAAATGCCATAAAACTACTTCAAGTCGTTAACCAACTGAACCAATTCTCTTCCCGGTAACAAATGGTAGCCGTATTCGGGTTCGCAATAAATACTGTTCTAGGACAGTCAAAAATAGTCACCCACCCAATTAATGTAGATATATTCGCGACAAACCCTTCACGCCTCAACAGTCCAACTATTTCGAACCGTTCCTGAACTGTTTTTATTGTGAACCCGAATACAACCGGTATATTTATGTCTTTCACTACCGTCTTGCAAAGATTTTATATTTTTACGGAATAAGATCTGACACAAATATCGTTAGAGGGAACTAAAACATGAAAGAGAACTCACCCCCATCAACCCCCTAGGCCCCACCCTCCAAAACTCAAAAAGTTTCAATTGCAAACCCCTACTTGTGATACATCATCGAGAAGACTATAAAAAATGCTATCTAATAATAAATATTAATTGAACAGGGTGAAGTAATAAAGGTGAAACTTTGGCTTGAATGGAATAGTCAATGAGGTTTGTGTTGAACTGCAAATTAAATAAAAATGTCAATTAAGTAAATGTTCAAAGTGGGTTCCGTTGTTTAGTAAGCAATAATACAACCTTTTGTCAAAGTCTGCACGAAATTTAATATCAGTCGGCTATGAGTTTTTTATTTGTAATGCTACCACCCGGACTATTATTGTGAATTATAAGTGTCCGTCGATACTTTCTTTGTGAAATAAAAACTTAATTTGTCTATTTTGCAAAACAAGTTGGAAAGATCTGTTTTTTTTGGTTCTGTTCGAGTCAATAATTTTTGGTTTGTTTGAGGCTTTTGAATGTGATTAGTTTTCATCATTTGTACGATCTGTATTGTTATTCAGCTGTCACGATGGTTTACACTATACCTGAGCGCGTGGAGATGATTTTCATATTTGCCTCCCAGAACCAGTGTTATTTACAAACAGCTCAAATATTTCATGAAAGGCATCCGTACAAAAATATAAATCACGTGTACGTCCGCGATTCAGATGAAAAGTTCAGAGAAACGGGATCAGTGCAAGATAAAAAAAGGAATGCCGCAAGATAACTGAATGAAGCAAGCCAAATTGAGGCCGTTGGAAATTTTGCAATGGAGTCTACTGCATCAATACGTCAAGTATCAGCATTGACAGGACTTTCACATGAGTCGATTAGAAAGGTGTTGATATTACATGAGTTCCACCCATACAAAAAACGAATTCTTCAAGAACTAGGCGATGATGATCCAGACCGATGAATTGAGTTTTGTGAACTAATGACTGAAATAATTCGCGTTGAACCAAGAATGTACTTTTATGCTGAATTGTAATGTAAATAAACAAAACTGTCGGTACTGGAGTGATGCGAACCCGCCTCGATTCAGAGAAGGTCACACTCAATATCCTGAAAAACTGAATATTTGGGCAGAAATATTAGGCGAAGCTTATAATTGGTCCCTTGTTCATACCAGGCAATTTAAGTGGCGACATTAATATGTAGATATGCTGTAGAACACCATCGAACCTTTAATTACGCGTGAAGATTTGCTGCACTTCCGACAAGATGGAGCACCTCCTCACTATGCAACTCCAGTTAGGCACTGCTTGGATACAAATTCTCCGAAAAAATGGATTGGAATGAGAGGTCCCATTGCGTGGCCACCGAGGTAACCAGACTTGGCACCACCTGACTTTTTCCTGTGGGTTCACCTCAAGTCAGTTGTTCATGAAACTCAACCTCCGTCACTCGAGAAATTGCGAGAAAGAATTACGCAGGCATGTCGCGCCATTACTAGAACAACATTTGCCAAAGTCCGTGCACAATTTGAAAATAGGCTGTATTACTGTTAACAAAACAACGGAACCCACTTAGAACATTTACTTGACATTTCTAATAAATTAAAACCTCATTGAATATTCAATCTAAGCCAAAGTTTCATCACTTCACTCTGTACAATTATCATTTATACCATTGGATAGCATTTTTTATAGTCTTTTCGATGATGTATCACAAGTAGGGGTTTGTAATCTAAACTTTTTGTGTTTTGGTCTCTGGGGCCTAGGGGGTTGATGGAGGTGAGTTCTCTTTCATGTCACTTTAGTTCCCCCTTACTATCCTAGAAACGGTTTCAAGCATTTTTTGATATCAGCTTTCGTTCGTGAGATAAAGCCCATTGTAAGTTTTGAAATTGACACACTCTATAATAAGAACCCATAGAGACAGTACGCAATTCGAGGATAAGTCTAGTTACGTGCAGTCGAGAAAACTTTCATTCTGAAGCTTTATTTACCTTTTTTTAAATTTCAGTAGAAATGACATACCTAAAAACACGATTGATGTTTTCGACTCATCATTTATATCTCCACCATCTGTACAATTATAAACACAATATATTGTGTCAACAAAGCAATTCGTAATTTTCAATACTTCGCATATAAACTTGTTTACTTCTCTTAAATATCGTTGAAAAGTTATGGGGTATATCCTTTATATTAATTCACTGAATTATCATAATAAGTCTACCAATGACAGTTGTATCACAGTGAACTCAACAATTATAGGCTTCCCGTCCTTTTATGGTGAACCCGGAGATCTGTCGAAACTCTATTCTCTTGGTATTAGGCAAGCTGTGAAATTATCTGCCAAATATGTTTCAAGAAACTTTTTACCGTAAAAAATCGAAAAAGTATATAAAAAGAGCCCTTTCGTGTGAACCTGACTATCAAAAAACTGTTTCTGAATGCTCTCTTTACTAATTACATCATCCCAGTTGAAAATTTCATCTCAGCACACGCTTTTCACTTCGGTTGTTTTCTTCCTCTGATAAAAACCACAATTACGGTTCTGTGGAATAATTTTCGTATTCAAAGACGATGGGGCTTTGTTTGTAATTCGTATTATCACGTTGAATTAGGAGAATGGGAAGTTGCCATTGTGTCAGTTCACAGTAAGTCTGGCCTAGGTAGATTTCAGACAATGCAAGCTTTCCCAACAATAATATAATTATTTCTGTGAGTGAAATCACAATAACCTGCTGAATACTATGTCATGACGACTTTGAAAACTATATCAGTTCCGATAGTACAATAATTTAAATTTTAGTGTAGAGTGTAGAGGCTTTCTATAGTCAATACAATTCTTCGCAATAAATCATTTGTAGGATTATTTACTCGAAGTTCTCAGAATGCTTTTTTGTGAACCTTGAAGACAGAAAAAGACGGAAAGAATTATTTTAAAACATGTGGGTTTTTCATGGATACCCTAGTACAATTTGAAAATATTGCAACTTAAATTCGTAGCCGCAGTCATCTACTCTGGAATACTGAAAAATGCCAACACGATGTGTGGAGTGCCACAAGGTACCAAATACGGCCCCTTTCTTCCAACATCAAAAAGCATCAGAGTTGTGTATATTTTCAAGAACTTGCCATTTCACGTGAAGTGACTATTGGATAATTAAATCGAAAGGGGTGTCTTGTGACATATTATTTTGAAGCTCCTGACGAATATCCCACAACCCTAGAATATGCTGTCAATATCTTCACCTACTACAAAATGGCGGAACATTCGAAAATTGCTTGAATATATCGACGTTTAAATTCATACTCTGAGGCTGAGTTCAGTACAGAAGATTCCCCAAACGTCTTGACATAGGAACATCCTATCAGAAATTACACGTCGAACATTTTTGAACACAATAACGTCGATATTTCTACAAATATTTGTTATTATATACCGTATATCCAATATTGAAGTAGGTTCAGTTTCGTACACCTTTTGCTTCGAATAGCTCCATGAAGAATTCTGAAGGTGTCAAATCTGGCAAGCGGAGTGGCCATTCCGTAGGACTCGATGGCCAATTCAACGACCAAATAGTTTCTTACTTGTCTGGAGTAAAGTGGTGGTTAGTGGATCAATACTAGTTTCCAGCATATTCGAATACAGTTACCCTGTTAAATTTGGTTCAACTGACCATTTTAGAGATAGTGGTACCTATCTACTTGTGAAATCGAAAACTAAATGAGAATATTCTAACTGAACAATGATTTTCGTTGTCGTCCTGACATTTTGACCTTCTTAATAAACAAGAAACAACCTATCAAACCTTACCGGGTGGTTGGGATTGCCATTAGTGGAGAAAAACGAAAATTTCTAGAAATATCGATAATAATGTGTTTGTATTCAGGTGATTATTGAACGTTTCATCATTTTGTGGTTATTGAAAATATTGACTTAATATTGTAGGATTGTGAAGTTTTCGTCAGGAGTTCAAAAATTATGTGTCACAAGACCTCCCTTACCTTTTAATTTTTTCTCATTTGGCGCCCAATCGCTATCTTGAAATTTTCATCTGTCAATGACTGTTAAAGTGTAAATATTCTTATGGTACAACTCCATTCGAAAATGAGATTCGAAAAATCGAGATTTCGTGAATTAGCGCTATGTGATGAATATTCCTTCCATATAAAAAAAAATACCTTCACGATGAAGAAGAAACACAATTGCATTGTTGAAACCGAAGCCAGTTCGAATGGCGTTAAACGTTATACCGTCAATGTATTGGATTCTTCATATTTCGTTGAGTTCTTGAGTTCCTAGAAGAAACCTATAGCAAAACCAAATTTTTGTCCCTCAGCTAATGCAAATAACATGTCGGATTTTGTTGTTCTTTCCTAAATAAACCATTTGATAGGCAACCCGTCCCTCATGGCTTTGTATTGAGTAGTATAACCTGCGGGGGAGCCAATGTTTGGGTCGGTTTGGGATTTCTTGGCCTTGACCATCTGTTTGAAATACGTTAAAGTAAAGAAACTATCGTAAAAACTAACTTTTTCATATGATTTCGATATTTGCTTGATTCTGGCTTCAACTTGAACGACCGAAAAGTGCGAGTCACGACCTGAGGGCAGCGACTATAGATGAAATTGCTTGTGACTTAAATGGTTTCAAATATAGAAATAATTTATATTCCAGCCTGTGCCTGCACTCCTTTGTATGTAGGTAACGGTATTTTTACTAAAACTGTGTAAGATACATATTTGTTCGCAAGAATCACATTACGCTTTACATGTCAAGTGTAGATATCCCGCTTTGTTTAAATAAGCATTGCATTTCTTTGTAGAACCTTTCTATGGTTGTGGATCTCCTGCATATTTGCCGTATTAAATTGTCACCCAACCGTCTAGCTTTTCTGTACTGAGAAATACCCAGGTCCGATACCCCTCAACAGATCTACCCTGAGATATTGATCGATTGCAAACCTGAAAAAATGAAAAAAGCTCTTTTATATTGTTTCAGGAATACAAATTTCTTTGTATTTCATTCGGTTGATGTGATTTCAAATTATCCACCACTAAAACGGTATTTTACCATGTTTCTTCTTGGAAATATCAACTTCCTGGAAAATGATTTTTCTGAATAGGATATCAAATCAAAGCATGAAAAGATATTTCTATAATATAACAATCCTTTCTTCACAAATCAAAGTAGGGTGATCGAAATAATCTTCAAAATATGAGTGATCCACGACGTTAACAAGAATTTCCACGCATTTATTCCACTTGTTCCTGAATTGATTGTTCATCTTTTTCTATTATGTATAAGTGATAAAGAAAATGTGTGATCCAAGCTAAGTCGAACATCACAGTCCATAAAAAAAGAAAGAAGCTACAAAACTTGGCATGTCTATAAATGAAGGAATTAACATTCCAGATCTTCCGTGAATAATCCCCTCTTTTTCCCTATACTGGTTGTTCCCCAGGTGTATAAACACCATTGAATTCAATAAGAAAAGGAATATTGGAATTCCGTCAGATGCTGCTGGTTCAATCCAATTCGAATTTCCAGATGCTGTTATTTGCTTCTTTCCCAATATCGAACTATGTTGAATGTCCCACTTCCACCGACTTACTTTCAGAAGAGATGAATCGTTCTCGACAATTATATCTTCTACCCCAAGAATGTCTGAGATATAAACGACCTGCAATGATTGATGTTGAAGTGAGGTGACACAATCCTCAGATCTCACGACATTTCATTTTGTCAACATCCCACTAATACGTTGGAATCCCAGAAATATTTGTCTTGCGGTTCAGAATATTATTCAAGATTAATTTCTGTGGATACATGACGTTGAAGCAGGCGGTTGAAATTCCCCTGCTCCATCAGTAGTTTGGATGAAGTGATTTCGTGTTATAAGTTTGAATATTTGGGGCAATGAACGTGTTCAACTTCAAATAATCTACCAGGTCTCTGCAATGGAATTTGAAGGCTTTACACATTATTACAATGAAATTGGCAGTTATAAAGTTTTAGAATTCGGAAAGAAAACCGTGATTCTGAAGATGAAATGTTGTAATTAAATACGGCAGGTGAATGAGATATAACAATGATTGTTAACATCCATTTTCGTGATTATTCTTTGTTTCTTTTATAGACAATCCGTTAAAATCATAGATTTTTGAAATGTTTTCTTGAACAATTTCTGTAATTTGGTGAACAGATCAGAATTGTGACATTTCAACAGGGTTGTCCCTGGGGTAAGATGTCTATATACTGGTTAAGGTGGCCAAATACTGGTGTGTTTACTCCATATAAGAGGTTGTCAGCAAATCAGACGACCGATATGGCCAACTTGATGAAAATTTTGATGATGTAGGCGTAGTAGTACTGCAAAAAATTCTCCAGGTACCGGCACTCTTGCAGTGGAGATGACAGTCCTGTGTTGCCAAGTGGCCATGTCCTTGCGAATTCTGGTCCAGATCAGTAGAAACACAATGCAAATTTATTCCAACTGGGAAATTATTTTCAAACCACATGGAATAAATAACGCATAAAGTTAAACACAAATTTGGCGCGTTTTGGAGTAGGAAAAAAAAGAGAAGTGACTCTTTCAACACTAATTGAGTGCGGACAAGTGGACTTTTCCATACGCTAGTAGAAAAACATTTAAGCATATCCATTTACTTCTTATATTGATTTCACTCAATGACTTGATGTTCAATTGAAACTCTTTTCTATAAGTTATCCTTTGAAAAAAGATAAGTGCGACAATGAAGGGAGAGTGATTAGGTACGTAGCTGAAGTGACCAGTTCTAACCCAGAGATATTTGATAAGATAATTAGAAAATGTGAATTTACGGAAACACTTCGTGAATCTTCGAGTTTTCGGAAAGATGAGAGAAGGTTTATATAAGTCCCATAGGAACCTCAATACACTAAAGGACTTCAACAGATATTCGATGAAGTGAATATGAAAGGTGCATATAAAACTCCTTACGAATCACAACAGCTTCTTGGTAACCCAAAAGATAAATTATAAAACTCAGAGGAGTCGGGAATTCACAAAATCAGTTGTCAAGAGTGCAACAACAAAAACATCGGCCAGAGCCGAGGAGCTATTGGAACCCGTTTCAAGGAGCATCATGCACACATGAAATATGCAAGGGTAGAAAAATCCAGTGTCCCCCAACACGCTCCAGAAAATGACCATCAATCAATCTCGAACTGATCAAGCATGTACATGACAAAAAACTATTCGATGCATGTGAGAGTCTAGAAATAGCAAAATGTAAAAACAGCATAAATATTGACAAGGGACCTATTCCTTTCAGTCCGCTTTTCAAAATATTGCTGAGAAAGTAATCAGATTAATCAATAATAACAGATGATGGACCAACAAACTTTGCAGGTAGTGACTGCACTAGTTCATTATCGAGAAATTGATTGGGATAAGCAGCAGTAAGAAACAAAGTCCACATCGGAGCGGAAAACTCCAAGTATATGAAAAACTAACCCTAGTCTTTAGATTTAGTATCAATTTTCTTTTCCTGAAGATGCTAACCTTGTTAGCGAAACGCGCGTCGAGTACAAAAATATCAGTTAGGTACCCTCTGTTGTGAGTTTTTTTTCTTTCACTTCTTTAAAAATAGTTGTGATCTTTCTTTTTTATACAGAAAAAAAAGCCATATGATATGTTATTTCGTCATTTTGGGAATATATATATGAAAACAGTCTTCCGCAAAGTTTCGAGTAAATTTTGAGACATTTCCCAACATTATCCTCGAACTCCCTCTAACCCGATAGTCTAATCGTTAGAATATATGGCAATATTTCGTTGACAAAAATATGTTACAATTTCCTGATTGATTTTTACTTACAATGGGTTTACAAAACCGCGACACGTGTTTCGCTATTACAATAGCTTCTTCAAGCAAGATAAATAAATCACTATTCGTCGATCGTCTCTTACAATGAAGGTCCGACTTAGGTCCGATATTCGACCCGTGATTTGTCCAAATACTAATTAATTACATATGAAGATTATTCCTAGAAATAGAACTATTGGCCGGGAACATATTCAACAATGGGGAGTTATTTAATTCAACCTGATCATTCAATAAATATTCTGAATTTTTCCCTTTATTGATTTCCAAACTCTCTAGAAGGTTAAGTTTCCAACCTTCCTGCTCAAAATGCCTTATTTCGAACTCGTGGTTGGACTCATGCCTTTCAGAATGAAGTGGAGCTGGATATTTCGTTGGATAGCAAAAAAAATCACTCATTTCATCAAATTGTATAAGAATGGTTTTGTTTTGAATATAGATGAAGTGTGAGTAAAAAAATAATTGATGCTATTATTTAATAATCTATTCTTTAACGTATTTCAATGAATCAATGAAAAACTCTTGATTGATCGTTATTCTGTCAATGTTTTTTTTTCCGAATTTTCAGCGAGACATTCTCTACCTAATATTCATTTCTACATTTTTCTCAATATGAATTCGATGTAAATATGGAAGAGGAGAGGACCGAATCCTCCAGATTTTTGTCATCTTTTTTGTGATAATTTTCAATTGAAATAAATTCTCCAGTCCTCAGACTGAAAATACTCACACTCGACGCGCCAACCAAGTTATCATTTCAATCATTATAATTTTTATTCTTCAAGATGCTGACTAGCTCAGCGAAACGCACATGGAATCAGTGTTATCTAGTTGGTGTTAGCGTACTTGATATCTATCAATATTTTTCATTTCTACATCATATTACATATTGTACCTAAGGAGCAGTAAAAAAATTAACTCCACAAGTTAGGCACAAACTTATTAATTCGATTTAAAACAGATTTGGAAGGTGATACTCAACTTGATGCAAACGATGTCTTTCTGTGAAATTCGTCTACCATCAAAGCTCTCCAGTTAGTCCGTTCCCGAGATAACATCGAGTAGTATTCACGACGAGAGCTTTTTGAATTTCAAAACTCAGCAGAAGTATACATCAAGCCCAAGGGTAAGAATTTGCGGATGGAAAGGAGTTATCAAAAATGTTTTAATTTCATTTAGAGGGTGAAATTTGCTCTGGGTGTGAATCGAATTGATTTGCATATTTTCTTCGGCTTCGAGGATGGAAAATGAATTTAAACTGCATTAAAAAATGGAAAATTAATTGTTCCGGGTGAAACGATTTGATGGAGAATGCAAATTTGCTGCGATTAGTTGAAATGAACCGTGCTTTTAAAATTATTTTAATGAGATTGCGGTCATCAGCTTCTCACACTGAGAACAAAGAAATTGATTTGCTTTCACGAGGACTATTTGAAAATGCTGCATCTTTATTACGAATAGTTTCGGTAGGAATAAGGTATGGATATGAATTGGATCATACATAGAAGAATACAAATACATTTACGGCAACTTCAGTTCTTTCATCGAACATCTCTGGAGAATTTGAATTCTTTCCATGAAATTCATGACCTGGTATAGTATTTTTCACAGTAAATGGTATTGGCATATTAACTGCAATAAACTACCCGATTCAATCCCATTGTGTAGAAAATCATCTGGTAAAAGATGCAAATGTGCTAAAGGGGCGAACTTAAGAAATTTGAATTTTGCATAATGTAGGAGATATACAAGTAATTTATTTAAATATTACAATTCTATTCTATATTTAGTTCAGTGTCGCTATCGCTATCCTCATCTAAATCAATTATAATTGGCGCAATTGATTTTACAGAAAGGTACGAGTTTTCAACATTTATAACATGACTAACAGAACTTTTCCAACTCTTGGTAGGAATGTCATCATACAGTTCCTGATTGATTCTACCACATTACCACTCGAAGTTGGAGAAGTATTTTTTCCGCGCACGCTCGATTTAAGTTGGTGCCACATAAGCTCTATGGGATTGAACACGCAGTAGTAGGGAGGTAGTCGTAACACTGTATGTCCCAATTCTTCTGGAATTGTATCACAAACATACGTTTTTTTTTTAAGAAAATGACTGCAGCACTTGTAAAAGTTCTTTTTTTGTATAATTTTCCTCAAAATATATGTCATTTGCAGCCATGAAGTTTTGAATCTCCAATTTCGTATTCTTTGAGCCAGGAGTTTTTTGCAATTGTCGATTATGATAGCTTGCGTTGTCCATTAGTATAACGCTGTTTGGCGGAATGTTGGGTAACAGACAATTTTTAAACCAATCTTCAAAAAGCTCTGCTGTCGTATCTTAGTGATGATCAACACAGAGTCCTTAATATTTTTGACAGAAAGCCACATAGCGTTTGGGATCCAACCATTTTCTGATCCTGCGTGTGATAATGTGATTCTCTTCCCTTTATTTAATGGTGCTTTTGTTTTCATGGTGTCATGCGTGTCAAACCACGTCTCGTCGAGGTAGAGTATTGGCCGATTTTCAGACCGGTATTTTCTTATTGACCTTATATATTCAGAACGCCAGTTTATTGAACGTGTGGATTCCATTATTACTTGTCTCTTGTCAATTTTGCGATATTTAAAGCCCATTGCAGACAGAGCTCGCCAAAGAGAAGTGAGGCCACAGTTGATGTGAGTTTCGTCATTGATGAGCCGCTGTTTCAGACTTCTGATTGTAGGGACACGCTGCTCATTGTACATAGTGTAGATTTTTCGCCTTATCAAATCTTTTTCCCAGTCGTGACTTTTCGTGACACCGGAATCTTTACGCTTTTTCCTTGATTCCATGGAATTTTCAACAATTCGTCTAACTGAAATAAGAGACACCTTCATCAAATTACTGGTTATTTTTGCTGCAGCACCCGCGTTATATCCTTGCTAAAGTAAGGAACTATACACATTTTTGTAATGATTTCCGCGTCACAAGATAAGTGATTCTTCTGTAACGAACCACTGGAAGAAGCACTATTACTTTTTATCCACGGACGCCACATACTGCCTATTCTGTACGTTGGGGTATACAATATTTACTATATAATATAAAATCACAAGTAAAAATGAAAATTATAACAATAAAAAGAATAAATGAATAAAAAAAATGAAAATAAATTAAATAGAAAAAAATATAAAATAATGTCAAGGAGAAAATTCCGTTTCCTGCTGTTCATAAGTGTTTTCTTGTTCATAGAATAAAACGTACGGCTCGCCACTTACGAGAGATTTTGAACAGATCGGTGACACATGGGAATTGTTGTATTCGTACCACGTTTCGGAGTAAGGGTGTCGACAGTAAGCCGTGTAGTGGCCGCTGTACGTAGTGCCGCTATGGTTGGAGAGCGCGTAGAGTTTGTAAGGGCAATGGGCTCCATTGTCTGCAGCGTAATTGCTCATGTCTAGACCTCCCAACGGAAAATCGATGGTGACATTCAATTTTCCTCTGGATCTCTCCGTTGGAGAAAAACGTTTGAGATGGATCACCAACACACGAGGGAACTATTAATGTCTGTAATAACAAATAAATGTTATAAAATTATCGCACGCCGTAACACAAGTGAACACTTCCAATGAAATACAAAGACTAAAATGAACAAGAAGTGTAAGCTGTAATCCTCTACAATCCCTCTCTGAGAAACAAAATTACCTGAATCCGGTCCTTTTACATTTATGATGTGCATCTCGGATTTTACAACTTAAGGGTCTAATTGGTTTTATTATAATCCTTCAGTCAATACCATTCATTGTGAAAACTACTACACAATCAACCCATTGAATATCATGTCCCTTAGAACCCACTCCTCAACTTGATTTAAATCTATCCACATCAGGAGTTTTGTAGACAAAACGTCATTCCAGAGAACTATGTGGTCCTACGAGTTTTTTGCTGTATGAAATACGGTGGAGATTTTGAAATTGAGTATATTCTGATTACATAATCAGAACTCACAAGTATACTATTCGGAAAGATCAATTTCCGTAAACAGGAGAGTTGTGCAAATGTCATCAACCCAGGGCGATACTGAGAAGTGAAATCAAAATCAACACTACGTAAACATAATTTTTTTTATGAAAAGTCGTTAAAGCCAAATCATAAACGATGAGATAGAAACCTTTCGTGTTGAATTTGAAACTATTTGTACTAAACTGATATTTATTCATATATCGATTTTATAGATAACAAGGTTAGCATCTTCAGGAGAAGATGATCTTCACGAAAAGTTTCAACGCCAAGTCGAATATGATCGAATCTCCAAAAGTCGAAAAATGACATGATGAATCCGATTTTTATCCTTTGAAATCTATGATATTTATAAATATTGTTTCAACAGACGTATGCAAGCTCCAGATGCAACACCAAAAGATCCATCCACTGTCATTCACTTTCTTCAAAATCTATGACGATATTGTGGATGGAATAGGGTGTTGGGTCAACAATGATAAGAAAGGGAATATTTATCACACTTTCTTATGATATATCTAGTTTGACTAGCTAGGTTAGGTGAGGTTCAACATGAGTGGGTCTACACAAATCCTCCACTGCAACCTTGTGGGTTTCATCGTGGCTCACACTGGATTCTTATTCCACCAAATAGATCATGCTTCTCAGCGAAGCAAATTAGTTCATCTAGTGGTACTAAAAAAAAACTGAAAAATTCTGACTATTGGCATCATTATCATATGCAGCAACTGATATGCCTTAAAACCCTGGTGTTGGGACTTATACCTGTAGTAGTTTGGGGAAAATCTAAGACTATAGTTTGTCGATCGATCGGTTGACTATGTTCTTCCAATCCCCTAACTTCAAAAAGAATTCCAAAACGGAATTTTCCCAAGAGGAATGGAAATATCCGTGAAAAGAATGGTTCGCATCAAGTGCAAGAATGTCTGAAGGTGATAAGTAACGTGTGCTTCTTTGGTTTTATGATGCAGAAAAGATGAAATAGGCCTCTTCCCAAATTTCAGAGGCGATAACTCCCAAACTAGGGAAAAGCGCCGCGTTTCCCTTGTTTCATTTGTATTCTACATATAGGAATACAAGTTTTTGTGGGAATATTTTTTGAACGTGGAGTTATATGACAACAAAACTTTACCTCGAATCGAAATGCGAATCGTCAACTCTTCAAAAAGGAACAGATTTAAAACATGTTTTTATTATGCTTCAAGGAAATTGCGTGAATGATAATATATATTTCAGATCACATGTAGTATCCTTCGGTAGGTACTGCACATCACAAGTCGTATCTGTGGCTCATTCAGACTTTTGGTGTGTACAAAAAGCTGGAACATCGCACCCGTTACCATCTCACGAGTTTCGGAAATAATAACTATAAGCACCACTGAATAAAAACGGAATAAACTATAAATAGCGAATCGCCTACGATGAACAATAAAAGAACTCGAAATCAGATGAAAGTGGTACCCATCTTTCAGAAAAAAAAAATAACATCATCAAATCATTTGAAGTTGTTGGTAATGGCTGACAATTGGTGTCAACTAGCGATGAAATTGAGAAACACTCCGCGATACCCCAGTATAGGGAATAATATCGACCGAGGAGGGCGCTAGTGATGGTCAAACTTTATCCACCATTTCGAAATAGTTACCTTATTTACATTTATGAAATAACGCTCTAAACAGTCATCAGTTGCCCTCGCTAGACAAGATTTTGGTGGATTTATTGCTATATTTTCATTGTACGAAATTTTTCTCGTGAAGGTTAATATAACTGCATGTGTTCATGATGCTTCGAATGGCAGCACAATACTATTCATTGCAGGAGAACATAGATGCATTGTGTTTCAAAATATAATATTTGTTCCAGGACATTTCTCTAGTTTTAGTGTAGTGTTAGTGAACCAAAGAGGCTTTTATTACATGGATGATGAAATGCGCCATAACTTCGCCTAAAAATAGACAAACAGACTCACCAGGTAACAAGATCAACTCTTGAAATTCAAGGAACACACTGAAGCCGCTCTAGATGGTGATTTATGCAGTTTCAGTTTAATTCTCTAAGCCTTGTACCTGTCTATTTTCTCTTTCGATCCACTCTCTGTAATGTTTTCTACCAAAGATGTATTTCTTTTTGGAAACGTGTGGAAAGACAACTTTGAATATCGGTTCCTAGAGTTGCGGCAACTTGGCACTAAACATTTTTTTCGGCTCACTGAGCGATCTGCATCCATGATTGTCTGATATTAATAATCAAAAAAACTACAACTTTAGATGAGATTTCCCAAATAAACAAACACCAGAGAACTCAATAAATTCAAACATAAAAAATTGAAGCCGTTTGTTTTTCAAATTATAACAGTGCGTTATATTTCCGCCAGACGTCGCATAAAATTATGAATTTCCCAATACCGTAGCCATACAGTATAGACAGTTGAATATCAATCCTTTGTTCC
Organism: Zygogramma bicolorata; assembly: GCA_032362365.1. Classification (NCBI taxonomy): domain Eukaryota; kingdom Metazoa; phylum Arthropoda; class Insecta; order Coleoptera; family Chrysomelidae; genus Zygogramma; species Zygogramma bicolorata. The sequence goes on from JAVJAQ010002015.1 coordinate 183,432, forward strand.
CGAGAGTCAAATTTCTGTGACCTTCATTCTATGCTCGAGGTGTGTAATATCATTTTGTGGCGGTAAATTTGAATGTACGGGATACTAACTATCAAATCAGTATGTTATTCCACATCCTACAACATTCCACTTTTTTGTTGCTTTTTTCCTCCAGTCCATGTTTGTTCGGAAAGTTATATTCGATGATCATGAAATGAAAAGCTTTCACGAGGATATTTTATTCGCAGCAGCTTCAAATATGTACAATTGATATATTCAGACATCAACAATGTAATAAATGCTGTGAAAGGCTCAAAATGTTAATTTTTCTGGTTTTCGATTAATTTGCTTTCTTCAAATTTCTATTTGCAAATTTTAATTTCACACCTGAAAGAGTTATTTAATATGAAGGTGCATTTTCATCAAGCTAATATTTCGACGCAAATTAGCTTCTATTTCTGCAATTCGTAAAAAATATATGGAAAATTCAAAGAGCTATTATTCTACAGAACACTTATGGCTATTACCTTTTGACATCCTTCGGAAACCTCAAGAGAGATGATAATTTGTCTCTAGCCTTCGACAAAAATCCGCGATAAGCACACACTTTTCCACCTTGGTACTTAGCCATAATAATTCAAAATACAATATTTTGACACACATTGGCGCTCATCAATCAAGTTGATTGATTACACCTCGACCTGTCGAACTGCTGAAGTTGGTGTTCTGTAGCGAGTCTATATGGTTATGGTATACTTGGAAGATAAGTAAATATTATATGGAAGTATCGCCTTACGGGGTTAGAAAGGGGTAGAAAGTTATTTTGGGGGTGGATCAACGCACTACCTAAACTGCCAATTGGAGAGACCTGAAACTTGAAGGGTGTATTCCTTGTATTTCCGAAATTCCACTCCTAAGGGGTGAAAAACGGGGTCAAAGTTTGTATGGGACAAGGTGATTTCTAGGTCCAATCTACCTCAAATTTTTCATCATCACAGTCTTCAACATAATTGATCAAAGACGTGTTACGTATTTCATGGAAATTATTCCACTAACGGGGTAAAAAAAGGGGTTTATATCACTTTCGACTTCTTTCAAACGCTCATTCGAGTGCGCTCAGAAGGCAGAGCTGCGATGAATCTGATGAAACTTATTACTAAGAACAGAACAAAATGATTGAATCACAAAAATGATCAACTTTCAACGAAATGGGCACAGGTCGTCTATTCATAATGTATGTGTGCTTCTTGGGTGCTAATGCTTAGAAACAGATTATCAGTGGATGGCCTGTGTTAGATCGTAATTCAAGACTCTTCCTCATTCAATACATATGCCATCAATTCAATTTTCCAGTCGAAGTGACATAATCGAATCCTCCTAGACGCTCAAGGGATTTCGATCATATCTGTACGAACACGCCCTATCTAACAGAGCATCCCTTCCAGCGCTACACCGGAACGCAATCGGCATTTTCCAATGGCCGATGGACCGGACATATCTATCTGTATTCGCATCGAGTGTGCGGTGAATCCGTGTACAATGACTGATGATGTAATTACAAAGTTCAGAAGAGACGGTGAGCCCTTCAGCTCCGTGCGGCCTTCGCATTTCGACTCTAATCTCTGCAATTCCCTTTCCAGCGGCTTGCTGATACGGACGATTCTCTAATGTTGGGGATTAGATACCTTTTTTCGTGGTACAGTCTGAATTTTGTGGACTGATGAGAACTGTAAAAAGAAGGGGTTGATGTGAAGGATGTATCTGAGTTTCGTTAACCCATATTGAGAAAGAGAGAGAGAGAGAGAGAGAGAGATGGATAGAGATAGAGAGAGAGCTTCATACTTCATGACTATATCAAAAGTTATACAAAAGACTTCGTGAATCTCGAAAAACTGAAAATTGAAAGATAGAATACACAAAAATATGACGTATATGCACAGTGCATATCATTCTCCTGCAGGTTCCACTGCGCATCTAGAGATCAAGCTTTATGAGTGGAGCAATAGCTGTACAGTGGTTTGAATAATGAGCATTCGAATCAATACATTTCTTCCTTAAGAACAATATCGTTAACGGAGGTCGTAAAAAAAATAGGTTTCAATTTTTATTAGGTTCCTTTTTTTATCACTTACCTCAACAAATTCATATCCAGCCAATTGAATTCAAGCTTTTCCCTGAGAAGATAAACTATTCTGCAATTGAAATTTTGTATACAAGGTTCCTTTATGAGCGGCTCTGTAACTTACAAATGATAATCTCATTGATAGTCTTGTTCATTGACCAATATGCCTGCAGTTTCCAAATCTCAAGTGAATCCAATTGTGGCGTTTTACTCTGTAAGAAGATCCCCTTCCATATACCTGAGCCCATAGAAATCGTCATTAAAAAAATGTCTGTAGTGGCTGAAGTGTGGAAATCGATGTGGGTTGCAACGTGTTGATGACTAATAATTTATTGAACACTCTCGAATAATTGTTAGAATATAACTTCGTGAGTGGAAACAGTACACGTGTTCTTCATTTGATCATTGGTACAAATTTCCTCAAAACATAAACTGCATATTTTCCACAAAAATTACACTTTCTCATTCAATCATCATTAATGACCAAATAACCTGAGTTTCCAAGCGCGGAGGCATTGTTTTTTTCGTGGAAGCCGTCCGACCTGTCTTTCACAACCAGGTCTCCGCAAAGCACCTCAGCCTCTAGGGTTTGTTGCGCTTTGCTTCCCTATATTTCATGACACCCATTCCAACAGCTTTGTTCCCTGCACAAGTTTGTGCAGGTTGATTGCTGGGTGTTTGTCATATTCTTCTGGATCCAGAATTGGTTTTCCATATATTTGTTGCTTTTTGTGACCCAGAGCCTCACATTCGCAGGGTACGTGTCGAGCTGTCTCCGTCCTTTTGTTACATTTTCTGCAGCTAAGGTCGCCGTTGTACAGCCCTATCTTGTTCAGGTGTATAATCCTCATGTGATTCAGGTTACACTGAAGCAGGTCTTCAGTCTTTTTCTTCAACGGTCCTTTTATGAAAGTTCTCCCGTGAGCATTGCTAACTAGATTTTCCCAGTAATCTTTGTGTTTTGTTCTCACCCAATTCCTTATATGATTCCGTACCATCGTTTTGGTTACCCCCACTGCTGGTTCGAGTCTAGTATATGGTGTCGATGATCATCTTTTTCATTGCCTGTGATACCTGAGTGACCTGGGACCCATTGTAGCGTAAGTCTATTATTATGGTCTGCCAGATTTTTCAGTTCCTCGTGGCATTCTCATACCAGTCTAGATGTCACTCTGGGGTTTTTCAATGCCCCAAGTGCAGCTTGGCTGTCCGTAAAAATATTGATCCTCCCATTTCGTTGGGTTCTCAGATTGATAGTTCTCGCGCATTGGAGTACAGTTTGATGAATGTAATATATACCTAATGATATTCTCGATATTGTTATCCAGTTACCGGGTCAATTTGGTCCTCAAATGAAATTTCCAAACTCGATTTTTTTTCCGAATAGAGGAGTCATTATGAACTCTCAAACCAACCCTCATCGCATTAAAAAAATAGCTTTTCCTCAGATGAAGAATAATTTATCTTCATCATCGTTCACCCTGAGCAATATTTGCACGCAAATTAAAAGCTTAAAGAGAAACCTCCGACAATTTACATTGTTCGGTATTTTCTTACGCTGCCAATAAACAGCTGTGGTATCAATTTTCCATTTCCAGGGATGATTAATTTGCTGTTCGATAGGGCATCTACGAGTTTTTTAATTACATCAGTTTCGAAGGAAAAAATATCAAGGAAAGATTTGGTGAAAATAACCGGGAAAGATACTGAAAAACTGAAAATTGAATTATCAACTTCGGAGGGGCAAATAGTTGCGGATGGGATATATATATATATATATATATATATATATATATATATATATATATATATATATATACATCACGCTAACATTATTGCGTCTTTTCACAAAACGACACTACTGCGTCCCCTTGAATTCTTGTATTTAGGGAGAGTTTTATAGCAAATACTTTTTCTCCTCATTAAATGCATTCCGTATCTATTTTCAGATTTTCATTACCATCAAAAATAAAAACAATGATATTCACGCCCTTACTGCGTCCCCGCAAAAGTGGGCCTTTACTGCGTCCATCGAATATACGTTTTTATGTTGAGTACTATCTTGCGTCCTGAAAATATATTATTGTACACAATCAGAATGATGCTGCGTCCTGCAGTGTTGCCAGATTCATTTCTGCTCACAACCTATATGCGAAATGCTTTCATTTTATGTGTTGTTGAAAATTGACTTCACAAAAGACGACTAATTTGGGAAAAAAATTATCGATCAGAATCACGCGAAAAAATATATTCCTATCAAATTGATTTCATATTTCTTAATTTTCTATCAAGGCTGTAGATATTTCGAACTTACACATAATTGTTATCACAATAGTATATTGTTCTTTGATCAAGGAATGATAATACATTCTTCACGAGAATGAAGTTTGCAGTTGGAGCAGTAGGCGAGTGCTGTATATCATACGAGTGAGCAATTACCATTCAATGCGAGTTATTCATTATACTTCTTCCACGGTTACAACAGATGAAAGCGAAATGATTCAATAGATAACATGAACTTCAAATTTGATATTATTCGGAATTTTCATTTAGGTGCGATTGCATAAGCAAGTATAGAGCTTTTATTGCTCAGAATTTGATATTCCATGAAAGACCTGATTAAATGTGTAGTGACAACTATATTTCTAAAACAATGAATTCTTCGTTTCATCCGGTGAAGAAATTAACTTAAAGATATACCACAACTGTAACAAAATGAAATTATTGGGTTATCAGGTATGGAAATGGAATTGAAGACATACAATAAACATAATTGTTTTATCAAAAACAGTTTAGATAGAGCAGTTTCGTGTTCCACCCTTAATAGTAGATTATACCACGAGTCAATAATGACAACTATTATTCTAGAGGAATGTTTATGAACCGAGCCGCGTTAGCGGCGAGGATGTAAAATATTCCGAGAGGATAATAGCCATTATTGCGAGTGTTATACTCTACTTTATTTACGATTGATTCATACAATTTCTGGAGGTGTACAGGTAAATGATTCTTCAGTTTCTTCATTTCTATACAAATACACAAACACTACCAATGCGTTTGACACTGACACTTTGGAGATTGGTTATATCGTTTCTATGGTGATATTAATTTCAAAATCTTTCGTGATTGGACTAGAAGAGGAAATAAAGACTATAAATCCCTGCCATAAATCCCTAATGGTCGGTTCATACACCACACTTTTACTTTTACTTTATCTTTTACTTTTACTTTAAGAAAGTTGTCACAATGTCAATCAATCGAGGCGTTCATACACGGCACTTTTACTTTTACTTTTAATTTAAGGATGAGAACTTTTACTTTAAGAATCAGATGATTCAATAATTTTAGGGACTGCGCATGCGTGCATGTGAAGTCATCACAGCAAGCAGTGCCACCAACATTATAAGGAAACGTATTCTTCTGAATATTTCACAGAAATGATTTAAAATGGGTGTTCTGTAAAATATTTGTCATTATCCGATACAAAATAGCAAATTGCAAATCAAAACAATGACGTAACCCACGATTACTTCTTCTTCTTCGTTTGTTTTTGATCACTGCGCATGCGTCCTGTTTACTTCAACACTGGTGTATGAACGGTCCAATTCCATTCTTAAGGTAAAAGTAAAAGATAAATTAAAAGTAAAAGTGTGGTGTATGAACCGACCATAAGAGAATCATGTATGGCATTATACTGGGGAAACCATACGTATATTACTTATATTATGTAATAGTCGTAAACAAAATTCCTTATTCGATAGTTTAGTGTATTTGAAATAAGTGGTACAAAAATATGTTTTTTCCCAATGAGAATTCTACCCATCACGTATCAAACGGATCTTGATAAAAATTCAGCACAATTTATTGTTGAATTGATTTCAGGCGACATGAAACAGTATACAATTCAATTGTTGATATAAAAAAATATCTGAATATATTTTATTTTTCAATGTCCAAGGTTGTGTCCAAGTGTATTTGATATAAGTGGAACAAAAATAACCAGAATGAAAGTCTTCAATCAGAACAATGTTGTTGAAACTTTTCCTAGAGATCAATTAGCCTAACACCAAACTGATAAAAAATTTTGTCTTATGAAGATGAAAACATTGTTAGCGAAATGCGCGTCATATCACTTTGGTGTTGATGGAGTGATTGATCTCTAGAAAATGTATGAACTTTCACACCAGAAGTTTCAATCACATCGTTTGATGTTCCTGAGGAAAATTGTTCATTAAAATTCAATGAATGTTACCATTCAGAATAATGAAATGAGAACAACCAGATATTTCTGATACCTTCATTTCAATTCGAAGAAAACGACAAAATACTGAGGTAATGATATCCATGTATTGTAGGAAACCAAAAGGAACTAAAGATGAATTCATCAAAGATTGAAGACTTTCACGGCCGGCAACTAATGAATTGTTAGGTGCTTCAGGGCTTCTGAGCCGTGGACAACAGGTTTTAAGGCCTGACGTTTCGTCTGCATCTGCGGCAGACATTTTCAAAGGCGATGCGGCAATGATCGAAGTATCCTTCTCTGCTGCGAGGCTTTGATCTGAGATTTACTTTTGATTTCAGCTCCATTTCTGAAAGGTGTCTCACCGGAGCAATTATGATACACCCCTAAAAGTTTTCCTGTCCAATTGTTTGTATTTCTTCACTTTCTTCTTTGAGCTCACGATCAGTGTAATCATGTTCCTCTTGAATCGTTCTCACTCGCCAATTTGTATTTTTTTTACCATCGTTTCTTTGGTATTTCCCATTCTGCTTCAATCTTTCATTTTCTATTCCTCTAGCTTCTTCTCAACATTGATCTCTTTTATTATTCATTTCTTGATTTTCTCCTTTTCCTATTCTCTCATTATGGTATCTGTTACGATCCCCATGTGCACCATCATTGAACCACGTCCTTCTCTCAGATATTTCTCTTCTATCGAAATTACCATGGCGATCCTGATTCGAGTACTTTCTACCATATCTTCTACCATAATTGTATTTCACCTCATTTCGAGTTTGATAATCAGTCCCACCACTCTCTCTATTTTCTAAGGAGTCCATATCTTCCAATATTCTATAAATATTCTCAATCGATTTATCTTGCACACTAGATAAAATTCTTGATACCTCTTTTGGAATTTTTTTTATTAAAATACTAATAATTTCAGCTTTTTTTACACATTGAATATCTCTGGTTCGTTTAACAGTTTCTAAAAACCATCTAGCCATCGATGAAATTGGGCCAGAGACCCTATATCTGCTATTATAAACTCCATTCAATATTTCTTGTTGTTTCGTACCATTCCGATATTTTTTCAAAAAATTCCTTTTGAAGTCACTGTAAGTAAAAATGGTTGAGGCTTTCGCGGCCGAGGTTATTAGTATAACTACTGCTCTTCGGGCTTGAAGGCCGTCGTTCTTTGGAATTTCTTCCTGACGTTTCGCTAGCGCGAGTGGCCAGCTTCTTCAGAGGCTTATTCATCTCCGATGACTAAACAGTTCGATTTCTCAAGGCGTATTTATATAGATGCAGGTAGTCTGGAGTCGACAGAAGTAATTAAGACTCCAGACTACCTGCATCTATATAAATTCGCCTTGAGAAATCGAACTGTTTAGTCATCGGAGATGAATAAGCCTCTGAAGAAGCTGGCCACTCGCGCTAGCGAAACGTCAGGAAGAAATTCCAAAGAACGACGGCCTTCAAGCCCGAAGAGCAGTAGTTATACTCACTTCCTACGCCACTCCCTTTCCTCACTGGGCTTTCTCCCGCCCTCCTCCCAAAAACGGCTAGGACGTCCATAAATTTGGCAACAAGGCACGAGTGGAAAGATCCGCGATATTTCAGCTAGTTTGGATATTTCGGACCTTTTAGGTTTTAGGGTGTGTAATGCTTCGCCGCTACTTCGAAGTGAGAAAAGTTATACCTCTGTTTGTGTTCTATGTTATACTAATTTCTCTCTCAGCACCGAAGAAATGGACCGTTACATACACACGATAGCCTAAAATCAAAATTGAGCATACACTACAAAAGGAGTGCAGTATTGTGAAACAACAAGACTCCCTGTACTCCCCGGACAAAGTTCTTGTTGGGCAACACCAATGAGAAGAGTACTGGCCATTATAGCACCAACTACTGGAAGCTGGGGCCAATAAACAAAGAAGAAGAAGATATTTCGGACCGACCTGCGCACTTCGAAGGAAAATTTATTGCCCTTTCACACCACCGCTTCAGGATATTTTGCAATATTCAACCATTCTTGCGTAGTGACTGGGAACTAAAAAATATACAGATTTTCCTGTTGAAATAACCATTTCTTACGTACTTTCCTTCATGTATTCTTCACTAAGAACTTCAAAAATTTACTAGCATTATTCTGGGATTATATTGCTCAATGCTTGACGTGATATAATTGCCGAAAACTTCAAATCCTCGTAGGATTGACCGGTTGCCAAAAATCGTAACGTTACAGCTAGTCGATCATCCACTGATATTGCATCCCTCATATAGTGGAGTAAAAACGCGCTCGAGAGACGCTTCTATCACGAAAAAAAAAACAAATTGAGGTAGAACAAAACGAGTGGTGTATTGTTATTGGGAATGTTATTGTCTATTACAAATCGATATTTACGACATCGCCAGCTGGGGCTGTCTCTTTCTATAGCAGAAAATGTGTGAAAAAATGGAAAATCCAAAAAACGTATTTTTTTAGATATAACTCGAAAACTATTAGAGATATCAGTGTAAATTTTTTTTTATTCGTAGAAATTTCTTCTTGAACAACTAGAAATAACATCAGCTTATTCAACATAAAAAGCATGCGCCTAATCTTCAATAGAAGTGGACCTGAAAAGATGAAGCAGAAAAAAGAGTTATATTCATGTATGGGATGGTTTTAATTCGAGAATTCAAACCATCCTCGTTAACGACCTTCACTGAGTTGGGTAGACTATTTCTTGGCAAAATCATAACCGAAGGAAGGAAACACAGTTCAAAAACAAGGATTATACTATAGTTGTATTCGATACCTACAATAATAATTCGCCTAAGACTGCGGAAAGGTCTAAACGAAGTGATTCAAATGTAACTGAGTTTCAGATATCTGTCTCGAAAAAATGTTTTCAAATCTTCCTCAAACAAAAGATCACTGCTAATTTTTTTTAATTATTTTGTACAGAATGGGCCAATTTCATTGGGCGATGATGAGTTCCTGATTATAGCGGGAGGATTTGAGAACCCAAAATACGTGTTTCTTATAGCTTAAAATGATGATCCAAATATATTCACTAAATAGCAATCAAGAAGAAGCAGATCCGCGAATTATCCTTCACGTTTCAGCCGAGGTGGAGTGCATAGCGATTCTATTCTTGTAAAATTGGTAGATACAGATGCTCTTCTTTCATTTCTACATTATTATAGCACCGCTCAAGAATTATTGATTTGCCAATTATTTATTCAATTAGGACATAGTAAAAATAAACGTTAAATTGCCATACATGATATAGTGGAAAAACTTGGACTCTCCATTTGTAAAAATCTCCTAGCAACTCATTGTCTGACAGGATGTGAAACTGCTTTTGATGTGTCAATACAAAATATTAATCACTTAACTGAAATAGGAAATATCCTTAATTTAAGCGAAGACTAAGCCGTTAAAATTAGCACTAAGTACGTATATTACTTGTACAAAAATAAAAAAAGAATTTTGGTGAAATGGTCCGAGGAACAAAAAACAAATTGCTACAGAATATTTTCGTTTTCATATGAAGAATAAAAATCCACCAAAACGGCAAGAATGTGAAGAAATGAAACCTAAGTTTCCCAAAGTGTTCGAAAATAAAGATTGGATGAAAATCAAAGTATATATACAAAATAAATATACTAAAAATTAATGTGAATGATTCAAGAATGTTTTTTATATATGATCAATGGTTTATTTTTGCTTTATCAATTCATCTTTAGTTCCTTTTGGTTTCCTACAATTCATGGATCTCATCACCTCAGTATTTTGTCGTTTTCTTCGAACTGAAATAAAGGTATCAGAAATGCCTGGTTGTTCTCATTTCATTATTCTAAATGGTAACTTTCATTGAATTTCAATGAACAATTTTCCTCAGCAACATCAAACGATGTGATTGAAACTTTTGGTGTGAAAGTTGAAACATTTTCTAGAGATCAATTACTCCAACAACACCAAAGTGATATGACGCGCCTTTCGCTTACCATGTTATCATCTTCATGAGACAAAAATTGATATCAGTTTGGTGTTAGGCTAATTGATCTCTAGGAAAAGTTTCAACAACATTGTTCTGATTGAAGACTTTCATTCTGGTTATTTTTGTTCCACTTATATCAAATACACTAAACTATCGAATAAGGAATTTTGTTTACGACTATTACATAATATAAGTAATATACGTATGGTTTCCTCAGTATAATGCCATACATGATTCTCTTAGGGATTTATGGCAGGGATTAATAGTCTTAATTTCCTCTTATAGTCCAATCACAAAAGTTCTTGAAATTTATATCACCATAAAAACGATATAACCAAACTCCAAAGTGTCAGTGTCAAACGCATTGGTAGTGTTTGTGTATTTGTATAGAAATGAAGAAACTGAAGAATCATTTACCTGTACACCTCCAGAAATTGTATAAATCAATCGTAAATAAAGTAGAGTATAACACTCATTATTGACTCGTGGTATAATCTACTATTGAGGGTGAAACATGAAACTGCCCTATCTAAACTGTTTTTGATAAAACAATGATGTTTATTGTATGTCGTCAATTCCATTTCCACACCTGATAACCCAATCATTTCATTTTGTTACAGTTGTGGTATATCTTCAAATTCATTTCTTCACCGGTTGAAACGAAGAATTCATTGTTTTAGAAATATAGTTGTCACTACACATTTAATCAGGTCTTCCATGGAATGTCAAATTCTGAGCAATAAAAGCTCTACTTGCTTATGCAATCGTACCTAAATGAAAATTCTGAATAATATCAAATTTGAAGTTCATGTTATTTGTTGAATCATTTCGCTTACATCTGTTGTAACCGAGGAAGAAGTATAATGTATAACTCGCATTGAATGGTAATTGCTCACTCGTATGATATACAGCACTCGCCTACTGCTCAAACTGCAAACTTCATTCTCGTGAAGAATGTATTATCATTCCTTGATCATGAAACAATATACTATTGTGATAACAATTATGTGTAAGTTCGAAATATCTACAGCCTTGATAGGAAATTAAGAAAATGAAATCAATTTGATAGGGATATATTTTTTCGCGTGATTCTGATCGAGAATTTTTTTTCCCAAATTAGTCGTCTTTTGTGAAGTCAATTTTCAACAACACATAAAATGAAAGCATTTCGCATATAGGTTGTGAGCAGAAATGAATCTAGCAACACTGCAGGACGCAGCATCATTCTGATTGTGTACAATAATATATTTTCAGGACGCAAGACAGTACTCAACATGAAAACGTATATTCGATGGACGCAGTAAACGCCCACTTTTGAGGGGACGCAGTAAGGGCGTGAATATCATTGTTTTTATTTTTGATGGTAATGACAATCTGAAAATAGATACGGAATGCATTTAATGAGGAGAAAAAGTATTCGCTATAAAACTCGCCCTAAATACAAGAATTCAAGGGGACGCAGTAGTGTCTGTTCACGCCGTATTTATGAATTATTTAATTTTCTTCATTTTTTAGTTGTTATAGGAGATAGTCGCAATTTACTATACTATTTTTATTGTCAGTAGTTTGGGTTGTATAAGCATCAGGGGACAAATAACCTCGCATCTCACTTTTCCGTTCAGGGGACGCAGTAGTGTCGTTTTGTGAAAGGACGCAATAATGTTAGCGTGATGTATATATATATATATATATATATATATATATATATATATATATATATATATATATATATATATATATATATATATATATATATATATATATATATATACTTATATATATATATATATATATATATATATATATATATATATAGTATATATATATATATATTCCAATATATATTCAAAATTGTTCGTATCCGTTAACCAGCTGACGAACGTCAACCTCAGAAGTCGAAACTTGGCGACAATGGATCAATTCGATGATATTTTGTGAAGATAGAAATATCGAACACTTACTAACGTGAGAATAAAATATAAATTGGTGCAAAACAAACAGACAAAACATTGAAGTATATGATTGGAGTATGTCAAATTTTGATGTAATGTTATGTGGGAAAATTCTGAATACCAAGTGATTTTCTTCTATCTTTTTCGTATTTATATATACGTTTCTACTTGAATACGAAAAAGATAGAAGAAAATCACCTGGTATTCAGAATTTTCCCACATAACATTACATCAAAATTTGACATACTTCAATAATATACTTCAATGTTTTGTCTGTTTGTTTTGCACCAATTTATATTTTATTCTCACGTTAGTAAGTGTTCCATATTTCTATCTTTACAAAATATCATCGAATGTATTATTTTCAGTTGTCCTGACGAAGGTAATAAATTTACCGAAAGCTTGACTAATAACAAAGAGTCCTCTTTGTAACTGCCCACAAACTTGACTGCAACCTCACAAAATCAATCGAATTATATATATATATATATATATATATATATATATATATATATATATATATATATATATATATATAGTCTACCTCTCCACGAAACAATTAGCTGGGGATGACATTTCTATATCTCTTGTAGTGCACCACGGTTTCCGTAAATACGTTGCATTAAATAAATCAAACTCCGGAGTAAACATACCTTCCTGCGTTTCTCCTAACCGAGATTAAATTATCATTTATTTCGTTGAAAGTTCTGCAGTCGGGGTTCAGCGAAGTAAATTAAGAGTTCTGCTGCGGTGGCGTCCATAAATTTACATCTGGAGCTATTATTTCACTCGGTCGATTAACTTTCTGTTCGGTACTTGCTAATTTTTCCTGATCCAGATTGCGTTGGAAAAAAAACAGTGAATATGAGTTATTCGGTGTTTGTTCTGGAACTTTGCATAATACACATGGAGTGTTCGATTGAAGTTGCAACTGATTCTGACACTGTCTTCCAGATACAGAAACTGATTTTTTCTGATGGAATCGATAGCAGAACAGTGAAACTTCGAAAAGAGCATTTGCCAGTGAACACACATTTATTTGCCATTTACAATTTGGAGCTCACAACACGTTTATGAGACATAAATCATGTTACATATCTGATATATTTTCAACATGAGTTTATCAACTCACCCAATCTCATAATGTATCAGAAACATCATTAAGTTAAATTCAAATTAATTGAATCCGTTTTTTAATATATTGGTCGAGTTATATACAAAAAATATCAGTAACTGAAAGCAACGGACAAATAGTGAATAACGATTAGTGTATATGACATCACCGAGTTAGAGAAAAGATATAAATAAATCAATCATTTGGTCTGAAATGAATCCATCGAAGCTTTGCGAATTAAAATCTATCTCAATTTCCTATTGAAGACCCCATAGGTGGAAGAGTTCTTAAAACCCCCACGAAGCCTATCGAAATACTGAACCCCTGTAATAAAGAGGCGATTTTTTGTGAATAGCGTAATTTGCTTTTTTATTCAACAGATCGTTCTCATAGGTTCTGTTTGAAAGTTATTTTGTGGCGTAAGGATTCGTTCTTCAGGGTTTTTTTGGGTTGTCAACCTACCACAATCTGAAAGATTATAATAATGGAATCTATACAAGTGCAGAGAACATTTCTAATATATCCCGACAAGTCAAAATCATTTCTGAATGGAACACGATCTATTCGTCAGCAACTTCTCGTATAACTCAAAGCCTATCAAGAAATATAATAATAATAATAATCGCCATACTTATCGTTGTTGACGTTTCCGAAAAGTCAAATCAAGTTACCTGAAGAAGACCATTTCGAATACCAGCGATCGAAAGTTATAAGCGGAATGTTTTGTGAAGATGCAGTCAAAATGCTGGGCTGTTGTACAAGCAAACTCTTTGTTATTTGGTCGAGCTTTCGAGAATGATTGTTTTCTTTTTCAAGACATTAACGTGAGGTTATGTAAAAAGTCATGCGTAGAGATGAGGAAAAATGGAAAAACATCGTTTTCTCATGATCATATGGAGTAAAAACTATTAAAACTGTTAATAAAAACTAATTGTACAGAAAATTTGGAAAACATTATTACTCGAAACACTAAGGAGCACGTGCTAAGGAGTTATTCATGAAGAGAAACGATTCGAAACAGAGAGGAAACATTTTCGACATTGACAATTGACGGCTGTCTGAATTTCATCACTAGGAGTGCCAACGACATGGTCTGAAAATCACAAGGTAAACGCATTGTAAGGAACCTGTTGCGTTTCACCAGAGGTCCTGATTCCAGTCTTAGAATGTAGTTATAAATATTGCTAAGATTGTTTAGATCTGTTTTTTTGTTCATGCTGCTAACACTCCTCTCAATGAAGAACATTTCTTTGAAGAGTCTTTTGTGCCAGTTACCTTCGGTACACAACACTCTGACTTGATTGTAGTTCATTGTATGATCATTCTCAGTCACATGTGATTGCAAACTCAATGAATATTAGCCAATAAGTCACTGGTTGATTTTTGATGGTGAAATCCTTATTGTCGATCATTAATCATTCCTGATTTCTCTAGATATCTGAAAAGCTTCATATTGATAACTTTTTCCATGACTTTGGAAATGATAGAAGGCAATGCAATTGATCTATAATTACGAGGTGAAGTTTCCTTTGCAATTTCCAGGAACTGGCTGAACTCTTGCTATCCTTTGGAAAAACCCCCATGTTATATAAAAGGTTCAATAATTCGCAAATTGAATAATTCGCAATATATAGATATATTATATGAGAGTTAGATGACTGAGAAGGGATATATTTCAATTCAATTTTGATAATGGAATATAACAAAAACACCAAGCCGTAGCATATTTGCCACAAATGTGCACACCGGCTTCTCTCAAAAAGTTTTTCAGTTGTAGTAACTTCTGTTTCCGTTTCAATCCTAATCCTCTCAGTCTCTCTCATATATAATTATAACCAAAAGTAAATTGATGAAAACTGTAACAACTGATGTAACAGTAAAACTCGCAGATGGGGTTATAATTTCCGGAATGAGTTTACGAGGGTAGTGCTACCACCCACACCCAATAACATTTTGGAAACATGATCGGGTATAAGCAACAAGACAACCCAAAAAACTAAAAACACTAAAAAACGCAGAAACTAACCTTCAACCCTAGGGGGAGGTCCTGATTCCAGTCTTAAAATGTAGTTATAAATATTGCTAAGATTGTTAAGATCTGTTTTTTTGTTCATGCTGCTAACACTCCTCTCAATGAAGAACATTTCTTCGAAGAGTCTTTTGTGCCAGTTACCTTCGGTACACAACATTCTGACTTGATTGTAGTTCATTGTATGATTATTCTAAGTAACATGTGATTGCAAACTCAATAAATATTAGCCATTGAGTCACTGGTTGATTTTTGATGGTGAAATCCTTATTGTCGATCATTAATTATTCCTGATTTCTCTAGATATCTGAAAAGCTTCATATTGATTACTTTTTCCATGATTTGGAAATGATAGAAGGCAATGCAATTGATCTATAATTACGAGGTGAAGTTTCCTTTGCAATTTCCAGGAACTGGCTGAACTCTTGCTATCCTTTGGAAAAACCCCCAAGTTATATAAAAGGTTGAATAACTCGCAAATTAAATAATTCGCAATATATAGATATATTATATGAGAGTTAGATGACTCAGAAGGGATATATTTCAATTCAATTTTGATAATGGAATATAACAAAAACACCAAGCCGTAGCATATTTGCCACAAATGTGCACACCGGCTTCTCTCAAAAAGTTTTTCAGTTGTAGTAACTTCTGTTTCCGTTTCCATCCTAATCCTCTCAGTCTCTCTCATATATAATTATAACCAAAAGTAAATTGATGAAAACTGTAACAACTGATGTAACAGTAAAACTCGCAGATGGGGTTATAATTTCCGGAATGAGTTTAAGGTTATGTGAGTTTGCACAGGCCAGAGACAATAGAAAAATCGAAATGGGATTCCATTCCAGAAGAAATAACCCTTCTTTTGTGGTTTCCTACGTAATTGAAAATTTCTTATTCATGTGGTAGTATATATCAAAATATTTCAGTGAGTTATTCTGTTTCCGTTTTCATCTCAATTCCTTCAGTCTCTTCTCATAATGAGTTGTAAAACATTTCTTGCCTTAATATCAGACAGAAAACTTTTTCAATTATAACAAAACGTGAATTGATTATAACTGTTTTCAGTTAAACTCGCAGATGGGGTTGAGAAATGTTATCTGAAATCACAGAAAATCCAATAGTTCGGATATTTTGTTACGAGAATATTGTCGAATATACCAAATAAACCAATTAGGTGGTGATCATCCCATAAGAATATCGAAAAGAAAAAACGACTATGTCCAATGTTTTCACGTTTTCCTCGCAGGAGGAATGGGCGAATTCGATTTGCTTTTGGAATACCTCGTCCATGGGTAGATGGCGTTCGCATCGTTGTTCGCATCATCTTTGGTCGGGGCTTGATACTATGAAGGATTTTGATTTAATATCGAGAATTCGAGAGTGATAGCTATCGACTTTTTTCTGTTGTGGTTAATAGTATATTACTTCATGAGGCAGAGAAGCATGACTTTTCTTGACGCGCCCGATATTACTAATAGAGGGCAATTACGCTATAAGGTAGACACGATTAAATTTCCACAAAATTTATTGTCTTCGCTGAGGCAAGAGGGCAAGTCAAGAAAAGTCGCTTCTTTGCCGGATAAAGTATACTATTTTTTCTTCAAACGTAGCAATTTTCAACCATAAATAGTACAATTCATGCGCTATTTTTACTCGAAATTAACTGTGACAACTATCAAAGTCGTCTAGATGTTAGAAATTAAAATAATAGTCTAAGAGCTACTGATGCACGTTTCATGAAGTGTTTTATGCACCTTGAAATTTTGCTATAATGCATCTCTTGGGTAGATGTGAAGGTGAGTATGTGTTGGCTAGACCTACCTTGGGACACCAGGTACTGCGCATAGAAGAAAGAAGAAAGTAGCTTAATCGGCGATAAATCGCCCAGTCTGGCAACCCTGCCAGGGTTATCAGCGAGTGATGAGCAGGTAGAGTTGTATTAGGCTGTCACAGTCTACTACTTCTGAATAGAATTAATATAGTCGGAGAGCTGCTGATGCACGTTTCATGAAGTGTTTTATGCACCTTGAAATTTTGTTATAATGCATCTCTTAGGTAGTTGTGAAGGTGAGTGTGTGTTGGCTAGACCAATCTTGGGACACCAGGTACTGCGCATAGAGGAAAGGTGCAAAAAAATATGGCCCAAATGAAGTGTTTTATTCAGAAGCCAACAATCTTCAATGTGAAATTGAGCTAATTTTACAATGGATAATGAATGAGGCAGACACTTTCAAGGGGGTTAACATGAAAAAAAATGTTTCCAAAGTTGTTATTTTTTCTTTACTAAATGAAGTGTTTTATTCAGAAGCCAACAATCATTAATGTAAAATTGAGCTAATTTTACAATGGATAATGAATGAGGCAGGCACTTTCAAGGGGGTTAACATAAAAAAATAATCCAAAGATGTCATGTTTTATTCAGAAGCCAACAATCTTCTATGTAAAATTGAGCTGATTTCACAACGGATAATGAATAAGACATTCAAACACCGTCTTCAGTTCAATAATTTAAAATAATAACAAAAGACATACACTTTTAGTGGGTCAGGGCAGGACTTGGAACTACTGAAAAGAGGTGTTTCTATAGAATGCCTCAAATGCCTTTTATTTCGAGGAGGACTATTATTATTATTAGCAATTGAAGAGCACATGGGAAGAATGAAAACAGTCCATTTTTACCAAATTCATTTGTAGACATAATATTTTTCCTGTCAATAAGCTGCATCTTCTGGTACCTGAATGAACAGGAATATCGATAACAGTCACATAGAAAACATGAATTTGAAAATTCATATACTCGGCAAAAACGATGAAAGATTTTGCATTTCGAATTCTGAAAGGTAGTTCTGATGGCTAGCTATAAACGTGATTATAAGAAAACATATCAAGAGGGACTGTTTTTCTCACTAGCTGAAGATAATGAGTGAATAGCTGATAACCCGAATTTCAATTAAAAAACGCTTTCCTGAATATTCTTGGTTTTCGGGCATTCATCGTTTTTTCCATGCGCTCTTCATTTGATACGACATTGTTTTCAATCCCATCCATATCTGTGCTGGACATATTGTCTGAAATAATACGTGCTCTCCAAACGATATGTATTAATACTATTCAGAATTCAGAAGTAGTAGACTGTGACAGCCTAGTACAACTCTGTGCGTTCTTCGATATCACAGCCGACCAATCGAAACGCGAGGACTGACTTTCTACCTGCTCATCACTCGCTGATAACCCTGGCAGGGTTGCCAGACTGGGCGATTTATCGCCGATTAAGCTACTTTCTTCTTTCTTCTATGCGCAGTACCTGGTGTCCCAAGGTAGGTCTAGCCAACACATACTCACCTTCACATCTACCCAAGAGATGCATTATAGCAAAATTTCAAGGTGCATAAAACACTTCATGAAACGTGCATCAGTAGCTCTTAGACTAATACATATCGTTTGGAGAGCACGTATTATTTCAGACCATATGTCCAGCACAGATACGGATGGGATTGAAAACAATGTCGTACCAAATGAATGCCCAAGAACCAAAAGAATATTCAGGAAAGCGTTTTCTAATTGAAATTCGGGTTATCAGCTATTCACTCATTATCTTCAGCTAGTGAGAAAAACAGTCCCTCTTGATATGTTTTCTTATAATCACGTTTATAGCTAGCCATCAGAACTACCTTTCAGAATTCGAAATGCAAAATCTTTCATCGTTTTTGCCGGGTATATGAATTTTCAAATTCACGTTTTCTATGTGACTGTTATCGATATTCCCGTTCATTCAGGTACCAGAAGATGCAGCTTAATGACAGGAAAAATTTTATGTCTACAAATAAATTTGGTAAAAATGGACTGTTTTCATTCTTCCCATGTGCTCTTCGATTGCTAATAATAATAATAGTCCTCCTCGAAATAGAATAAAGAAAAGGCATTTGAGGCATTCTATAGAAACACCTCTTTTCAGTAGGTCCAAGTCCTGCCCTGACCCACTAAAAGTGTATGCCTTTTGTTATTATTTTTAATTATTGAATTGAAGACGGTGTTTGAATGTCTTATTCATTATCCGTTGTGGAATTAACTCAATTTTACATAGAAGATTGTTGGCTTATGAATAAAACATGACAACTTTGGATTATTTTTTTATGTTAACCCCCTTGAAAGTGTCTGCCTCATTCATTATCCATTGTAAAATTAGCTCAATTTTACATTAATGATTGTTGGCTTCTGAATAAAACACTTCATTTAGTAAAGAAAAAATAACAACTTTGGAAATTTTTTTTTTCATGTTAACCCCCTTGAAAGTGTCTGCCTCATTCATTATCCATTGTAAAATTAGCTCAATTTCACATTGAAGATTGTTGGCTTCTGAATAAAACACTTCATTTGGGCCATATTTTTTTGCACCTTTCCTCTATGCGCAGTACCTGGTGTCCCAAGATTGGTCTAGCCAACACACACTCACCTTCACAACTACCCAAGAGATGCATTATAACAAAATTTCAAGGTGCATAAAACACTTCATGAAACGTGCATCAGCAGCTCTCCGACTATAATTAAGTCGTCGGTGGGATTTGCATCTCCCTGGTTACAGTTGTTTGACAGCTATTTCATGTTATTAAAGACAGCTTATTGTAGTTGCAACGGAAAGCGCAAATTGTTAATTGGGGTTACCGGCGCCTGTCGATGCGACGAATTGGTGAAAATGAAGACTGTGGACATTGAGTATAAAGAAAATGTAATAATTATCAAAATCCCAGACAGTAAAACACGAGAAATTAGATCTTTTACGATAATTGGTCAAAACTACATTAAACTGTATAAAAAGTATGCGTCACTGCGGCCTGAAAATTTCACAGAAAACCGATTATTTATAAAGTACCAAAATGGAAAGTGTTACCGAAGCGTCATGGGAATACATTCGATCAGCGCAGTAGTCCAAAAAGTAGCTAGTTATTTAAATTTAAACGATGCAAGCGCATACACGGGTCACTGGTTACGACGAACTTCAGCAACACTTTAAATTGATGGAGGCGGAAATCTAGAATGCCTCAAACGACTTGGGGGCTGGAAATCAAGCACGGTTGCCGAAGGATATAGAGAGGATTCAATAAGAAATAAGAACGATAATGCTCAAAAAAATTTAAACCCTCATGATTCGCCAACATCGGGAATGATTGCTGAAAGTTGTGCTCGACCATCAGTATCATCAACAATTACCAATGCGTATCAAGAGTCGGGAACATTTTTGCACGGTTTCAATTTTGAAAATGCTTCATTAACTAATTGTACTTTCAATATTACTATAAATGAAAATGATGTTTAATTGTTGTTAATGACATTTGTATTGTTGCTTTGTGACATGTTTCATATTGTTGCCATGACAACATTTTTCCCTCCGCCGTAAAGAAATGGGAAAAAAAACTGCTGCCGGCGGAGACATCAAACTTTGACAGGATCAAGTTAGATAAGTAATGTCATCATTATTTGACGTTTGAAGAAAAAAACATTTTTCATTTCTGTCTTACTTTATCAGTATACAGGATTGTTTGTTGAGAAAGATGTGAAGAATCACTTCAAATTCAGAACTAACATAAATTCCTCTCTTGATTCATACTATATGTTCTGTACATGATGTTTTTTAAATTTACCTCGAAATCAATAGAATTGCGGTCAATGGACTTGCTTTATTTTTAAGAAGGCCGAAACTCTGAAGCTGAGTTGGAATTTGGATTCCATATAGCTGAATGCACACATAATTGCAGAAAATAATTTGGTGGTCGTGCAGTTCAATGAAGAAACCAGTGAGAACAGGGTATCCTCAAATAATAACAGCTCTCATTCAAAAAGGCCCTCTGATTTTTTCTCAATACTTGCTATACACAACTGAGAGATGTTCATTCATTAAAATTTAGACGATTATTTCCTTCACTGCAAAAAACTGATGAAAAAGTTGAAGTCTAGAGAACCAAAACCCGTTAATTCGCTTTCTTCTAGCTGCAATAATTTCGACAAGTGACAGCTGACAGACATGAAATCAACATGTGGGTGTCACTATTCTTGAATCATACTTGACTATTAGGGCCTAATTATGCATCATTATCTCATTTTCAACAACTGTGTTAGTGACGAGGATGCCTAACTGAATCCTGACTTTCATAAGACAACTCGAATGATTATATATGTAAATCATTTGAAACTGACTCAAACATACACAGTCACAAGAGACACTGATTCACATAACCTAACGAAAATATAACAACTATCCTTCAGATTCATCTCCACCTTGAATCCCGAAAAATTATATGTGATATAGAGAGCTCCCAATATTATAATCGGAACTCATATTCATATAAATAGTAGCGACCAGCAATATATAAAATGACTACTGGTTACTCTCTTGCTAATGCTGAATATAACAAAGTTTTCGTTGAAAATGGAAATTTATCGATACAATTCTGAGGTCTTGTGGTATTCCAAGAATAATAGGAGATGGAAATCATGGTCACCGTTCCTTCCTTAGTCGTGCTAGGAATCGCTCGTTGAAAAGTCAGACCCTGTCATTCTTCAGCTCGCACAAGATGTTGTCTCCAGAGTATAATGGTAAAAAACAATCCAAACATTGCGATCAGAACAATATCCATGAAACAAATCCTTCAAACATTTCTACCGGACCAGTCTCAATATTTTTCGAGCACGGCTGAAATATTATTTACCCGCCATTGATACCGACAATCGAATAAAATATTCGAGACAAACAAAAAGTTTCGCCATCAATCAAAACACTTATAAGTTTCTTTCCCAATGAGCACTTTCAAAAAATATCATTGGAAGTCCCACTTCCATTTTGTTGGCTACTTCTTTTCCAAATATCTCAATTAGCGATCAAAGGAACAGCACTGACGAACTTCAGAAATTAACTTCGATTCAGACTAAGTGGTTACTGGGTCTTCACAGTTGTTTGTAGCTGGGAGAGGAGAAAAGAGAATCAATGGAGTTTGAGGTTTCAATATACCGTTGGGGTCGTACTTTGAAATGTGAATAAAAGGAGGTATTTCACTCACTTCATGGAATAAACGGAAAAGAATCAGTTACGACGGGAAAATGTTTAAGACTGAATTCACTCGATGAAAAAATATTTTTTTACAAATAGTGTTTCATTGATCGAGTGAAATGAATAATGAAAAATATATCAGGAGGGAAAATATTATTTTGGAATTTATCAGTCGAAAGTAAAAGTAGTGATTGAAGACCAATTGCATTGCTTACTATCATTTCCAAAGTCATGGAAAAAGCAATCAATATGAAGCTTAGCAAATATCTAGAATAATCAGGATTGATTAATGATCGACAGAACGAATTTCATCATCAAAGATCAACCAGTGAAATATTTGCGTATGTTTCTCATATTTGGCAGCATTCTTAAAAAATCAAAATTTCGGAAAAACGTTAGCTGTTCTACCCGACATTTCAAGAGCGTTTGATCGGGTTAAATATATTAAACCATAAACTGCCGTCTTATGGTTTTCCTCCTCAGTTGTGTTCTTTGTTGAAAGTTCTCTGATAGGTCTCTGTATGTGGTTGTTGATGGAGTATCCAGAGGGTTTGAATTATGTCGCCCACTTTGTTTCTGCTTCATATTCACAGTACTCTTCATACTAGTATCTCTTCCAGAGTCCCCATATCAGCTCGAGAAACAAACATTCAAAGAAACATTCACGTCAATAGAATGGAGTAACATAAACTTGGTTTGTTCCGTAGTTTTCTGGGTTTGGAACCTACCACAATCTGAAAAAATAAGAATTAATATTGGAATCTATACAAGTGTAGAGGGGGAGATTTTCAATCTGATTTGCTGCGTCTATTGAAAAACAGTTTTTCCTGGAGAGAACAAGTCCAATTAATGAGCAACTTCTCGTATAACTCCAATTATCCAATATATATATATATATATATATATATATATATATATATATATATATATATATATATATATATATATATATATGCTGGCTGGAACTTCCGGTTGATCCGCGTCTGGAAAGATTTACTTGTCTACGTTTCGACTCCCATTTCGGAGCCATTTTCAAGACTGAGTGACCTTGCGTCTAGGTCTGAGTTGTCTCACTAGCTGGCTATCATCACTGGAGATCGAGGAAAGAAGGTTCGTGGGATTTAAGGGTTCATTAGTAATTATGGCAGGATCAGGTATCGGACGGTCGATGGGAGGTTCGAACGGATTAGTTCCCAAGTCGGAGTGAATAGAAGTATGTCGGACCAAAAGTGGTTTCCAGGTATTGGGGAGTCTTTGAGAAACGTCGCGTTTATTGAGACAGTTGGGACGTTTTTCGATTTCAATGGCTTCACGGGTAATTCTGGTTTGGAGGGTTTTGGCTGTGGCAACGGTTTTGGTGTTTTTGAAATCTATTTTGTGGCCTGTTTCTGAATGATGTTGGAATAATGCTGAGTTTGTGTCAGAATTACGGACTGCTAGTTCGTGTTCCGTGTTCATATGCTCTACAGGACACTCGTCGGTTGGTCTGGCCGATGTATGTTCTGGGACAGTTAGAGCATGGTATTTCATATATTCCTTGGGTTTCATTGGGGATTGTGTCTTTGGGTGTTCGAAGGTAGGTGGATATTTGGTTGTTAGCTGACAGCTAACAACCAAATATACATCGGCCAGACCAACCGACGAGTGTCCTGTAGAGCATATGAACACGAACTAGCAGTCCGTAATTCTGACACAAACTCAGCATTATTCCAACATCATTCAGAAACAGGCCACAAAATAGATTTCAAAAACACCAAAACCGTTGCCACAGCCAAAACCCTCCAAACCAGAATTACCCGTGAAGCCATTGAAATCGAAAAACGTCCCAACTGTCTCAATAAACGCGACGATTCTCAAAGACTCCCCAATACCTGGAAACCACTTTTGGTCCGACATACTTCTATTCACTCCGACTTGGGAACTAATCCGTTCGAACCTCCCATCGACCGTCCGATACCTGATCCTGCCATAATTACTAATGAACCCTTAAATCTCACCAACCTTCTTTCCTCGATCTCCAGTGATGATAGCCAGCTAGTGAGACAACTCAGACCTAGACGCAAGGTCACTCAGTCTTGAAAATGGCTCCGAAATGGGAGTCGAAACGTAGACAAGTAAATCTTTCCAGACGCGAATCAACCGGAAGTTCCAGCCAGCACATTTCTGACCGCGGAAGCCTAGCCGATCAAATATATATATATATATATATATATACATATATATCATTTCAGATACATTTGTGAATTCGATTTTCGATAACACTCTGAGAGTGCTTGTCATTATTTCTGCAAACGCAGTTGTTAGTTGACGTGGCGAACTGTCACCACTGACGGAAAACTATGACAGCATTTTCTTAGAGTGTTACACCCTAGGTGGTTCCACTTATGTGTTGCTTGCCATATAGGCACGATTCATTTCAAATCCTCTATCCTTCTATCACAATTTGTCTCCGATACGAGGACCATGCCAACCCACAGCTGATGAAGGCCAACAAAGCCAAAAACAGCTAGTTGTCTTGTGGTGGGCATTTCGAGTTGAATGCAAATTGTGATAGACAACTATATATATATATATATATATATATATATATATATATATATATATATATTAAGATGCCTAGGAAACCCTGGTGTATCTAGTGAATTGATATTGTACAATAGCTTTCTAATTTTTGTATAGGGAGCGTTATATGAGCATTTTCGAAAATCTGTCAGATGTCGGTTTTGTCAGATTGACGTAACTTTGAGGTATATTGTTGTCAATGAAAACTCTCTGAAATTATTTCTTCGCACTCAACAGTGTTTGAAGGTCTATATAAGTAGAATGAGTTTTGAAGTTATTACAAGTACTTTTTCACCATGTGTAGAAGATTTCGTATTTTGTGTGGTCAGTCAAAATCTGGGGATCCAAATATTCTTCTTCATTCAGCACCTAAGGTAAGTACAAAACTAATCGCCCTATAATAATAACATGAATGTAGCGTTGTAGCTAATTTTATTCGTTTCAGCTTGAGCGAAAGTCTTATATAGAGGAGGAAACATCTGTAGGTCTTTTCAATGAGATATTGAAAACAAAGTTGTGTTTAAATGAAGGAAATATCGATGTGATACATATTTTGAACCGTTGCATAACTGATGTGTGTATCCCCAATTCCAAGACAGTCTATCACTTTCAGTACACTAGCATGAACTTTGTCGTAAATTCTCAGGTGAATGGGCATAGTAAATTTTCTCGGAATCAAAGTCTAGTCTTACAAACTGATATAAACACACTAAAAACTTGTAGAGGTAACAGTGGCAGCATTGACAGGTTGTTAACGGTAGGTTTCCATGTTACATGCACGTTTTCTGAAACGCATTTGATTGGCTGTCAGGGCTGTCAAAATCTCAGTAGGGAAATAATAAACAGTGGTAGAATATTCGGTTGCACATTCCTCTCTACTGAAAATTAAGCTTCATATGAAATATGACTGATCGCCATCTACAATAGCGATCTGAAGCATTTGCGATCTCAGAAATCAAGCAATCAGTTTTCGCCAAGTTTATCCCAAAATTATTCAGGTATAAGTAGATACAACTAGGGTTTCCTAGGCATCTTAATATATATATATATATATTTGATCGGCTAGGCTTGAAAATGGCTCCGAAATGGGAGTCGAAACGTAGACAAGTAAATCTTTCCAGACGCGGATCAACCGGAAGTTCCAGCCAGCATATATATATATATATATATATATATATATATATATGTCAAAATCTGGAAAAATCGTTGCTTGTGAAATAATATTCATTTATGAAGCATATACTCATTTTTCAACTAACTGAAGTGAAATTCACTGAAAAGCGTGTCTACCTTATTGTCAAGGATTCGAGAATTTCAACAAAATTTGTACTTTGATAATTTTTCGACTGTTCTAACAACCATTCAAATTTCGTCATTTTGTGTCATGTGGAACAATTTCACCCAATCATGTCAACATTAGACTGACTATTTCACTCACCTACGAAATGAACCAATCAGAAGCTCTAGTCAAGTTCGGCTTACCGATAATACCAATCTTGACTCTTGACTCTGATTGGCCTATCAAGTTCGGTGTTTTCAGATTTGTTTACAGTGCATGTGACAGTTAAACGTCAAATATAGGTGATTACGCTGTGCACGCATTCAAAAATGAGTAGATTTGGGATGAATTCTATCGAATCAATCAACGAAAAAATCGATAAAAATGTACCGAAAAATACGAGGAAATCGAAGGAGTACATTTGGAAGCAATTTACCAGATTTTGCGATGAACGAAAATACCTATTAGATGAAGCAACGCCTGTCGAGAGACTAGCTATTATTTTGAAGGACTGGATTACAAGGAATGTGTTGTGAAGACGATTTGGAATACGAGTGCTAGATTATTGCAAGAAAAATTCTATAATGAATATGGACGAAGTTTCGACCCATTCAAAGATATTATTTTTCAATCGGCCAGAAATGCGCGAGATACAAAACGCAAGTTGCTTCAAGGTGACGTACAGAAACGAAAGATCAGTTCGGCACCGTTGACTTCTGCCCCCCCCCCCCCCCTCCCCATGAAGAACATCAAGCAATATGTACACAATGGGATGAAGATACACCCACAGGACTCCAAAAGAAATTTTTCCATATCGCAGCAGTAGAACTTGCTTGGAGAGGAGGTGAAGCTGCATATTGTTTGTTGAATTATTTTAAAGAAGAATTAGATAATAAGGGGGCGCCTACCGGCAGAATCGAATATAACACAGTTTTTTCAAAAACTTGCCAAGGAGGTGGTCAGCGATGTGCGAACAGCAAATGGTTGATTGAAAATGTGCAAAATGCAACAATGTGCCCCGTGAGACTTTATAAAAAGATGATTTCAAAACGAGGTAATAATGTAAGATCTAATAGGTTGTTTCTCACCGTGAATGGACATTGGAAGCCTGGTGATCATTGCACTCCTTGGTACAAAAATATGCCTCTAGGGATCAATACGATCAGTAAATGGACCAAAACATCAGCTCAGAATATAGGGCTCGATGTGAAAAAGCAAAAAATTACCAACCATTCAAATCGAGCAACTGCAGTCAGTGAACTTTTACGTAGAGGAGTAGGAGAACAGGAAACCATAAAGATTACTGGACATTCGAGCTCTAATTCGCTGAAACCCTACATCCAACTTAGTAAACAACATCACGAAAAACTTATAGCAAATGTCAGAAATTATAGCAATCAAGATGTAACAAATATTGCAAGTACAAGCGCGTGTTCAAATAATCAAGCTCAAAACATTGTATATAATAACTGTACCATTTATAATAATTATAATTGAAAAATATTTCAGTATGTTATGGTTATTGTTGGTAGTGTAGTATTTCTTTCGATGTCAATGTTTTCTGTTCATTAAAATTCATTCATTTCTCAGGTCAACTTTTTTGCCAATTTCCTCTAATCCTGCCGAATTTCAGATTTTTTATCTTTCACTCTGTTTGTGAAATAGTCTAATAAAATTCCACTCGTGATTGAATTTATCTCATAAGTCTGTCTTTCATTTATGATCTCAACTGAATTGATTCGAGAAAACACCACTCGTCCTGCGGACTCGTGGTGTTTTCTCGAAACAATTCAGTTTCGTTCAAAAATGAATCGACAGACTTATCGCGAAAATTCAATCACTTGTGGTATTACTACTGATAATTGCATTCAGTGCAATTTTCAATCCCTATGACAACACGATCGAGTTTCACTTCATCCAAATAAATTTCAAAATGTCGTTTCGGCAATGAGAATGTTCAAAGTATCACAGAGTCACAAATATATTTGGGGAATATTCATGGAATTTTGCTGCGAACGAGAATATGAATTGAATGAACATAGAAGCTTAGAAGAATTGGCGTTGATACTAAAAGATTGGGCCGTCAATATGAGAAAGAAAAACGGGGACGAATTCAAAGAGGCAACGGTGAAGACAATGTGGAACGTTTCGTGCAAACTATTGCAAGAAAAGTACTATAATGACTATAATATTATGATTGACCCGTTCAACAATACAGTGTTTAAACCAGCCCGAGATGCCTGCGATGCAATCAGGAAGAAACTACAAGCAGATACATGTAAACGTAAGGCCAGTTCGATTTCGTTAAATTGGTTTGAAATTAACAAAATGATATTGCTTTGGGATGAAGATACCCCTGAAGGTCTTATGCGTAAATTTTACCATATTGCTGCTGTAGAATTAGCGTGGCGAGGAGGAGGGCAGTTGCTTGTCTGGTGGATTTTTTTCAAATCGAGAAAAATAACGATGACACTCCAACAAATCGCATTGAATACAATCCGGTATTCAGTAAAACGTGCCAAGGTGGTTCTAAAAGCTGTGCAAGTAGTAAATGGTTGGTTATCAATTGTGAGAGACAAAGATGCCCTGTACGTCTTTTTCATAAACTGATATCAAAACGAGGCGACAATATTACCTCACCACGACTGTTCTTAAAACCATATCGACACTGGAAAAATGAAACTGACAAATGGTACGATAATGTACCTGTTGAAAGAAATACAATGAATGGATGGACTAAATCTTCTGCTGAAGCAATTGGCTTGAATGTAAAGGAGAAAATGATAACAAATCACTCAAATAGATCAACTGCTGTTAGCGAATTAGCAAAAAGTGGTGTAGAACAACAATTGCTGAAAATTACTGGTCATGGCAATCAGAATTCTATAAAACCATACTTGAATCTCGATCAAGAACACCACAACAAGATTATGAATATTATGTGTGGTAATAGATCTTCTATAGTAGAGAACAGCAACGAATCCAATATTAACTTAAATTTTAATAATTGTACTTTCACTAACTGTACTAACTGTACTTTTGATAAATAAATGTTTCGTTGTGTTGAGTTATGATTTTTTTTGTCGAAAAATTATCCGCCAAATATCCCTCGGACATTGATGAATGCCTCATAATACAGGTGATAGAGGATTTTGTTTTGCAAAATTAGGCAGGAGTTATTTAATGGCATAGATAGTTGCAGTCTGACGTACTTAACCTAAAAACACAAAATACTTACAAAAATGGCGAACGGAATTGCCGCCATTTTGTGAAAAAACGTTTGGGCCTGTATCTCCGTAACCGTGCACTTTAGGCCCACAATTATAAGGACCTTTTTTATAGATAATTGAATTTCCTATCTTTTTCATATGATAATTTGTTTCGTAGCACTTACCGTTCACGACTTATATTATTATTACTTTTTGTTTATTCACTTTTTTACCGATATCTCTTTAAATAATTGTTTAAACAATAAATTATTTATATTAAAACTTTCAAATCGATAAATTTTCTACAACTTTTATTTGAAACTTTTTTCTCTAAAGTTAATATTTTTGAAGTTACAACGCGTTCAATGTTGTACTACCGAGTACAAGGTTATTAAGAATGAAGTATGCATAGCGTAATGATGCGATTCCGATACATAATAAAAAAAATATGAAAATGCAAATGCAGAACTGGCTGTAGCAGAGCCTGTGGGTGCCGAAAAGCAGGATTGGACTGTACGGTAATCTGTGAGAACTGCACAGAGGAAACGTGCACTAATCAGCTGAAAGTAATCGTCAACAACACAGAATTGTGCGACATCGATGAAGATATTGGTGATGATTCTAACGACAAATTAATAGAGGCGTTACAATCTTCACATGCCACTGACGAAGATAACGAAGAGGAAGAGGAGAATGTAACCAACATCGAAACTTCACCACCCTCGAAACGCCAAAGAGTCAGATAAGACATATGATTCATTTTGGTGTACATTTGTAAAACTAAATTTCACATATATTCTTCAATTGATATTTCATTTTTTTTATTTGTGTGTTTGATTATGGCAGTAGTTTTGAAATTAATTATAGTAATATTTAATTGTATGAAAGAAAATACAAAGAAAACATTTTAATGGGTATTCGCTATTTCTTGCAGGTAAGAACTTGAATTATTAATTATTTATTGAATAAAAAAAATTCTAAAAGTCATATTTTTTTTATTATGTACCGGAATCGCATCATTACGCTATGCATACTTCGTTCTTAATAACCTTGTACTCGGTAGTACAACATTGAACGCGTTGTAACCTCAAAAATATTGATTTTAGAGGAGAAAGTTTCAGATGAAAGTTGTAGAAAATGTATCGATCTAAAAGTTTTATTGGAAACAATTTATTGTTTAAACAATTATTTAAAGAGATATCGGTAAAAAAGTGAATAAACAGAAAGTAATAACAATAAAAGTCGTGAACGGTAAGTGCTACGAAAAAAATCATCGAATGAAAAAGATAGGAAATTTAATTATCTATAAAAAAATAATTATGGGCCTAAAGTGCACGGTTACGGAGATACAGGCCCAAACGTTTTTTCACAAAATGGCGGCACTTCCGTTCGCCATTTTTGTAAGTATTTTGTGTTTTTAGGTTAAGTACGTCAGACTGCAACTATCCATGCAATAAAATAACTCCTGCCTAATTATGCATTATGGACACGAGTAGTTCGCTCCCTATTACCTGTAGTCCAGTCTATGACCATTTTTCCGTGTATTTATCCCATACAGCACCGATTCGCATGAAAATTTGGATTCAGGATCTACATAACCTCTTTTTCAAAATCTACCCTGTGCCGACGGTTGCTTTCTCCCTGGGGGTGGATGCCACCCCTTCTTGGGGGTGAAAAATTTTTTATTGGAAATAAGTGCGGAAATCAATAGATTGACTAATTCTAAGCACTTTTCGTTCAATGAAGTTTTTACTGAAAAGCAATACTTTTCGACTTATTCGCGAGTGAAATTATCGGTTTTCAGGCAAAAAAAACACGTTTTCATATCCTTTTTCGCAAATAACTGGAAAATAATGCATCTTATCGAAAAACCTGCGGGGAGCAAAATTATAGCTTTTGAAAAAACAAAAGCGATCGTTCATTTGTGATGTATGCAAACCCACTACAAACTGAAAAATTGCTTGTTGAAAGTTGATTGGTATTTTCAAACGCCAAAATGGAAAGTTTCTACCCAAAAAACAATACATTTTTCTGGAAAATCTAATTTGACCTTTTTTGAAGTCCTTCAAAAAGCCTTTATTCTTCCACTAGGCCTAAAATATAGTTACTATGTGTATTCTTCAATATACTAATGTACATACTCTAATTTCTAAAAAAATTTGTTTTTATTTTTTTTCCCATAACTCGCTTAGTATTTAAGCAATAAAATCCACCAAAAAAGCATATCGTAGCTTTCTTCAAGAGCTATAAGCTCATTGGCATGATTTTTGTTTCTGATTATATTTTTGAAAAGGCTCATGCTGAACGGGCTCAAAAAAGGTATGTACTTTGCGCGAACCCTCACAATATTTAACTGGCCATATCTTACTCTATTTTCATCTTGTAGAAAAAAATTAAACGCCAAAATTATCCGAGAAGAATAACCTTCAATTTTTTACTCTAGAAAATTTTGCATGTGATCAATACTTTTCGAATTATTTCGAAGAAATAGTGATTTTTCGCTGAATTACGTATATGATTTTTTCTCTTCAATCTCAATTTTTTCTAAAACTACGTATTTTCAATTGATGAAAAACTCAGAACTCATTATAAGAACATGAATGAAGTGAATCATGGAGTAACAACGATTTTTTTTTCAAAGGGGGGAAAGAGAGGATGAGTTATTCACAATTTTTTTTTTAACAAAGAATTCAAAAAAGGTCCAATTTGTTCTTCCCGAAAAATGCATTGGTTTTTGTTTATTGTACGTAGAAACTTTCCATTTTGGCGATTGAAAATACCAATCAACTTTCAACAAGCGATTATTCCGTTTGTAGTGGGTTTGCATACATCACAAAAAAACTCTTCTTTTGTTTTTTCAAAAGCTATAATTTTGCTCTCCGCAGGTTTTTCGATTAGACGCATTATTTTCCAGTTATTCGCGAAAAAGGATTTGAAAACGTGTTTTTTTGCCTGTAAACCGACAATTTCACTCGCGAATAAGTCGATAAGTATTGCTTTTCAGAAAAAACTTCATCGAAC
This sequence comes from Zygogramma bicolorata, assembly GCA_032362365.1. Lineage (NCBI taxonomy): Eukaryota > Metazoa > Arthropoda > Insecta > Coleoptera > Chrysomelidae > Zygogramma > Zygogramma bicolorata. Next base: position 215,958 of record JAVJAQ010002015.1, read on the forward strand.
GAAAAGTGCTTAGAATTAGTCAATCTATTGATTTCCGCACTTATTTCCAATAGAAAATTTTTCACCCCCAAGACGGGGTGGCATCCACCCCCAGGGAGAAAGCAACCCTCGGCACAGGGTAGATTTTGAAAAAGAGGGTATGTACATCCTGAATCCAAATTTTCATACGAATCGGTGCTGTATGGGATAAATACACAGTTTACACTTTTTTCACCGTCATAGACTGGAGTACTGTACTATCATAATTTCATGACAAATTTCTCAAGCTCGTTGTTTGGTAACAGCACTCAGCCTTCGGCTTCGTGCTGTTACCAAGGAACGAGCTTTCGATTGTCATGAAATTATCTCGCCTGTTATCAATGTCCTAGGGATGATGTTTCTCATATCTATTGTCCGGAAAAGCTTTATCTGATCTACAATAACACCGGAAGAACCATTTCTATTGGCTAGAAGTGTGTCCCTATGAATTGTTACTTTTTCTCATCAGTTATACCACGCATATTTCACCAAACCAATGTGGAGAACTCATTCCGTAATCTCTATTCCAGTGAGAATTATGTGACCGTACTCGGTTCACATGCATGAAACAGAACAAAAACAAGAATGGAATAAAAATTCAAAAATTCTAACAATTATCCGAAGCATAATTTCCGCGATGGTGCATCGGGCTTTTACAAAATTTTGTAGAACTTATAACTTCTGCTTCTATTTTTGAGAAAATCTCATCCATAATGAATAATACTTCGTCTTTCGCCTTCAATATCAAACAGAAAACTTTTCCGATCAAAAGGATGATGTAAATTGATGAATAACGCTATTTGTGGAAGTTTCAGTAGGAAAGAATTGTTATATTTTCATTTATTCACACATTTTTTCTAATTCATAGTTACAATCGAATGAGTTTAAAGAGCAAACGGTTTCAATAGTGTGGCAGGGAAATTATATTGAGCCGACTAGATTCAGAAGACTGGAACCGATATTTTGATATTTCACCCAAACGACCATATCTGATCAAAGTTTTGTAGCCAGCCCGTACTGAATGTATCACGTTAAAGGGTATGACTTCGTCATTACTTAGCTTGAATGAACATCGACTTCTGAAGATTTTAGAGGAGGGGGGAAGGTCAATTTTGAATTCTATTTTCTTAATATGTGTCCATAATGTGGTAGTTATGTTTAGGACTTGGGTGTCTTTGTGGAGAGAATGAGGTTGTATGAATTATTTTCTGACATACTTCTTCTTCGAATAGAAAATTAGAAATAACGACTACCATGAAAGAAGTGAAATCACCAAAAATTGTTTTTACCGAAAAGGGTTGTATCAGGTGATAATCATTGGGTGAGCAAAATCAAAGAAAATATATCAATAGTTGACAGATTGCGAATTTGGTATCCCACCATATCCCTAGTAATCCTGGAGTTGATGAACTAGAAAATATCGAATTCGAACAAGGTCATCATAAATATTCCAAGTACTAGTTGAGTATTCGGTTTTCAATTTTTCAATTCTTGAGCTGACTTCTCCATCGAACATTTTTAGGTATATTATCAATATTTTCAGTTCTGAATCACTTAGAACCTCAGACTAGACATATTCGGGATACGGAAAACCTTGAAATTTTTGAATGTAACAGACTCTATACTTATTCGATTGCACACTCATGTTATATATACTTCCAAAATGAGAGATGGTGGCAATTTCATATTTATCATATCAATTGAAGCAATCAGAAAAACGGCAATTGGGTCAGACCACTGACACTTGGAAAATGAGCAGACTATATTCGGTTTATATTCCAAATCAAACAAACAGAGTCATGTCATGGTAACGTGTGACGTCATATGTTCTTACTGAAACAGAAAATATTTTCCGAGACATTCTTGGAGTGAACTCTGAGATTTGACAACTCAACCAGAAGCACAAGCTACTATACTGCATACAGAAACCCATAAATCTAGTGTCTGTGTCCAACCCCGGCTTTCTGAATTACGAGCATGCCTGATACCACTAGCCATACATTTTCAATTCTAATAACATAATGATCGAAGAAGTATGTCAAATAAAACCATATATTTTTTTTTTTTAGGTTATTAAACAATCCGATAAGTGATAAAGTATTTTCAACTCTGTTTCATCATCTTTCCCAATTATCTTATTATCTTATTTCCGTTGTTTTTCAATTTTCCTATTTAATTTCTTGACTAATATTATTTGGTTTTTTAATTATTCGAATTTTCATTCCACTTATCTTTTTTTGAAGAACTTCATTTGCCTTATAACTTCCATTCCTTCATTTGTCCCAACGAGTTTTCTGACAGGTTTCAATTAAACTTTATCAAATTGACATTATTTGCACCCGACCCGTGTTGTGCTAACAAGGTTAGAATCTTCAGAAGAAAATTGATAATGATGCTGGACAGTAGGGTAAGATGTATACTTTACAATCTTGTAATTCAAACAAATACTTGAATTGAGAGATGTTTCAACCTGAAATTCAATATTCTAAAACAGAAACACTGAGTATTTACCATTCCATATTTAGATACTCCAAGTTCATAGACATCAAATTGACACGATTACAGGATATAGGAATATAAAACAATCTCCAAATTCGCAAACTTGCAAGGATGCGTGCTAAGCATTTCACCTTAGTACGGTGACCGGAGCAAACTTGCAACCTCAGCATATGAATCTTTATAAATATTGAGGGGAGGTTAAGATTCGATATTCAGTATTCAGTAAATCACTTAGTATTCATTGATAACTCTTCAGAAACGGTTCCAGGACATTTTTGAGAATGCAACACATCTCCTTCTCGACAATTCTGGTTCCAAATGAGTTCTTTCATTATTTGGATGAATGAAAGTTGGGTGAAACAGCGAAAAATCCTCTTGTAATAAACCAAGCGAGTACCGAATTGCGACATATGGTGAAGACGCCTCTCTCGTTCTCGAGGCTTCATTCTTTCTTAATGGGCCTGTGAAACACATTTTTTGATATGAGAAATCTAATTTTTATTCTCTCCGAGTATGAGTATCAATTTGCACTAATTGGCTGAAAAGTGAACAACTCTAGTGTATTTTTTTGTTTCAAAATGATAAGAGTAGGTTAGGTTTGAAGGTTTTTCTTAACTTCTATACTACATATAGTGAAGGCTTGCTGGTGTTTTTTCCTTTTTTCACCAATGATAATTCAATGGCTGTTTCATCCAGTCATATCATAGGTTTTTTTCTCTATTTATTTCATTTACTTCAAATAAATGATTCAAGTGGTCAATTACTCATTTTTTTTCTTGTTTCTCAAATTATAAGTGGTGCTATTTCTGATATCTGTTCATCAGCTTAGAAACAAGTGTATTACTGAAGTTGAATAATCATAAAGAATATCTGTTCATTCAGCTTCTCATGGTTACCAACGAAATAATTTGATAATTTTTCGAATCTGGCCTATAACTTTCGGGAATATGAGCGGTATATATTCCAATAGCTGTTTCATCAGCTTGGAACTGTATTGGCTAAACGTATGGCATATCTGTTCATCCAGCTACTTACGATTACCAATCATTTGCAACGCGCGTCGAATGCACATGATATCAGTTTGGTGTAAGGAGAAGAAAATTGTTCTCTACAAGAAGTTAAAATTTTTTCACCAAAGGTTCCATTCTCATCGTTCATACTTTTCAAATGGCTCGAAACCTCAAAAGCATTCATCATGGAAAATTGTGAATCGCATTCAGATGATTGTCGTGGAATAGGGGCTCTTTTCAGTGTTGATTTTTAACTGTTCTTCTTTCACTCAGACGATACGTCCATATCCTCCTCAACTTACCTACTCAGTGGGTTAATCTGCTAACACCCATCAGAAAAAAATCACTCCCTTGGCATTGATTCATATGTCAAGCTCGTTTCTGTCCATAATACTCGGAAAATCAGGTCACAACACAACTTTTAGCAACACACAGTTTTTCACGTCGAAAACAAATTCAATTAAATTTCCGGGGCAGGTATCAACAGATTCCATTTCTTTCTTGGGAGACAATGAACATTTTTCAGTCTTGTTTGTGTCTTTATTCGAAGTTTGACCCACTTTCTTTGGAAAAAAATGGAAGCTTACAATAATCTTTCAAGTTATTCAGTTGTTTTTCTATATCTCCCATATTCAGTTCGAGAATGTTCCAATTTCAATTTGTGAACGAATACTAGGGTTGAATTTGCGACGGCATAGAAATAAGGCTCCGAATAATAAATCGTAGTAGGGATATGAATAATGAAAAAAATAGTAATTCACGTAACAAGTTCTGAGAGTGATATTTCACGGGATGACTAGGAGGTTTCTAGGACAAGCCGTAGGCGAGTTCTGGAATCCTGCAAATCCCCTCATATCACTTTTGTATAGTGCTACGTACAATATTTATCCTACGGGCGTACCTCATATTGACAATAATGGATGGATACCTTGTTACAGTTAATCTGAATTATGCCTACGATATTTGCATTCTTTCAGAGGATTTTTGTCAATTTTATGCTCGATGCTGGTAGAGCTCTCGAACTATTTGTTTATAAGTGAATTTTGTGGCCATCCTACGTACTGAAGGTAATACATTTTCCCAAAAAGATGTTTGCCATGGGCAATTCATTGTTTGTGTTGTGGAAAAGCCAAAAAGTTGTTTTTTTTCCAAATCTGTAGGCCAAATTATTCCTGTCAGTCGAAAACCATCCAGAAAAAGTAGATGTAATCTTCTGTACCTGTATAAGAGATCAGAAAGAAGTTTTCATTCCCATCATTCGAGCAGGGACTTCCTCAGCCTTTACCTGCGGGAAAACAAAACCTCGGAAAACTTTGGGTATAGATCAATTATTGAAGGAGTAGCAAAAAGCAGAGCAGTCTCGACGATCGATTTCAAGTCAAACCGTCCTAGAAAAAACTTGTTCAAAGCGTTCTGCAGAAAAGGAAACTCAAGGTCAGACCATTCCTTTTTTATCCTTGTGTCGCAGCCAATATATAATTTTCCTGAAGCAAATTGAAGTTATCTTTTACATATCTATAATAACCCCTTGTAAGCCAAAAATAACGTTATTTGAGGTGAACATGAATGGAATAGTTTTGTCCCATTTATACCATTCATTATTAATATAAAACCCCTGGGATATATTTTTTGATAGTGGATTTCAATTTGTTCGTTTTAAACTAAAATTTTTCCTTTCCCGTTTGGTGAAAAACTGGGTGGCGCCCTCTTGAAGGACGCTCAGTATAATCACAAAAAACACCCCATTTGCTCCCGTGAAAATAAGAGCTGCCGGCAGGAAATAGTAGCTTATACTAACGAATATTGTAACGAATCTCCTAGCGCCGGCCCTGACGAGATCGTAAACGCAGATGAGGGATCGCGTCGTAGCGAACGTCATATTTCAGGAACCGGTAAATCGGGTGTGAAGAATTCGCGAAGATTCTTCATAGGCGTACGCAGCTATATATACGGGAAAGACTTCGTCGCGGGCAGAGTCAGTTAAGTGGCAAGTTTTTATTTAGAGCTAAGTGGCGAGAGTTAGTTATTCGGAAGTTCGTATTCAGAGCTAAGTGGAGCGAGTTTAGTGAAGCTAAATGGAGAGAGCTTTGCAAGGCTAAGTGCAGGAGCTAAGTGCAGGAGTTGAAGTGGAGAATTTTTTGTACAGAGAGTTTTAGTACCGAGAATTGGAAAGTTATCGGAGCGATTTAAGTGATTGTGTTGTATTGTATTGTGATAGAGAGTTATGATAAAAGAAGTTTAGTGTTGTTTAGTGTTTTAATCAACGAACCCCAAGGTGTCGTAACAGTGGTGTCAGGAGTAGGATTTTGCCAAGGAAAATCGTAACAATATAACCCACTCAAAATAACCCTCTTCATGAATACATCACTTATAATATTCATTATGCAATCATAACAATTACTTATATAAACATCTTTATTTCCATAGCAATATTGTGAAGAGGTTCTTTTCTGACTTTGTTTGTATGTTTGTTTGTAAGGGATTATCGGGGATAATGATTCGAAAATATTGATCCGATTATGAAAATTATTTCACTAACAGGAAGCTACACTATTCATGAGTGATGAAGGCTATATTTCATTATGAATCTATAAAGAATTCATTGAGAAATGATAGTATATGTAAATCAAGTCAGAAAAAAGCGGATGAGATTTGAACGGTGTGTGCTGACTAAAGGGTTCGGTATAAACGAACATCAATTTCACTGAAAATGTTGATCTCTATCAGTTCTACAGGAAAGGTCGTGCTACTAAATAGCTAGCTTTCATATTTGAATCACTACAAAGGTGTTTTTACTAATCTATACACTTTTATTTACAACCATATATGTAATGCTGTCATTACTAACGTCATTAAAGGTTGGGAAGTGTCACATTACACACCTCCACTTCCCGCCCTCATTTCATCTATTCTAGACATTATGTGTCATTTATTGACTTTATCTGAGATTTATTTATATTGGTGACAATTGTATACCCCGTAGTCACGGTAACAATATATCTACTTGATTATTCTGAGAAAACTGCGTTCTTGATAATTTGTCTTCAAATCTAATATTTTAGATATGTTCAGAACAAAACAGAGATTTATTAATTTTAATCAAAATATGATGGTTGTAAATAAAATAGTGTACAAACCTCGGTCTGACTGACGGATCCATTTATATGGGACAACGTGATGCCTTGGTCAATTCTACTTCAAATTTCGCATAAAGATTTCTTAACAGAAAAGATGGAAGACGTGTTTGTATTTTAGTGGAACTCATAGTCTAACGGGGTAAAAAAATGGGTTTTTAACATTTTCGGCTTCTATCGAACACTCTTTCGCGTGCACCCAGAAGGCAGAGACTTGTAATGAATCTGATGAATCTTTGTACTAAGAACTACACATTATAATTGCATCACCAAAATAATTATTGCCCAACGAAATGGGCACGGGCCGGCTAGTCAGTTTATTCATCTTCCAAAATTTCGAAATAACACAACAGCGTCACTTTTCGGAAAACATTCCACCACCTTGACATTGATCGAAACTTTTATTCAGGGGGCGCATCGCATCTATCGAAATCTCATTAATTGGCGGTTTACGATTATTCAGAACATCCTGTCACTCTTTCATCGGCCACTAACAAAACTTTTCCCTCGAAAACATTTCCAGCAACGAAACTTTGACCACCCTATACGCTTTACAACCCTCTTGATAGCTCCTTGGAGCGGCTTTGAACGAGTCCCTGGGGTTGAGCTACTCAGATGTAGATCTTCCCTTTATTGTCCTGAGTCGTTTTGAATGCTGAAATTCCAACAGACGTAAAATATATACCCGAAGTTATTACTGAGAACGTGAATCACTTTCGTTTCATGAAAGTTTTCGATTAGTTGAAAGAAAAACAGCACGGAAGTCGAAGGAAAATGTTGATTTACAACAAACCTGAAACCATTGAGGGTTTGACCGCTCCTCATACAAGGAGTTGGTGAGATGAAAAATTGTATATTGTGTAACGATCATGTAATGATGGTTATCAATACACGAGCATTAACCGGGATACGAAACGAGTCGAAGGTGAGTCAGTGTATAAATGACCATTACATGGGAGTTGCATACGTCACTTTTTCACACCCGATAAGTATTGAAGAACTATGAATATTATATTTGCATTGTGGGTCCCACCAATCTGGAGGTGGAAGGAATCACAACATTATTGCTAGTCTCGATAGAATTCAATATTGTATTTTGAATGCTAATTTTATTCTGAAGCGAATTTTCGATGTAGCCTTCCGCCACTGAATTGGATTCCCAGTTGATTGAAAATATAGACTTTTCGTTACGACACAGATTTACAATCCGTTTCATAATGGATCTCATTATGAAACAGATTATGGGCATATAAGTAATCATAGTTCGGGTGTAGAAAAAGAAATATAATAGATATATAATAGCAATATAATAGTATATTATGCAATGATCGTGTAATGAGCATAAACTATACGAAACTCACCTTCGGCTCGTTTCGTATCCCGGTTTATGTTCATGTATTAATAACCATCACATGAGAGTTGCATACGCTATTTTATCTACACCCAAAAAATAATGAAAAACTTAAAATAATATTTTATTAGGTATTTATATTGAACACAATAATAGTAAAAATCTCTGCCGGGGACAGGACTTGAACCCGGACGTTTCTGGTCACTGCCCTCGCCATTGACCACTCGGCCATGAAAGCTCATTCGGTAAGGTCGAAAATAAAAACATTTGTCAAATGAAAAATATAATCCCTTCGATTGTATTTTTTTTCTTGTCTAAGACATCTGTGGAGTCGCTGGTAATTCTTCAATATTACTGCTATAAGACATTTTCATTCGATTATCGAAAATTGACTAAATTCTTCAAAAATTCAATACCTACTGATTCTGACTTGACAAACGTCGAAATGCAAAGCTTGCACATCATGCTTGTTTGAAAAATAATGGGTTTTTATTGGTTGAAAATCTGTATCGTAATGAAAATCTGTATCGTAATGGATTTCGTTATAAAACGGGTTGTGGGCATATAAGTGTATTGTTAGAGTACGGGTGTAGATAATAGTAATTTACGTCATAAGTCCGGGAAACGCATTTTTACAGTACCTACGAGTCGAAATTTTGAGACGAGTTACTGTAAAAGTTTCCCGGTCGTATGTCGTATTGCGTTTTATTTCATACTGCAGACACTAAATCTTACATTAATAAAACAAAAATTGAAAATATGATCATCCATGATGGAAACGCTAGTTTCTAAGGTTACTGTTTCTGGTGTTTGTTCTGTTGACTTTTGTGAAACGAAATGTCAACAGACAAAATGTCGACAAACAATAACATTCCCGAAGATGTTTTGCGTAAATATAATGAAGCTGCCGGCTCTCTGATTCCCACAAAATCATCAGAAAGGTACCATAGCGAATATAAACAGTTTTGCGACTGGAAAAGGGTAAACGCAGTCAGTGAAATCAATGAGGAAATAATGTTGGCGTATTTGTTTGATCTGGTAAGTTGCACTTAATATTCTTTCGAAGGAATCATTATTGGTGATTTTCTAGTCGAAGAAAATGTCCAGTTCTTCACTCTGGTCAAAGTATTCGATGGTTGAAGCCATGCTACAATTTAATAAAAACGTGGATATAAAGAAAAAAAATAAGTTTCATAAACGTTGGAAAAAATATAAATGTAATCTCGATTATTTGACTTTCAAACTATTAAGAGGACGTTCAAAATACCTTATTAATGAAGATTATAAAACCTAGATAACAACAGTTGAGGAAAATATCTTACACGATCCAAAGGACCTTTGGCAATTTATAAAAAATAAAAGGCAATCTGTAGATGTTCCTAATAGCATCAAATTTAATAATAAAATAGTGTCTGGTAAACAGGAAATTTGTGATGCATTTTCCAGATATTTCTCATCCGTATTCGTTCCTAAACAAACTAAAACTTTCGGGGCTCCAAACGATACACTTTTGAATATTTCGAAATATAATATCAGCCGGAATGATATTGCCGAAAAGCTCAACAACTAACCCAGCAAAGGTCCCGGACCAGACGAAATACCAACCTGTTTTCTTAAAAAATGCTCTTCTTTTCTCGTGGATCCACTTTATATTCTATTTAACAAATCTTTGCAAGAAGGACACTTTCCAAGTATTTGGAAAAAAGCTAATATCTTACCCATTTTCAAATCAGGGGATAGGCAAGTTATCGAGAACTACAGACCAATTTCTAAATTATGCATTGTTGCAAAAATATTTGAGAGCATAATTTTCGATTTCCTATTTTATGACGTCAAAAATATATTGAATGTACAGCAACATGGCTTTATTCGAAATCGATCCGTGAATTCGAATCTTTTTTTATATGTGGAATTCATCCTAAAATATCTGAATCAAAGAACTCAGATTGACTCTGTGTATACGGACTTCAGTAAGGCTTTCGACAAGATTGATCACTCAATACTATTGTACAAGCTTTCTGATCTCGGTGTGCATGGAGAATTTCTGAAATGGATGGGGTCTTATGTTGATGGAAGGAGTCAAATTATCACTATTGATAACTGCAAATCAACTGAAATTTTTGTCACGTCAGGGGTTCCTCAGGGCTCTCATCTAGGACCTCTGCTGTTTAACATATACATCAACGATATTAAAAAATGCTTTCAGTCTGCTCGATTTCTTATGTATGCAGATGATCTGAAGATATTTCTTCCCATCACTTCCAGTCAACTGCAGTGATTTGAGGAATCCACGAACTTTTAGGACTCTGTACATGTCTTACGTGAATAGTGTCTTGAATTATGGCTCGGTGATCTGGAATCCACATTACAACATATATATTCATAAACTTGAAAGTATTCAAAACAAATTTATCAGATATATCAATAGGAAATGTTTTCCACGAATTACCGAAAGAAGTCTTATTTGTAAAGGAATGAACTTTATATCTTTGGAAGACCAAAGAATGATTTCGGATGTTAAATTTTTGTACAAAGTTATCAACCAAGAAATTGACTCGATAGAAATTCTTCACCTGATACAAATTTCAGTTCCTGTTTATATTACCAGACATTTATCTTTGTTTTATACCAATCAAGCAAACACGAATTATTATTTGAATTCCCCTCTTCATAGAATACTCAAATCCTACAATAAAGTAGCAGAATCTACAAATATAGATATTTTCGCAAATAGTTATTTTAAATTTCAACGTTCACTGAAAATATATTTCAATGAACTGGAATCCCGTTGAATATCTGGCGAGTTACTTCTTCACGGCGGTATACAACGTGTTCTTATGTTTGAATAATTTTCATGTTTAGTACATCCAAAAACAACTCAATGTTATTCTATGCTTTTTCACTTGGTGATATGTTGTAGCAAATATGTACTTTTTTGAATACTTGTAAACTTTTTAGTGGATACATGTTCTGGGTTTGTCCTGTTTGTATCCCGAATGAATAAAATAAAAATAAAATATCAAGATTCTCTAAACTTCGAGCGTTCCTTAAAAATCAGTCTGTTGGCTATCAACCTAAACAAGCCAAAACACTCACCAGAGAAGAATTCGTAAAATTTGTGAAAGAGGCACCAGATCAACAATATCTTTTGGCAAAGGCAATAATTTTAGATGTACATTTCAATATTCACTGATAATTTTGTGTTCTTGTTAGATTGTTGGTTTAATCGCCGTCGCTGGTGGTTGTCGCCGCGAAGAGATATATGAAATGTCTTTGGATGACATCCAGGAAACTTCTACACAATTGGTAATCACAATCCCTTTCTCAAAAACGAATCAAAGAAGAGTATTTACGGTCATTGATAAAATGGACGGCATAAGAGTGTTTTGATACTGTTCCGAAGATACGTTGCCTTGCGGCCCAAAGGTTTAGGTCACAACAAATTGTTCATAGGATACCGTAATGAAAAATGCATTTCCCATCGCGTTGGAATTCACACAGTCGGTGGAGTTCCCAAGAAAATAGCGGAATTTCTAGGATTAGCAAATCCCGAGTTGTACACCGGGGTTTTCGCCGCACATCGGCGACTTTACTAGCAAATGCGGGAGCGGAATTTTCCGTTCTCAAAAGACATGGAGGATGGAAGAGTTCCTCCGTGGTAGGAAAGTATATTGAGGATTCGTTGGAAGGAAAGAACAAAGTGGCTGAAATGATCCAGGGAAAAATCTAAAGAAATTATTAGTACAAGTGCTCGAGTTCCACTCTCCACGATGGTTTACCGAAAGTTGAAATAACTGGGAATACAGATTGCACAATTCATGTTACTTTTAATTTAAGATTATCTTCAATTACATGTTTATTAATTTTGTATTGTTCTCACAATAAATCGTTTGATTCTTGCCAATTTCATTAGAGTCCGGTAAAAATTTTATCGGACTCGATACCGTAAAGTCTCATTTACCGGACTAAAATCGTTGACTTATACATGGCTGTTACGATGCAGTATGAAATAAAAAACTTTACTGCACTATTCGGAGGAATGTGGTGAACAACGCAAAACAACTTTCTTTCGAATGCTCTCAACAAGTTCTAATGGCAAAATGAAGACACCTTGGAGATGTATTAATGACCACATCCTCAAGAAAAAAAGAAAAAGAGATAACAGTTTACACCTGAGGCAAAATTATCAGTGAGTTGAAAGTGCCCTTGATGTTACCTTGCTTTTTCAGCATTTTTTGTGAAGGCAGCTTCATTAGCCTCGGCACTCTCAAGCAAAAACAGTTCAGAATTCTACTTCAAAAAGCAACGAATCTGGCCGCCGGCGCCGCCATTAAATCTATATTCATCAATAGTCAATTGCAAGTTTCCCTCTAGGGACTGTCAGCTGTCGGGTTGCTGTTGAGGTGAATTCATATTGTACAGTATATAAATATTGTTTTATAAAATAGGTGGTCGTAATAAAAATAGTGTACATAACTTGGGCGAAAGTGACATTTTTCAAATGAGTGGGAAATATTCTAGCACGAGGCGTGTGCTTTATTAATGGAGCAACAGAGATCCACAACATATTGCAATCAATCGAATGTTGGCAATAACTAATTCAGTTGATGAAAATAATCTTCGTCTATCTCCATCAGAAAAGCTGGATAAGAAGCGTTTGTGCAGAGAAGAGAGTTTTGGGTAAGTGATTTTTGACTTGAAGACAAAATAATCACACTCTTCCTCAAAAGTTTTTGCTTGTTGCTAATGTCACAACGTATTACAATTTGTTGGTTGCTTAAAAGCTGGCGGAATGAGGAAGAGAGAAGAGAAGTTTTCCCTAGTTTTGAAACACACGGACGTGGGCCAGGGGCCCCTATTCCTAAATCACTCGTCGCTCAGAAAGCACTCACAAACATGAATGCTGAACATGTTCACATAGCTGTGACTTGATTTCATTCGCAGAAACATGAGTGGGTATGGGCGGTCGCTGAAGCTCTGCGAGTGATTTTGTTCCGCTAAAAATTCGTAATTGTGAGGTTAATGCAATATTCATCAGGTCTGTTCTGGTGAATCTTGAGTAACTTTCAATAGTGAAAATTGGTTGATGAAAATAATCCACAACTGTTATGGAAGAATATTATGATGCACCATCGAGATTTTTGAAAGATCTTGTAGGTACTGGTTTTTTAATATGATATAATATTCAACCTCAATAGGAATGTTGTTGCCGACTCTCAAAGAGCCAACATATTTTTCAAACACAAAATCATGCCCTACACGAAAATTTGATTTTTCTATAAGAGTAACATACTTTGATACAATCGATGTAGTGTTTACTCATACAATGACTCTTTTGGTAAGCTGATGTATCTTGTATTGAGAAAAATGATTCGTCTATCTCTTCTCCTTTTTGTAATCTTGATCTATAGAAGCCAATAAACTCGTTTTCGAGTTTGAATAATTATTTCAATATGATTAAAGCAATGCAACATGAGCTATTCATCTTGACAAGATCATCCTTGACAATTCAAATCGAAAACTTTTCACGAAGGTGAATAAAAAGATAAATAGGGTCTGTTTTTTCGAGAGAAACGGAAAAATCATGTGTATAACTTGGGGGTAAAGTGCCCTTTTTTTCCAAAAACTGCACCAAAAAAGCAAATATATTTGCAAATATGTTTGCTGGAAATTCTACTCTGGAGTCATTGGAAAAAGATCCCCCGAATATCATTCCTGTCGACAGTCATATGCCTGAAATGATTTTTCACCAACAAAATATAAGAAATATTTCAATGGACCTGTAGACGAATAAGGCTTGCGAATCTGATGGAATCTCAGCAGTTGTTCCCACTGAATTGACACCAGTATTTTGCCAATTATCCAACCTCTCATATAACTTGGGTTTTTTCCTAAGTCCTGCAATCAATGTGAAGCTTATTGAATATCTAGAGACCTCAGGAATAATTAATGAATGACAATCCGGATTTCGCCATCAAATCAGCAGCATTCAATCGAACAATTTGAAGAAACGATAGCTATTACACTCGACATATCAAAAGCGTTTGATCTAGTTTGGCATCGAGGACTCCTTTCTAAACTGCCGTTTTACCGTTTGCATCCTCAGTCGTGTGCTTTCTTGAAGAGATTCTTGTCTGGTAGGTCTTTGTATGTGGTTGTTGATGGAGAACTATCTGATATTCTCCCAATAAATGCAGGTGTTCCACAGGATTCAGTTCTGGTGCCCATGTTGTTCCTGATTCATTTCAATGATTTGCTCGAGAAAATATTTTGATCAGTACATAGTTTTGTGGACGACAGTACTCTTCATACTAGTTTCTCTTCTGAGTCCCCATACCAGCTCGAGAAACAAAATTCCAAAGAATCATTCACGTCAATAAAATTAAGGATGACTTGGTAAGAATAATAGAATGGCATAAGATGAACTTGGAATTTAATGCTAGGGAAACCCAGGCATGTCCCTTCTCAAAGAAAGCTGATCTAGTATTCAGATGTCAGGAGTAACTAACTATTCTTACAAAGTCAAGTATCTCAATGCTAGGAATTACGATCAGTAATGATCCCTCATGGAAAAACCCTGTGAGATCGATCGCTAAAGGTGCTTCCCAGAAACTTGGATTTCAATTCCGTGGGAAGAAATACTTCACTTCTCGTCAGCTTCTAATGATCTACAAGGCCAGATTCGACCTGTCTTGAAATATAGTTCTCATGTATGGAGTTCTGCACCAAAACATTGAAGCTTCCAGATTCTATTCAGAGAAAGGTAATCCTCCTGTTGGCGATTCTCCGCTCATAGACTCGCTCACTTCATTAGAGCGTCGCAGGTGCTCTTCTGAATTGTTACCAATCGTTCCGCCCTTGGCAATATTCACACGGATGACTTGAAGAGTACAGAATTCCCACCCCCTTGTTGTGAACTTGGAGACCTGTCTAACATCCATGGCTCAAGGATCTCTTTCAATAGAAGAGCTGGAATTCAAAACTCTTTGCCGAGAGAGGTTTTTCTGAGGCTTACAAACTTCAAAAATTCAAAGTGAATGTTAATTCGTATCCCCTGTCCCTTGATTCACACGACGTTCTTTGAACACTTTCGTGTGAATCTGCATATGAAATAAAGCTATCCTTATCTCTGAAAGGTTATCAAAAATATATTCTACCTCAGTCTTGATATTTTCAATACCCCCAATTGTCCCGAAAGATGCCCTTCTGTCATATTCAGTCTTCGTTCTATTGGAATCATGAGCACTCTCAATTTCGTTTCCCCTCTCACATTCAGATGTATAAAAAGAATAGCGACCTCATCATGCCCGTGTGGATTAACTCATTCGAAGCCACTGGGATGAATACAAAGTGACAAGAGAGTATCGTTCCAAAGAAAAAATGAAACGACTGCCACCGTTAACTCCTGCCTCAATAGGCGGAAGGAAGAATTTCGAGGGAGAAAGAAAATTTTGAGGACCATTTTCAGAGACTGAATTATTATAGCTCACACATTGAATGTAAATGGGTGAAGTCGGTATATTCTAATATTTTCCATGATACAGTTTATTCAGGATAATGTGGGTTGATCGAGTTGATACTGATATATCAATATCTCTTTCGAATTTGGCCCTGAAACTTCGTCGCGGATTCAGATAAAGAGGCCAACAGCCGAAGAATGATTGAAATATTCAATTAGACTTCAGATTCAATATGCTTTGCTACAGGATCAGAAACAGATTTTATTATTCATTACAATGATAATCATCAAAGGCGCTCATGAACAAATATCTGATACTACTACTAATTTGCCAACATGCTTTTTTATTTTATAATAACAGTTCATAAATGCATTCGCAATGCTTCAAGCATGAAAGTTAGAATGAATACGGGCATATGTATCTCGAGGGGTTGACTTTACTGCCGTTTTGTGACACTTTATTCTTGTGTTTTATTCCCATTGTTATTTTTCCATTCAGCAGCGGTTTCAAATGAAAAGTATTGGACTAAACCAATAACTGGATATCTGGTCACTCACTCCGGATGAAAATTTAATGAAAAGGCCGATGGCACCTACCAAACAAGGGTGTCTCACGCTAGGCCGTAAAGTATGGCCAGTAGGGATGCCTTATCAGAAGGTCGAAATAGGATAAACTTTTCAGTGAATGATCTGCGCAAGGCAGCTTGACATGCAATTGGGGATTATGTGAAAGCCAAAGCCCTGTTGGGATCAACGGGAGATAAGTGAGGCAATGAACTGCTCACTCTCAGTAGGTGGCAACTCAGATCAATCGTAGAGCAGATCGCACACACACGGAAACTGAGAGGCTTTCAACTAAGATAGGGCACCATCTTCAGATTGTGAAAGATGTGAAGAAAACCAGGAGGAAACCCCAATCCACGTACTCTGTGAGTGTCCAACGCTAGTTACTGCTCAGCACTGAAACTACCCCAGTAGAACCCTAAGGCAGGGATGGGTATAGTGTACAAAGGCAACAGCTAAGTGTATAAAATCGTGATGGTCTCTTCGACACACCTTATCTAATCTTACTGGAATAACTCACTGAAGTGGGTAGGGTATCAATATGGAAGAAAATGCTCTCCAATTGTTTCAATAGAGTGGACAACAGAGTTATTGTAAATTAGGTGAGGATTGCAAACCATACCGTAATTTGTATATTTGTCTAGCCGAATAAAAAATCTGTATCACAAGTGTTTTTCATGCATGGCCACATGCATTACCATGCTTTAATGAGCTGAGGTACGGCGTTAGGATCACGGATTCAATATTTCTTCATGAAACTGAATCCAGGGCGGCAAAGTGAGCCAGAAGTTGCAAAAAAAACGTCGAAATTCGTCGAGTGGAAAGACAGAAATGTGATATTCATAACGGGAATCCAAAAAAGTGAATATTCTATCCGGCACACCAGACCAGGTTTCGGTCCTATCATTGTGGCAGTCTACGTGTTAACAAGGTAGTTGCAATTTAAACCCAGAATCATTTAACCAGAAAAAAAAGGAGAATAAGAATTTTCTCTAGGCATCTAGTGGGCATTCGCGATTTTTTGTGAAATGTTCCTAAAGCAATGCATAAAAGTTTCCAAAGGTAGATAGCGCTGTAGTCGCGCACGGTCCCAACACTTCCAACATCAAAAGTGCCTCCTATAGCACAACATATTGTTACGAATATTTCCATCGTATGTTAAAAATCCAATATAAAGCGGGACATTTTCGATCAATTACAGCGATAAATTCCCGGCGGGACATTTTCGGGCTGGTAAATACCCGGTAGGTATCGAAAAATACCCGCTCGGTCCGTGAATCTACAGTAACGATTGTTAAAATGTGCATTAGTCATCTTGAATTAATAATAATAAAAATGAATACTAAATTTTGAACGTCGTTTTTTTAACTCCGGGAATATTTTACCGAATTACACTCGTGCATCAAAATAAACCTGATAATTTTTCATTCAAGCGTGTTGTCAGTAAAAAAACTGCATTCGGTTATTTTTATATTCTGCTAAAAGAGCCCTCCTCCTCCGGAGTTGGGCTCTTTCGACAAAATATGAAAATAAACTCATGCAGTTTTAAGACAACATGCTCTCATGCAAAATTATCGGTAATTTTGAAGCACTTGTGTAATTACTCCCGATGATTCTTTGGGTTTCGTTTATTAACACTCCAAACAACACTTCGCACTACTTCTATTTTAACTCTTTATCACAGTACAATACAATATAATATATAATCCAACGCTCTGTACCAAAACACTCTGATAAACTCTCTGTAATAAAAATTCTCTACTTTTGCACTTAGCAATACCAAAGCTCTCTCCGATAAAAACTCTCTTCAACTCTCCGCCTTTCCACTAAGCTCCAAACTCTGATAACTATCCGAATAACTATATGAATAACTCTGCTCTGAATAAACTCTTTGCAAATAAACTGTCTCCTCTGCAATGAAGTGTCTCCTTTTATACCTGCGAACGCCTACAGAGAATCTTCGAGAGAGGCCTCGATGATGTGTATCGAATTCTCCACGTGACGTTCGCTCTTCGACCCCCTATATTATTCTGCGTTAGGAGATCACAGCAACCCAGCTCCTATCCCAATACCTCAACCAATCGAATTATCAATTTTTCATCGGACTCTTCGGCAAATTGAATACACACTCATCGACCCCGGCTATGACCTTCCCCACGGCGGAGGAGGAGATATTTTTTGCGGATGTTCCTCGCTCGTATCGATTAAGCCCACACAACTTTCCGAAGGGTATTCATGTGTCCCGAGAGTGGGCACAAATCTCACATTTCTGCCGCCAGAAATGAATCGGAAAGGATATAACGATTTGACAGGTGCTTTAGTGGGATCATTTTCGTGGTACCGATTTGTTTGGAATGTGAAAACGCTCTCTTTGCCAAATGATATCAGGTAAATGGGTGACATTCTGAATCATGGGATGATCAACTGCATGATAATAATAATAAAAACGTTCATCAGAAAAAATATAGAGTGATATATAAAAGTTGTACAAACTATGCTCAAAAAACGGAAAGAAAATACTACTAAAGTGAGATGTGAGTAAATATAAAGGTGAATGAAATTAAACCTAATGAGATAAAATAGTCCAAAATTGAGTACAATAATGATTATGATTATTACAATCGGAGAAGAAAGAAGATGGAAGCTATCTGTGTGTCTTTGAATTTACTTCTGGTTTATCTTATCATGTATTGTATTTCTTGTTTGACTATTCAGCCAGTGTCTCAAGCAACGTTCAAAATCATTCTGGGTGTAATTTTTTCGCAATTGTTTTGGCATTAAATCATAGATTTCAGGTGCCAGAGATGCTAGCGATCTACAACCAATGGATTTTTTCCTGGGTAGGTAGTAGTTCTTAGATATGTTCCTAGTTCAGTACGAGTGAGAATTTTTCTTCATTTCAATCTTTTGTTCAAATGCATTCAGTGAAACGTTCCAAAAATATATTTGTCTAGCATCCAAGACTCTACTGATCTCAAAGATCACATCACTGAAATATCCATGGTTCTTATTATAAATCATTTTTTAAATCCATTTTTGAATTATTTCCAATTCATTCAGGTATGTATCGTACGTACACACCTCCTGATCTCAATATGCCATAGATGATTTGGGAATCAACGAAAAATATAATGTTTTCAGTCGTTGTGTACCGAGAAAACTTCTCAAGTATTTGAATCGTAATAAAAGTCTCTAATTTTATTCACTATGTTTTCGGTATATAGGTCCAGTTCAAATGTGGATCAATTATAATTTCTAGATATTTAATTTGTTTAGCCTCTGGAATGAAAGTGATTTCAATTGTGATTGGACCAAGCTCAGGTAAAACGTTTCGTTTTATTGAAGTTCATTGTCAGTGTGTTGAACTTAAATCATTTTTACAAATAACTTCAATTTCTCTTCCTGCCACTTTCTTTGATTTCTGCCAACTTTCTTCTCTGTATATAACTACTGTATCGTCAACAAAACTGATTATTTCACACCTGAGATCAAGTTCTAGAAATCCATTGATATATACAGAGAATGGAATAACAGTGGACCAAATACAGTACCTTGGTGTTCTCGGTATGCAACAGGTCTCACAGAGCTCATAGCATAACCTATCTGGACATATTGGGATCTAATTTTTAGATATGATTCCAGTAAATCCAGTATAACCGATGGAATTGGCCGATTCTTGAGAGAAATCCATGATAACATCATAGAACATAAAAATACCCCGGCTGCCTGTCACGTATTTTTCCCAATCAGAATACATTCAAATCAGTGCAGAATACATTAAAGTAAGAGATACTGTGAAGGATAGATTCTTGGTTGGCAAATGATGATATTATCATGCTTATTTCCATGCGCACCGGACTATGGGAATTTACGCTAACGTCAGAGATCGGAAAAAGGTTTTTGAAACCGATATTACTAATATTCAAAAGCCTAAGATGCATAAGCCCAAACCGAATAGGTACAGCATTTCTCCTTCGAAAATATCTTCAAATCCGTCTGCAATACACTTTGAATGAATGAAACGTTACTGGAACATTAGTAATATTAAATGAAGTTGGGAAGCTGAATACACTTTTTGGTGAATGAATCGAAGGTTTTTGTATAAAGTGTATATTGAAAATTTTTTTTTTTTTTTTGATTCTATTGCAAAGCGCTTTCGACTTTCGTCATCATCAGTGCTAGCCTGGAAGTAAATACTCTGATTGAAAAGAGAACTATATAAATTTTAAATTTTGAGGTTATGAAAATTATGAAACTGGGTAGTTTCTTACTCGTCAGGGTACAGGCATCTTTGACATAAGAGCTGTATACATAGTAAAATTTGATTTATATAAAATTAGTTAAACCCGACGTCTGGGATTCGCCTTGCTGTTCTTCCTTCCCCCCCCCCCCCCCCTTCCTTTTTATCAAATTTTACTATGTATACAGCTCTTATGTCAAAGATGCTTCCTGTACCCTGACGAGTAAGTACTCTACCCAGTTTCATAATTTTCATAACCTCAAAATTTAAAATTTCATATAGTTCTCTTTTCAATCAGAGTATTTACTTCCAGGCTAGCACTGATGATGACGAAAGTCGAAAGCGCTTTGCAATAGAATCAAAAATTTTCAATATACACTCTATACAAAAACCTTCGATTCATTAGTAATATTATTCTAGTCAGATTATTGCATATGTTTTCGATTTGGAAATCAATGCTTTCACTCTTCCCAAGTAACAAATCATATTGGCTGAACCCCGATTTCAGATTGGTCCAATATAGACACATAGTAAATGAAAAATTGATGTTGAACTAATATTAATCAATATTGAGAAAACGATATCTCATTATGAATATTGGCTCAATATTGACAATAAATTTCAACTGCATTTTGTGAGGTTCAATATTGATAATATATGGGTTTGATAACTTATTACCAATATCTGAAATACCATATCAGGTGATGATGAATAATATCAGTTCAACAACATAGATATTTCAATATTGTCTGCATATTTTGTTTATACTCAATTTTCAACATCGAAATCTAATGTATATTCGACATTGTTTGGGAGCGTAGATTGAAATATTGTATTATCACATTAGGTGGCATATCGGTATGATACTGCAATATAGATATGCGAATTCTGATATTGCTTGAATATTGTTTTAACAGTAAAATGAAAATATTCAAAAAGTCATTTCAGAATCACAGCCTGAAAAGGGATATCGGGATTTTGAAAGTGATCACTTAATGTATTCAAACATATATTGGTAATATATTGGTAACGCAATATTTATCACGAATTATTCCAAACAAAATTTGGAAAAATTGAAATATCGTCATTTGGTGGTCAATACCAGAAAATTACGTCCAGAACATTTGGCACAGCAAGTTTGATATTCCAAATCGCCATCACATAAGATGTGTGTTTTCTCGAACATATTTCATTGTTACTTAAGTTTCTAACATTTTTATGTTGTCTCGAAAATAACTAACTTGAAGTCACCACATCTATACCACCCAACTCCTTCTTAGAAACATGTCTCTCCGTGCCGTAGAGTGTATAGTTGTATTTCTCTTCTGAAGGTCGTGAGTTCAAGCCCCGCAGCAGCCAGTTTTTTCCAGGTTAGTATTCGGTTAGTTAATGTGGATGAGTAAAATTTTCAAGTTGACTATTCGATAAAAAAGATATGTAAAATAATGAATATTATAAAAAGCAAATAATCAATGACTTCAATCGTATATTCCTTTCAGGTCGATGAATCATTCACCTAATATCGCCGAATGTTCACATTTTTTTTGTGGCCAATATTATATCTACAATATAAGGTTAATATTTCCGTAATATTGAACCAATATTGGTCTAATATGTTTGTGCTACTTGGGATTAGGGCCAGTCCAAGTATTTTATAATATCTTTGGGCACTTAACGAAACCGCAACACGTGTTTCACCAGGCGAGTTATTGTACCACATAACATGGAATATGGAAGCATTCACAGTCTCTGGGAATTGATTGCGATTGCATCAATTCACATAAATGAGTGATCATTTTTTATCCAACCGTGTGAATATGACCTTCTTGTGTTCACTCATTTTGAGAAAAAACAGTTGTACTTTTAGTATCTCCATGCAAAAAAATACAAGAATTGCAGAAAATCAGTGGTGTACATTTTATTGGTCAAAAATATTGGTACCTTCAGGGACGCCAATGGACATAATGATTTCAATCTAGTTATGGCCAAATCAGCCCCTCAGTATTCCTAATACCACCGAAAAATTCCTAGAAAATCGGCTGAAGGATCGTTGAGATATTCAGGAAAAACTTTTTTTGACACCTCCAACCTTCAGACGAAGCTTTACCGGACCTGTTTATTTGAACTTTTCGTCTTAGAAATACTAGAACAGTCACCCTTTTGACACCCTGTATACATCTTAATGAAACATAATCAATGAAATATTACTTATTCCCTTCGATCTTCCAATCCCTTTTTTCCTCAGATTCTTCAAAGCGCCACCAGCAAAAGACTGCCCGTGATGTCGAGTCGTTTACAACCTGTCACTCATTTTTTCCCTCGACTCCTGCCTTCACCAGGATGAACTCGAGATTGGGTTGAAGGACAAATGGAAGATGTGAGTGAAAGCCGTATAAAAAATCCAATCGATATCCATGTTGAAGGACTCGGCTTCACTTCAATCAGCAACCTCATATATCTTGGAGACGATGCAGACGTAAAACGTATTTTGATAACCCCTGCCAAGGAAGGTTGGCGATGATAATCGAATGAATATACAGAAACGTCGCCGAAGGGAACAAATCGATGTCTACGTATATGAGGATGAATCAGTTTGTATGAGATATTACTCTTGTTATTGTTATTTCACCGTTATGTCAACAGGGAAAAGTTCGAACTCTGAGAAAATTCATATCTTTTATGTTTCTTGAATTAGATATGAGAAGAGGCAACATCCGCATTCAATAAGATGTATTCCCTAGTGAAAAACTGTGCTACTATCTAAGGCTTACTGTGTTGAATTCGCCCAAAGGTGGAAAATTAAGAGTTTCAATAAAAACGGCACTTTTTAGTGTCTTCAACTGTCTACAGTGCAATAAAGCGTGGACCACGTTCGGAATCGGTTAATGGAACTTGCTAGTTCTACCTGCTTGAGAATTGAATGAATATCATTCTCTCCACAGTGGCCACTTGCTGTTCCAGCCCCGTCATATTTGACATTTTTCAATTATCAGTAACTTTGCTAAGGCCTTCGAAATGTCTGTTTATCAAAAAATTATGCCCCAGGTCAGACCCTTGATATTACCACATCAGCATGGTTTCATAAGGATGAGGTCCACTGCAACTAATTTAGTCACTATCAAACAGATTTTATAGGATAACGTTGATACTATGGGTCAAGTGGATGTAATTTATACGGACTTCTCGAAGGCCTTTGATCGCATCGATCATACAATGTTATTAGATAAGTTAGCCAGTTTCGGATTTAGTCACGCACTTACGACTCTTCTTTCGTCATATCTTGAGCATAGAATCAATTATGTTTCGTACAATGGTTTTTCATCGATTCCATTTATCACAACGTCTGGAGTTCCGCAAGGGTCGAACTTGTGACCACTTTTGTTTACTTTGTTCATTAACGACTTAACTAATAATTTGGAATATGGTCATCTATTATTCGCAGATGATCTTAAAATCTACACTAGCATCACGTCATTGCAAGATTGCAAGTTTCTGCAGTCCCAACTGGAAATTGTTGAAAGTTAATGTTCCAATAATAAACTTTACATGAATGTAGCGAAATGCAAAGTGTGTTCATTCAGGCGTAATATGTCCCTAGTGCAATTCTCCTATACGTTTGATAATATACCTCTTTCAGTTTCTGTAGAAGTTAAGGATTCAGGAATCTCATTTGATAACAAACTGACGTTTATAACTCATGTACATAGCACAGTGTCATCAGGTTTGAAGAATTTAGGTTTTCTCATTCGTAATTGTAAATCATTCACAAATATCTCAGCCATCAAAACCCTTTATTTTTCTTTGGTTCGTTCAAAATTGGAATATTGTACCTTGGTGTGGAATCCAATGGAATTTTAATGTACCGCAAGCAGTAACACGAAGACATGTTACTTTTTATTTACCTTACCGAAGAACCAACCTAGGTGATAACTCACCTATAATGGTGATGTGTACTAACTTCAATAAGTATTGCGCTGATTCGGACATTCACAGTGACAAATTGTCTAATATCCTGTCGAATATTCATTATGAAAATGCTTAGATACATAACTTTTTTTTTCTTCTTTATTTTCATCTCTCATTTGATGTATACAACGGTAGCTAATCTTTATTTTTGTATTGTCCTATAATTGGAGGTATCTGTTGGGCAATTGTAATATATTTTCATTTATTTATTTTTCAGTTTGGAAGAATGAGGGCTTAGCTGCAGACAATGCATGCAGTAGCTAGCAACCCACTGTATGAATCACAGGAAGCACCATATACATATGGTTAATCAATTCTGGTACTTGAAGAAGTTGACTCAAATCCAGCCCTCAACCGGTACAAACAGGGCAGAAAACAAGATTGTTGAAATGGATAGCATGGAATATAAGGAAGGAAAGCGTGAGCCCTAGAGGCTGGAGTGCTTTCTGGATACTTTGAACAGGATACAACTCAGACGGTTTCCACCGAGCAAAATCACTGGTATCGATCTGCCGAAAATGACTCTCCTTATCAGGAAGACTCAATAAATTGTCTCTGGTGGGGACTCCTGGTCATACTGGCCTTGAAGGAAACGAAGCAGCCGACTCTCTTGCAAGGGAGGGTGCTGCGAGTTGTTTCCATAGGAACAGAACCCGTCATTGGCATTGCATCATGTTACACCAAACAAACACCCAATTCCTGGTCTGCGAGAAGAGTTTCAGACTTCTGGCATTCTCCAATGCATTCATTCACAGTATACCTTCGTATCTATTGAACCACCGTTTTGAATATGTTTGTAAACCACTAACTCACATAATTAATGTTTCTCTAAGTGTCGGACAGTTTCCTTCTAACCTAAAATTATCTATTATCCTTTATTCAAACCTTGTTTGAAAAAGGAGGTCCTGATTGCTTTGAGAACTACAGGCCGATTAGTCTTCTCAGTACATTCTCGAAAATTTTCGAAACGGTAGTGTATGAACAGTTATTTACTTCTTTCGAAAAGAAAGACCAGAGATGTATTAACACCGGCCGTGAAAGCCTACATTCTTACAATATCTACAACAGTCTTGATGCCGGCAATATCTGCTGTGGAGTATTTCTGGACTTATCGAGGGCTTTTGACTATTGTTTTTGAAGTCTTATTCACAAAATCAAGCCACTACGGTGTTCGTGGCACAGAACTGAATTGGTTGAAAACTTTCATGTGCGGACGTATGCAATTCTTGAAAATCAAGGACCCGAAATCAAACCAAACTATACAGTCAGGGCCCCTCGAGATTACCAGAGGTATTCCGCAGGGTAGTGTGCTCGGACCACTAATTTTCATAACACACATCAACGATCTAAGCTTCAATATGGAAGAAAATCGAACCATAATTAACTATGCAGATGACAGTACCATCTTCCTTTCAGCACCAAACTTACCAGAACTTGTATTGAAAGGAAACTTAGTGATCAGCAAAGTTAAACACTGGTTCTCAAACTCAAAGCTGATACTCAATCAAGATAACAAACAAGCTCTGTATATTTTGGAACCAGTCGGAGTGTAGATAAACCCGATACTACAACTTTTAATAATCATCAAATACAACTGTCTAGTTATATGAGGTGTTTGGGTGTCTCCATTGATGAAACTTTGAGTTTTGCCAAGCATATAGAACTTCTTTGCAAGGATTTGAGTCGTGTCTGTTACGGCCTTAGAATTTCATCTAGAAATAATAATGACAACATCACAAGATCATTTTATTTTTCCGATACACTAGAGCCGGATATGGGATCATTCTCTGGGGTGGAAGTAGTAGTATAAGTGAAATTTTCAAAATACAAAAAAATGCGATTCGCATAATAAAAAAACTGAAATATAGAGACGCATGTAAAGGCCACTTTAAAACTTCAGGACTCCTCACTATACCAGCCTTATCTACGAATGTATAAAATTCATTTTCAATCACCGACATTACTTTGAAAATTTCCGAATCACCCATAGATACGGAGCTAGGAATACTATGGATTTCAACTATCCTTATCACCGCCTGTCTCTTTTAGATAAAGGAGCACTCTACTTAACTCTAGCATCAAATTTTTCAATCATTTACCATCAGCTCTCAAGAAAAATCAGGATTTCATCAAAGTGTAGAAACAACTTGTAAAAATTCTAAGTGATATTGAGCCATGTAATACTTCAGATTACTTGAACGCCAACTTAAATATGTAAACGAATAATATCTCTTCATACTCTTCATCAAAATATTTTCCAAAACTATCTTCAATTTTTCTTTTGACTGGATTGTAAATTTTTGTTTAATCATGTATCTGAGTGCAATAAAGTTTATTATTATTTTAATGAAGAGACTTGGACTGTCGGAAGATCCAGCGTACCGTCTGTGTTTGGAAAATTATGATACAGCAGAGCATATACTCTTTGCCTGCCCCGCCGCGGACCGATAAGGTTTGCGATGTTTGGCAGAGTTTCACTCTCGCCATCGGACCAGAAAGGTCATTCTCCAAATAACCTGATCGGGTTCATCAAGAAGCTACTGGCTTCATTGGGTGAAGTATGAATTTGATGAGAACCACAATAAACCCTCGCGGGTTGCAGTGAACCTAACCTAACCTCCACAAACAATAGAAAAGAGAGTACTCACAACCGTAACAGTATATTTCATTATTCGTTGAGATGTGAATGTTGTGTGTGATGATTTGCAACAGACATGTTACCTATCGTACTGGAGCACAAAGTTGAATATCATGATTGACTTTAAAGAAAGCATCCCATCCTCCGAATAGAAATAATTTAAAATTCTGAATAAGTCATCCAAAGTTGACCTAGATGAGACTACAGTCCACATTGTCACTTGATCTGGAAATGACCAGTCAATGCACCATTTAAGGAAAACTGTACCGATTCCACAAAAAAATGTTCTTTTCAATTTCAGAAATGATAAAAATAAAGTACATACGAGAAGAACTTGCCCTTTTCAGAAATGAGGGAAAACTCTTCCGTCAGCAAAACTCGCGCCATACATAAAACTTTCCGCCTTATTCAAATTTGTTCCACTTTGTAACGTCCCGCAATATTTTTTCACTGTCTCATTCTTCCCCTCATACATTTTCTTGAAACAGCACTATAATAAGCGACGGTGGCACTCCTACGATTCTGCGAACTTCGAAATAACAACATTTTTCCAGATCCAAGGGTATTCCTTCGAGTATGAGATCGTCGGCTTTGAAATAATGCATCATAAATAATGAAAAAACGTTTCATTCCAAAGTTGGGAGGAGATATGGCGTTATCAAGTCGACTCAGTGTTGCCAACCCGGAATTTGAAAAAGACGGAGGCCGGATTGAGAAGGTAATATGTGATTTTTGGCCGTGATTGGTTTTCGTCATCACAATTTCAATAACAAAATTTATTACGTTTTCTTGGTTTTTTACTTCATTTCCCTTTGTGAATAACAATCATTTTTTGCCCCCATACTTCGTTTGGCAGATCGCATAGCACTTGTCCCTTTTCCAAATATTGTTACAATTATCCGTTTCGTTGTACTGGTTACCACAATGATGCAACATGGTTCCTGAAAGGTTGGTTACCTATGTCACCTGAGTAGCCGATAAGAAATATTTTGTGAGTTGAGTAACTATGACAAAGTGCATGACAGTTTTCTATTCTGGTGATTCGCGTCCATTTCTGTTCATTCATTGAGGAATGAGGGTATCTGAAGTACTGAGTAATTATTCTCTAACAGAGAAATTCACCTGAACAGATTGTTCGAAAGATGATTTAATTCACCATATCACAAGATAAAAATAACCGACAATTCCAAGCTCTTTACTACTACTTGAACACTCTATAATATTATCCCTCTGATAATATTTTTGAAAATAGATTTGCTACATCTGCCTATCATTTTATTTTGAATTCATACTCCAGAGCAGGGGTCGGCAAGTAATTTTAGGTGGGGTCCGGATACTGTAGGAAAATTTTAACAGAGTCCAGAAAAAAACAAATATTAATAATAAAGTGCTACATATTATTTTGGTTTCAAATCACATTCTGAATTATGAAAGAAATACAAGACCTCTATCTGATGTGAGAAACTACACCGAAGTCTTGAGCCAGTTTATTATAGTCTGGTTCTCGAGAGGAACTTCGAAATTCGAAGTGTGCCTTTTAGGTGAGCGTCTGTTGATCTCGACTGATATTTGTTTTTCAAAAAATTCATGTTTCACATATGTATGTCGAGCCAAACATAGTGGGAAATCGACAGCTAGTCTTTTACAATTTTCATATTTTTCTGGGACATGTTTGGCACAAATTTCTTCAGTGGATACCGTTCTATACATTTGCAAAGACACATCTTCTTGCAAATAAATTATTCCATTTGATGTAATGGCTTTGACAGATTAAATAAATATGGCAGCCACATCTGTCCATTTTGCCGCTTCATCAATTCCAAATGGAGATGTAAGAAAAGGAGATAGCTTGCCTATCTCTGCAAAGTCTTGGAATCTTGTAACAAATTCGCTCTTGAGATCGACCAGAATTCTCACCAACTCTGCAACGTCTTCTTCAGAGGTCTATTTTTTAAATTCAAGAATTATCGGAAAATGATTGAATTGTTGTTCAACCATTTCTTTTTCAAAGATATCCAGCTTACGACAAAAAGCAGACACGCTTTGTATCAGATCACATATTTATTTTCCATTTCCTTGTAAATATGTATTGAGCGCTTTCAAATATTTCAGAATATTCTTCAGAAAATTTATAAACTCAAAGTGCTTTCTGGCTCCCTGCGAATCCCAGTATTGCAAGAAGGAGAATACTTGTTTTTTTATTAGTCAGAAACGTTCAATAACTTGACCTTCACTTAGCCAACGAACATTGAAAACGCAGAATCAATCAATGGCCTTGAATAAGTCTTCTCCTCGAGTGTTTACTTTCGACGGCAATATCGCTAGCAACTCTTTCCTGAAATTATGACACTCAATGTCAAAAATTCTTACGAAAATTGTCATTTCTTCATCATCAACAATGTCACATGATTCATCAAGTGCTATGACGTAGCAAGACGCCTTTTGCAGAAGTTCAAGAAGAGTGTTTTTAATATCCACAGCAAAATTTCAGTTCTTCGTGTATTACTTCTCTCTGATAATGGAATACTTTGAATTGCAGAGACATTTTTTTTCTTCAAAAAGTGACTGAACTACTGTCAACATATATTTCTCCTCTATCTGGGAAGATCTAAGATGAAAAAGGCTGTGATAGCACTCAATCCCAATAAAATCAATGATTATTATTGCTCTATTGCACAAAAACTGAGTGAGAAAATAACTATTCCTTACGATCCTTTGTTGAATCTAGTAGGTATCAATATTGAGGAGAACCTTATTCTATATGACACAAATATTGATGAATTAGTCGAAATCTTGAGGTATATAAAAAATAAAAACGCAATTGGTTATGATGGAATCTCAGTTAATATTATCCAAAATCTTCCAATCGATGCACTCAATACACTTGTATCTATCATCAATAACTCCTTTCACGAAGGACTTTTTCCTGATTGCCTGAAAACTTCAGTTGTCATCCCACTACACAAAGGTGGAGATTCAGATGATCCCTCGAACCTTCGCCCGATCGCCCTCATTCCAACTTTGGCCAAAGTCATTGAGAAACTGGTGAAAATACGTTTAACCGCTTTCCTAAAACGCCACATTATTTTAAGTGAGAATCAGTTTGGTTTTCAAAATAATAAAAATACGCATGATGCCATTTTTTCATTTCTATATGACACTTACTCAAAGTTGAATGCCGGTAATGTAGCTGCTGCAGTCTTTTGCGATCTATCAAAGGCATTCGACTGTGTTGACCATAAAATTTTACTGAGAAAACTTCACCTGTATGGCTGCAGAGGAACCACGTATAAATGGTTTGAATCATACCTATCAGGAAGGAACCAAATGGTGTTAACAGCGGAACTTTCTGGAAGAAAGGCAATTATGTCTGGAGTACCCCAAGGATCGGTTCTTGGTCCCATTCTGTTTTTATTATACATTAATGACCTGACCAACTTGAACATATCTGGGAGATTCACCCTATTTGCGGATGACACCACGATATTATGGACCAGTAAGACCTCTAACACCTTACCCAACTTAATATCTGCCGATATGAAAAAAATAAAGGAATGGTGTGATGCTAATTTGTTATCTTTCAATACAGCAAAAACCAACATCATATCTTTCAGATGTTCTCTTGACGACCTCACATTCAATAATAATATACTGATTGAGAACAAGCCTCTAACAAAATTTCTTGGCATCCATATTGATAGTAAGCTCAAATTTGATGGACACATCAAGCATCTCAAATGTAAGATTTCTGCTGGATGTTACGCAGTGAGAGTATCTTCATCGAATTTGGGATCTAAAACCGCGAAAACTGTGTATTACGCCCTGATAGAGTCCCATCTACGGTATGGAATACCTTTCTGGGGAGTCAGCAATTCTTCGGCACTTCAATCAGTCTTAGTACTGCAGAAACGGGCTATAAGGTATATGCGTAAACTAAAACCCCGTGATTCATGCAGAAACATTTTTGTTGAAGAAAAAATATTAACAGTAATCGCGTTATTCATTCTAGAATCAGTTTGCCTCATATACAAGAATGTGTCATTGTTTGAGGTTTCACGCAGTCATTACAACACCCGTTCTAATATGTTGAAATTGCCAATCCCCTCAACAAATTTGGTCAGAGATTCGATTCATTATAATGGAGCTAAGATGTACAATCACCTTCCCTCAGACATAAGGGAGGCGAATATGAACAATATAAACTTTAGAAAAACTATCAAGAAGTTTCTGGCAGACAGGCCCTATTATAACTTGCAGGAGTATTACAATGATAAATTTGAATGACAAGATGCACATTCGGCATGTAAGTTTCTGAGTGGTGCGTTACTAGTATGTACGTGTGTATGGGTGTATATGTATGTGTCTATATGTGAATTTATAGGAATAAATATGTATATGTATGTTGTGTATAAATAAGTGTGTGTGTACGTTTGTATATTTTTAACGACTCAGAGGAATTTTAACTGCGTTTCTGTGACTCTGAACGGTGTCGTTCCTATTACTTTATATGTTCATCTCTTATTTTAGATAGTTTTATGTTTTCTATATATATTTTATCAGCATTGTATATTTTTCTCTCTCTATTTTATCTACATTCTTACTGCTATTTACAAGCTTTGTCCACAAGATTTACACTTAATGACAATAAAGTATATTTATTATTATTATTATTATTATCTCAGAATCTGAAAAAGGTTTCTGGTGTTTATCAAGCGTCCAGCACACACGTAACGCTGCTTCGAACTAGTGATTTTGTACTCTTCGTAACAACTGAGATATGTCTGGATTTTTTCACGAGCCTGACTGCCAAGAGAAAAGTTTTTGTGGAATTGCTGGAGAGCTGTTTCGTAGTGTCGCTTCAACTTTCCACTTTTAACAATAGCTACAGTTTTATTGCATATAAGGCATAAGGAACCTCTTGAGGCCTATCAAGCAGCGTAAAACAATATTGTTCAATCATCTTCCAAAAACCTATTATTTTCACTGTCGGTCGACCTTTCGTTTTTGAGGATCCATATCAACATAGGTACAGAAAGATTTTTCATCAAACGAACGAAAACGTTGTGCTGCAACTGATGACTAACGAATGAAATCATGCAACTTGGTAGATTCAGAGACTGGAGTTTTCAAGAGAGAATCGAAGTACGTAGATCTACGTGAAAAAACGTAGAGACGGCAACGCTGGCTCGACTTGCATTCTCCACTTTTACGCAGGCGAATGCTAGACTGGAGATACGACGGCACGTATTAATCTATTTTTCCTCAAAGAATATTATGTACCCTCCGTAAAATGAAAAAAGCATTATTCAAATATGTTTCCATTCTATGGAACTGTGGGGAAAAAAATTGCATTATCCGTTCCTAACACGGGTAAGTATAAACGATATCTATACACTGGCTTTGTCTCATGAAGTGACGTCCATAATATGTGTGTTTCTTTCGATTGCAATACATCAACCTGATCCGCAAATAATAAGAGGTTGAGAATAGTATGCCACATGCCAAGGCAGAAAGTGCATCATTTATCTCCAGAAAAATATTGTTTATGGAGTCCTTGTTGAATAATTTCTCGATAGATAATGTTAATTAACTCTACTATGTACTATTTCATTCAGAATATGTTGAAATGATATCATGAAATGAGAATGAAATTTGAATTCACAATGTTATTTCACTAGAATTTTGTGTTCCAAGAAGGCATTCCATTTTCAATAGTATTAACGATGACTTGGTAGAAATAATGGGATGGGGTAATTTCAACTTTTTTTTTTCGCTCCGTGGAAGCCTCCCTGAGGAACTTGACCACCTTAAACAAGCGTTAAAAGGGAATGGGTATAGTGAAGCCGAATTCGAACGGGCAATACGACCCAAGAGAGAGGACACGAAGGAAACTGTAAATAAACCTGTTGTGGGAAAAGCCTTTATGCCATATATAAGAGGTGTGACAGATCGGATAGGACGAACGCTGGAAAAACACGATGTGAAAGCAATACTGATGCCAACACGAACCGTCAGAGATAGTTTAAGGTTAGCCAAAGATCCAAGAGAGCAGTGGGCAACACCAGGTGTGTACCGGATTCCGTGTAGCTGTGGATCACTCTACATTGGAACCACTAAAAGAAGCATCAAGACACGGCTATCCGAACACAAGAGAAATTGTCGCCTAGGACAGTCAGACAAGTCGGCAGTAGCTGAGCATGCACTCGGAGAAGGCAATCACGCGATTGCATTTGACGGAACGGAAGTGATTGACA
Organism: Zygogramma bicolorata; assembly: GCA_032362365.1. Classification (NCBI taxonomy): domain Eukaryota; kingdom Metazoa; phylum Arthropoda; class Insecta; order Coleoptera; family Chrysomelidae; genus Zygogramma; species Zygogramma bicolorata. The sequence continues at coordinate 249,091 of JAVJAQ010002015.1, forward strand.
GAACGCAGAGCTACTGTCCCAGGTTACACAGAGAAGCGATAGAGATTCACAAACACAAAAACAATTTCAACCGAAAAGAAGAAGGCATTCACATCAACAAAGTCTGGTTACCAGCTCTAAAGCACACACGGCCCAAACCAGTCAATAGGAAACAAGCCACGCCCATCTCCAACACAATAACATCGGACGTCGGACAGGAGAACAGGTATAAAGCCGATCATAACGTCAATGAAGCAGTATCTACTGTGAGAACGAGATCATTGCGTCCGTTACCTCACAGACTTTGATAATGCCTACCATAGTCGTAGGCGAAACGTCAGGAATAAAAACCTGTGGACCACGGCCATCAAACCCGGAAAACATCCAAGAATCAATTTGCTAGAAGGTGGTTTGACAATGTTCGTTGCTGAGTGGTAATGGTTCGGACTTCCATTGCCTATATTATAAACTCTATTGAAACCTGTGGAGTTCCCCAAGGATCAGTCTTGGGCCCATTTCTGTACTTACTTTATGTTAATGACCTGACGACACTTGACATTTCAGGCAGTGTCACCATATTATGGAAAAAAGATAAGGAATCTGATCTTCATCAAATCATCAACACAGATATAATAAAGGTCAAAGAATGGTGCGATTCGAACCTTTTATCATTCAACATATTGAGAACCAAGGTAGTGTCCTTTAAATGTGCAGTTGCTGATATTTCCTTAAACCACCAGATTATTGAAAACAGCGTGTTTTCCAAATTTCTAGGACTATACATTGACAACGGTCTTAAATTCAATAAACATGTCAAAATCTTGAATAAAAAATTGTCCTCTGGTTGTTATGCTGTGAAAATTGCTTCGAACGAACTAAGATACCCAACCGCAAAGTCAGTATACTACTCCTTGATAGTCTCATTTGCGATACGGTATTCCATTCTGGGGAGTGTGCAGTGGTAACGCTCTCCAGAGTGTTTTTGTTTTACAAAAACGAGCCTTGAGATACCTTTGTAATCTAAAATTTCGCGATTCGTGCAGACATCACTTCAAGCAGCACAATGTACTCACCGTTGTGTATATATTCATACTTGAAACAGTGTGTCTTGTAAACAAACATGAACAAAATTTCATTACAGAGAGTAAATACGCCACTCGTCAGAGTAATCAACTCAAACTACAATTACCATCTTCCATTGTCGTTAAAGATTCAATTATATATAACGGCTGCAAAATGTACAATCACCCTCCAAATAATATTAAAGATATACCGTCCAACGCCATTTTCAGAAAAGCAGTGAAAAGAGTTCTTACCGATAGAGCCTATTATAGTTTGGAAGAATTTTATGCGGATAGGATGCAATGATAGGTGATAACTGTGATATCATATATCTGCCATTAGTGTTTGCTATATTCTAAATAAGTGACTGATTGTTTTGTTTAAGTTTAGTATTATATTGTGGTGACAATTTTTCATCAACTGTTTTCAATTCATTTTATATTTATATATACACGCTTTGTCAATAAGATTTTATTCTTTGATGATAAAGCATATTTTGATCGATTGATTTATTGACCTGTTGCTGAGAACGAATGGATAAAAATCCAAATTAAATGAAGTAATCGAATCCAAACAAGAGGTTGAAATGTATTTTTTGGTCAGAAATAAATCAAAGGTTTGATTGATCAAAGCAAATGATGTTGTGAAAAAAAAATAGAGATATGGATTATGGAATATAAGTCAAAAAATGCAAATAAAGAAATGAATAAAGTAGTATGAATAAATTTTCAAACCAAGTTTCAAGTTGAGTGTACTCACGACGTTTCGATTACTGGTATCCGCAATCGTCTTCAGCACCCGAAAAAATTTCGCATTGAAGAAATTCATGATGATAATCTTACCTAAATGATTATCTTTCGTAGGATCTGCGAGTGTGATAGTGGTGTCGTCAGCGATCATTTTCAAATGACCATCTCTCACATACTGTGTAGAATGATTGACAAATCTAACAAATAGTAGAGGACCAAGAACAGAGCCCTGATGTACTCCTAACCTGCTCCCACTTTCTTCAAACACTGCCCTACTCAGCTTCATAATTCGGCTGCGAACATTCAAACATGAGGAATATTTTTTTGATCTCTCTCCTTCTCCACATCGATCACAAACACTTTTTTCTAGATTTTTCCTTTATTCTACTTCTTTCATGGAAGTTGTGATTTCGATTATATGATTTGGAGAAGAAAAAAGCCAAGCAATAATTCTTCAAACTTAATTCTCCACAAAAATACCAAGTTCATAATCATTCAAACTGTTTGAATTTATGCTATATCCATCCAACGAAAAGAGTAAGCCAAACAACGATTGATGCGTGATCAACGCGTGATCGAAACGTTATTACCACATACATTTGCATCTATTGGGTGGAATAAACACGCTAGGAATCAAACGTGAATAAATGAGACCTCTTCAATCCTCAGCTTGCACAAGTTTAGATAATCCAGCTAATAGTGTGGTGGATAAAGTATAACTGAAAATCCAGATCCAAAAACTCGCCCCTCGCTTCAATGGTTCCGTCCAACAAGACGCCCAGGAGTTCGATGGTTCGATATTTATTGAAGGGTTCACATGAAAACGTAAATCGAAGGAGAAAGGAAAAACTTGAACATATTCAGATTGAAACTAATGAAAATTCAAGAGACGTTGAAAACGCTCGAGTATCTAGGTTGAGTGACATCGAAAAAGCACAAGAATCATGGTCGAGATAGCTGCGCGTGGACAACTCGCATATAGTAGACATCTTCCAATTAAAATCGACGTTGAAATGCACACATTGCGGACACTGTTCTGTAACCTTCGACCCCTTTTGGGACATGTCGCTACCTATTCCACAGAGAACCGATCAACTCAAATTATCTCAGTGCTTGGATTCTTTCACCAGAGAGGAGACGTTGGATGGGGATGAGAAGCCGACGTGTTCCAAGCGTAGAGAAAGGCGGAAATGCACGAAGTCATTTTCGATCCACAAGTTCCCTCTTGTGTTGGTGATCCATCTCAAACGTTTTTCTCCAACAGAGAGATTCAGAGGAAAATTGAATGTCACTATCGATTTCCCGTTGGAAAGTCTAGACATGAGCAATTACGCTGCAGCCAATGGAGCCCATTGCCGTTACAAACTCTACGCGCTCTCCAACCATAGCGGCACAGCGGCCACTACATGGCTTACTGTCGACGCCCTTACTCCGAAATGTGGTACGAATACAATGATTCCCATGTGTCACCGATCTGTTCAAAATCTCTCGTGAGTGGCGAGGCGTACGTTTTATTCTATGAACAAGAGAATGCTTATGAACAGGAGGAAACGGAATTTTCTACTTGACATTATTTTATATTTTATTCTATTTCATTTATTTTCATTTTTCATTCATTTACACTTTTTATTTCTTGTTATAATTTCTATTTCAACTTGTGATTTTATATCATATTAACTACTTTCGGTAATATCATACGCATGGATTCAAGGGAAAAATCAGCTATCTGACAGGAAAAGCCATTTTAAGGACTGAGTTACATTTTTGTTGTCTCATCACACCAATGAGACAACAAATGGTTTAGTGACTATTTGATTATCGAATTGCACTCATTATACTTTTCGAGCATAGTATAATATTCATCCAGTAGTAAATGACAGAATTATCAGCCAAAAATTGGCCGGGACGTGTTAAAATACTTATCAACTTTGTCATAGTCCCAGATAAAACTATCTGCTTCAACGTAATTTTTTGTGTTCAGGTACATTCTAATTTCAATTGTTCATGCCATTGGATAATTCCAAATTCAGAATTGTAATTCGTTTATAATTCTCAGGACTCTGGAGTACCCCTTGAATTTGTTCCATTTCGAAACGATATATTAAGATATATGCAATGTTAAGAACATTATAATTGGTCTCATTGCATGAATGAATATTATTTCATTCATTTATATTTCAAATATCAAATCGTTCACCCAATTCAGATATGGAAAAAATATGACAAAAGAAGACCGTGAAGCTGCAACTAAATCGTCCGTTGTAACTCCCACCTTGAATTTTTTTCACCAAAGTTTCATGATGGTCATCTCTCATATATCAACATAATTTATTACCATTCCGTTTCATTGCTGATTTCCAGTAATTTCATCGTTTTCTCCCAGAGCAGATACTAAAATTTCCATGTAAAGGTTTCCATTTCATTTCATTGTTGTATGAAAAAACCCCGATGCGGTCAAATTCAATCACTTTAGGTTCGAAGTATCCGGGATTTTCTCTTACTCCTTCAACTATAACGAAACGGTTATTGGTTTGAGTGTTATAGCCTCCGGTTTTATCCAATTGTGTTGGGATCTACAGAAATGTTATTTCCTCGGGAAATAAAATTACACATTCATTGAGAACAATCCAGGTAGTGCTATCTGTGTATACGGAATGATTCTGCGAGAAGCGGTAATAATAAATGCAGTTTTATAACCCAATAAAGAGATTTTTATATTGAAATCAGAGATAGATATGAGAAAGTTATTTCCTGCATTCACTCGTACCATATACACTACGGTCCTAAAGTAACGGATGAATCCATTTTTCACGTAATTATGAATGCAAATGAAAAATCCTAGAGCGTTTGAAAGGGTTTTCAATTTGGTAGACGTGCCGAAATTGAATGGCCAGCCCGTTTTAGCGATCTGACTCCACTTGTTCTTTATTTCTGTGAAGCTATTCAAAATTAAAAAGGATACCAACTCACCGCATCAGGCAAGAAATCAATCAAATCATCGCAAAACGATGTCGAAGAATATTAACACCATCAATTTTTTTGTCAGGAGATGAACGGTTTCCATTTGGAGCATATGCTTCAGACTTAGAATTATTATTTCAAATATTGTTGGGAGCGTTGAACTTTATTTCGTTACATGGTATCATTAATGAATAAATTGTACAAATTGAACATATGAATATTTTTGTTACCAACGCCCAATTCAAGGTATCCTACGCTACCCCTCTCCCCCTAGGGGATTGATGGGTCAGTTGCATGATATTATTGAACAAGTGTATTTTCAAATATAAAAATTAACATATTTCAGGATTTTTCACTTACATTCATAATTTCGTAGAAAATGAATTTATCCTTTACTTCAGGACCTCACTGTATATGACGAGAACAGAGATTTGTAACATTTGTGAAAATACTTCTCGTGAATATCAACTATTTTCCAAACACATCGCGAGGTCAGTGATGTCTATTCTTTACAATTTGTATGCAGTAGTACGAATCAAACGCCAAATTTGAAAGTTTCGAGTGGTAGAATATAATTTTGGGGGTCAATGAAAAATATATTCATATTCGGATACGTCAATCCCAAAAACACCACGAACGAAAGGCAAAATTCTGGAAAAATAAGGGATAATAAATTGGAATTACTGTTTTCACTTACTGACTTTTTCATCATCCAGTGACCAAACTGATTTGCGATTTCATCGGTAGTAAGCCATCTGCATAGCCCACTGTGATACTCGAATTCCAATGGATTCTATCAATTCGTTAATGAAATCATGAGTTTATATTTACAATTAAGAGTTCGATTCATTTTGAACATTAAAATGGTGATTCACGCTATAATTCCCATTTGGCATTTTTCAGCGTCATTACTCACCACGAGTCTTCTTTACGAACCGGTGTCCTTAATGGATTATTGAATAGTATATGCAACGATCTTGTAATGATGGTTATTAATACACGATAAATAATAAAGAACTATTAATATTATATTCACATCTGTATTAAACACAATAATAGTAATTAATCATATTTCTTTGAAGAAAACTACAAAATTGTGATCAGAAAAATACAGCAATGAGAAATGAAGAGAAGAAAAAAGAAAAATACCCGAGATGGTATCGAACCTTAGCTGGCTTCGCCACGAGCTACCTTACTGAATTTTATCGAATATGAAGAGATACCTTTGTTATAGTTTTTCGTACATTTTCTTAGATTTTTGTGGTAGAATATTCTGCTTTCTTCAAAATGTTTGAAGGAGTCGCTGATCTGATACATTTTTATAATATCATTATCGAAGTTTAGCTCTATTTTATGGAAATTCAATACCTACTGATTTCGACAAACGTCAAATGCACAGCATAATTGATTGAAAAATAATGGGTTAATATGGGTTAAAAATCTGTAACGTAATGAAAAATTTGTTTCATAATGAATCTCATTATAAAAGGGATTCTGGGCATATAATTCTATTTATTTTTCACTTGTCCATTACTGCTTTATAATACTTTGGCAATGGTTGCTTTCAACAGACCCATAACGCCCGGGGCCTTATAGAGGGCATTATGAATCATAACGCGCGCTAAATATTTTTTTCTATAGTTCAATAAATAAATTACTCAGAAAAATTGTATTTATAACAGTACATGAAAAAGGGACTAATTATTTTCTCTCAAATGGAAATTACAATTTCCCTAAAGAATTAGTACCAAGTTTGAAGTTCTGAGAGTTGACCAACGATGAACTTCTAGATGTGCATTCGGTTTCGTTCGGAACGTTAACGTTTTCTTTTCCGGAAACGAAATGGGCTACCATTGTGATAATTTTGTCCTTCGAGCAGATACTTTCTTCAATATAGCTCTCCGCTCCGTTTCTGGTACCTTGATCAGTAAAACGGCTTCTCTGTCTTCAATGTGATCAATTGTCATCTTGACCATTTCATCGCGTCTTAAGCCTCCAAATACGACCATTACCAGAACAACTTTATGTTCCAGAAAATTATTATCTGGAGCTTTTCTCATGAAAAGTAATACTTGCCCTCCTTCCAACCCCTTTGATTTATAAGGAATGTATCCTTTTGATCTAACTTTCAGAAAAGCAATCAGTATTGAGTAAAATAAATGAAAAATATTAATATTTTTCTTTAGATGAACTCACCAGTTTCTGGATGTATTCCATTGAGACAGTTTCATTTACGGTACTCACTCTGTTTTCATCTTTCCATTTCAAAAAATGGTCATACTACGTCTCGTATAAATATTTGGATTTCACTGGCAGTGATAGGTGCCAGCCGAAACCTACTGTGTAGACTGGCCTGAACAGATTGTTCGAAAGATGATTTGATTTAACGCCAGTCTGCATGTATGCCCACTGACTATGTCAAGTGTTGATACATATCCTACATATATGGTAATTAAAACTACGAAGGACTTGAGATGAAGGATTGTTATAGCTGTAATTGGTGTAATGAATTTGTACTCAATAAGGCAGGATGCCTTGTATCAGAGGCATTCTTCAGATTGGAATTTACTTCGAGAAATGAACTTGAACAGTGAATATCGCCAATAAGAATTTTGAACATGTGCGTCGATTCAAGAATAAACAGGCGATGAACAGGAGATATTTGCATTTGAACTGTAATTTGCGTATAAGTTTTGAGAACGGAAACGGATTTAGTTCCTGAAACATTAACGATAAGTATTTTCATACATATATTAGTTCTCATTATTTTTTGATAGCCAAAATTTGAGATATACGAGAAATTGCTGACTAATTGGACTCATTCTATTCAGAAAAACTGTTTTTCAATAGAGGCAGCAACTTTTCGGGGTAGATTAAATATCTGCCCTTCTACACTTGTATAGATTCCAATATTAATTCTTATTTTTTCAGATTGTGGTAGGTTACAAACCCAAAAAACTACGGAACAAATATTGATCCACCACAAAATAATGACGTTGAAACAGTACAATGAAATAATAATGGTGCGAAAATGATTGAGGTGCCAATAAGTTCACATTTTGAAGGATATGTGCGTTGCACTTTTCTCAGATTCAAAGTGTGGAATGCACGATAGATCAGCATACATATTTTTTATGAATTATATCACAGGAAAAAATATTAAACATTCATCAATATGATATCAAGCATTCCGTCTTGAACTTTCAACGACATCAATCTTGAAGATATGCTCGTAATTACTCCTACTCTGAATGAATTGAGTGTATTGGAAAAATCGCTACGAATACGGTGAACTTGTTTTGCCTTTCCCAGAGTTTCAACAGAAAATGGTAATTGATACCTAACCTCTTTCGAAACTTTCCAACCTCTTCCTCTTTCATCCAAAACGTCATTTCACCAATCGAAATTCACGAAGTGTTTTGATCGCCGCTACTGTGTAAACATAAACAAGATCATAAATAGTAGATCACAGACTGTAACAATTGGTAATTTTTCATCTCGAAGTGTTCTCGTTACCTCAGGTGTTCCCCAAGGTTTCCACCTGGGACCCTTATTGTTCAACATTTATATAAATGATTTTAGTTCATGTTTCAAACTCTCCAGATTTTTGATAGAAGCGGATGACCTCAAAATTTTCCATACCGTTGAAAATGAAAATGATATCTCACTTATCCAAAATGATATTGAACGTTTGGAAAGTTACTGTGTCAAGAACTTCCTATTTATTAATCTCAAAAAGTGTTTCAGAATAACTTTCACTCGGAATAAAAATATTATCGAATCTGAGTATATTCTATGTGCCCAAAAAGTCGATGCCGTCTCTGAAATTGAAGACTTGGGTGTCATTTTTGATAATAAAATGCTATTTGATGAACACATAATTCACATCTCCAATAAAGCAAATAGAATGTTAGACTTCGTTTTGCGGACATGTTTTGAATTCAAGAATATACTCACTATTCGTACTCTATATATGGCCTATATTAATAGTATTCTCAGTTTCGCTTCAGTTATATGGAACCCCAACTACCTAATTCAAAAATGCTGGAACATATTCAGAATAAATTTGTCAATTATATTATAAATAAAAAAATGCGTTCTGGCTCAGTCATTAGTTCTTCTGAGGTTAAACAAATGCTCAATCTCATTTCCCAAGAAAATAGACGTCACATGGCCGATGATTTAAGATTCGTCCATAAACTATGCAATCATCAAATTGACTCTGTTTCAATCTTGCACTCCTTGACTAACAATATACCTACACATCACACCCGAGCTCATTCTTTGTTTTACACCGATGCTTCTCACACTAACTATTTTCTGGATTCTCCTCTCCACAGATGCGCAAAGTCATACAACTCCATGAGCAACTCAGTACATATCGATATTTTTTCCCACTCGTTGAACTCCTTTAATGGTGCTCTGAAAAGATATTTCATGAAAGAAAATATCCAATAATTATCACATGATTATATTCTCTTTCCGCTCACGTCTTTAACACAAACATATATTGTATCTATTTCAGTAAGAGTTGATACTGTAAATATTTAGGGAATACTGCTTTGGGCACGTCCTGTTTGTATTCAATTGAAATAAATAAATAAAAATAAATAAATAAATAAAAGATAACCCTGGCCCGATATTATAGCTACCACAAACTGTATAGTACCGAATGTAGAAAAAAACGCCAAACTTAATCAATAACTGAATTCCCACCCAGTTTTCAAAAATCAAACTTAACCTTCTCATCCGGCATTTTCCAATCAGAGGCGATGTCACTCATCAGTCAGTCCATTTTTATTTTTTTAAACGCCGCCAATATTCCAGTGGTCATTTCAGCATTGCCTATTTGTAGCAATCCTCGTGACAAATCTGAGATTTGTGGAATATTATTGGTATGTCAAACAGATTCATTAAAAAGAAACCAATGTATAAAGACATATTTTCAACTCCTATGTAGGCAGATAGCATTTACCAATAATGACCATAGTCACATTTGCTCATGTTGTTCGTCTATTTGCGATGCCTGCTTGGATTACAGAATTAATTGAGATTATCCTGCTAATTTTCATTTATGCAAGATATGCTATCGTTGAATTTGAGTCGAATCCAAATTTGGCCAATAACCATTCTATGTTAATTTACTGCTGAAGCTATATGAGGTAACACCATTGATTACAACTTTAGGAGTTTTCAAAGAAATAAGAGCAATTACTGTTATTGTCTTCAATGAAAGAATTGATACATTACTTATATTTCTCATTTACCTGTTGTAGAAAAAATAGCGTATGCAACCTTTGTGGTAATGGTTATTACATGGTCGTTGCATAATATCTCTCTGTGATGAGATTTCATGTTGAAAACAATAAATAACTATCTCTCTACGGGCACGTGCCCCCAGACGGTAATGTGTACTGTGGACATTCCATCATAGTATCATAGCAAACTTAGAAGTAAATCAAATAATAACAGAGTTGTTAAAATATATTAATAAAATAACAGGAAGAACATGAATGAGTGCAAACCCTGTCTATTTCTGGCTGGAACTGCGAATTTTGTTCGTTGCATTGCAATAATATTCGGTAGGTACTAGACCAGGCCCTAAGTCCTTCATCCTGCCCGAGACGACATCAATAGATATTGCACCAGCGGTATTCATTAAATCCACTATATAAAGGGGAAGCATTTTTCATTAAGTTTAAAACCAGTAATGAAGACTGATCAATGAAAGTAATTGATTTCTGCAGTTCAGCTTATAAATGCGACCACAGCAAGTTTGCAGAGGCAACGTGAAACTAGCACGGACACATTTAAAAAACTTTTCAATCAGATTCAGTCAGTTGAAGAATATTACAGACTTTCAATATATATTCCTTTTCTGGATTATATATTAAGTGAAATGTCAGCCAGGTTCCCTAGCGCTCCCATGCAGAGAATTGGACAGCTGCAAAAGTTGCTGTCCCATAACTTCAGCGACAAAGATGTGGAGGATGTTTTGCAAGGCGCTGAAATATATAGAGAAGACCTTCCTTGTTGGTTAGCTTTGAAGGGAGAGTTGAAAATTTGGCAACAGATGAGAGAAAATATCCCAGTATCTCCAGCAGATGCCTACAAAAGAACAACGATGCTGCCAAATATTAGAACTCTTTGTCAATTGCTGTGCACGTTTCCAGTGACTACTAGCACTGCCGAGCGATCTTTCTCCACCTTACGCCGATTAAAGTCAAATCTTCGCAACAGGGTGACTGAGGAGCGTATGAATGGATTGGCTTTAATGCATATCCATCAAGACGTTGCGGCAAAAATGGACGCTAATGAAGTGCTGGACATATTTAGCAGGAAACATAAAAGAAAACTGTCTTTATTAAACATTTTATTTTTCTATTCTTTCGCCACTTTCATAAACCTTTCAATACATACATCAACTTGCAGAAATGAACTTGAAGTGTCATAGTTCAAGTCTATTTCTAACAGTTATTATTGATTTTTTTACCCGCCCGTATCTTCTGCCCCTCCCCCCAGAAAAAAATCCATTTTCCCCCTTGTACCCCACTGTTCTCGGATCAAGCTCTAACATTTCCGTACCGAATAACGCCTTCCGTCATCCACTTCCGGTTTCAATAGTTCTAGTGATGCTGTATATGCCCCACCGTGACAATTCTGTCATTGTGTTGGAACACATGAATAACACGCGTCGAAGGACAATAAACTATTTCCTTCCCTTTCGAAGTGGAGCAAGGTTGTTTGTTGGATGCAAATCGTTATGAAGGTTGCGAGGATGTCGATCGAATCAAAAAAGTTTAGATGAATTGCCTAGCTCGTATTTTTTTTTCATCGCATACCTGAATTCCAACAGAAAATTGAAAACGAATGGATGAGGATGAAATGAATGAAAGAGTGATTGGTTATGTCCAGGAGACGAAATAGAGGTCGATCTTCACCCATCTGTTTACCGGCTGAAACATACTTTTTGTAGGGTTTCATAAATAAAAGAATACGTCTATCAAAATGTGGTCCAGATACTATAGATTTGTCAGACAATTTTATTCCTCATAAAAATTAGATTATTGCAGAATACTTGCATATGAGTTGTCAAAATTTCAAATTTGCGAACAGTGTACAGGAGAGAACAAAAAATAGAATTTTGATAAAGTGTAAACTACCATTGTGATTCCAAATTTGAATGTTGATTTCGATTCTAAACAACTCCTTCGAATGAACGTGAACTATGCCTCTGACAAGTACCACGAAATGCATTGAATTATATCCGACAAACGCAAGATTCTTCGCAGAAGAAATTCCCGCTGGTGTTTGATGTGATTCAATAGCTGGAGAAAAATTCAAATAATGGAAAGGAACACAACCCTACTAGGGTTCATTGACCCTGTTGCAGAAACTGGTGACAGTTTATTTTGTAAAATTTGTTGATACATTTTGTCTCTTTCCGTTATAGATGTTATTATGCCCATTGTGATCCAGATTTTTCTTTTTTTTGTTTTAATTTCATCACTACTTTGGAGGCTTTCAGTCCGTCATTTAAAATATTGAGAAACCCTTCAGTTGTCGATTCAATGTTAGCCTGTTGATATACAGAATTCCAATCGGTCTGTCTGATGATATCTTTCAATTTTTTCAAGTTTATTTTAGTATGTGTACGAGTATCTATTGGTCTTGATGTTTCATTTTTTGGTTGTTGGGTTATAATTTGAATGAAGGTGAAGTAATGATCTGTAAGTGAAGTCTTGATAATGAATGGCAGTATTAGTTCAATATCCTCGTTCGTTTTAAGAAATATATGATACCTAAAATTTGGTTTCTTGAGAAATGAGATCATCAATATCTTATCAAAGCTCAAAAGTAATTTTTTTTTGGAGTGAGGTGGCCTTTACTTGATGGAAATCCATAGTTATTACGCTATAAGGTAGACACGATTGAATTTCCACAAAATTTATTGTCTTCGCGAAGACAATGAATTTTGTAGAAATTTAATCGTGTCTACCTTATAGCGTAA